>OU612094.1:12895538-13495538 GCA_914767995.1 Thecocarcelia acutangulata
TAATGTACAACAAGTATACAAAGTACGCAAATACATACAATTTTCGGCAGTGTTATAAAACACATTTTGTCAGTATTTTGCAACACTGAAGTGATAACTCGACTCGTTACGTAACGAGTCACATCATTAGAAATTTACACGATATCGAAATTATTTTCTACTCGATAGTAATTTCGATCACGAATGACAGAATTAGCCCCCTGTTCAGTATCAGAGGTAAACACTCGGCACTTTTCAATTTTAACTAATAAATTTAATTCTTGCAGCTTAAGATCTTGTTTTTTTTTTTTTTTTTTTGCTTTTTATAAAAAATTAGCGATTAATCTTTTATACCAGTAAAAAATTATAGATAGCTTGTTTTCTATGTTTCCCAGCTATTTATATATCGACATTTCATAGGAACTACCCTAATCATCAGTAGACTTTGGAAATTTTTGAAAGATATTCTCAAACATTCAACTTTATATCCCAACAATCCAAATAAATTGCTGAGAATTTAAAAGAAAAATGCTCTAATAATATCCGTCAAAACATAAAAAACAAGCTTTTCTATTTATAAACGTCTCTAACATTTCTTTACACCTTTCAAACAAATGAACAACCTTTGGTTGCTAAGATTTGTTTTTTAATAGAAAAGCTTGTTTTTTGTGTTTTGACGGATATTATTAGAGAATTTTTCTTTCATTTAGGGTGGTTCCTATGAAATGTCGACATATAGATAGCTGGGAAACATAGAAAATAAGCTATTTATAATTTTTTACTGGTTTAAATGTTAGAAGCTTAAATAGCGAATAAAAAACTTAATTGTTTGGATTAATCTTTTATTTTGGAAAAATGAAAGATTATTAATTGTTAATTTTTTATAAAAACCGCCCACAAAGAGTGACTATTTGTGTGCAGTTTAATGGCTGGCGTCGTCATCGGGTGCAGTTGTGTGCAGTTTAAGGGCTGGCGTCGTCATTACCGGAAGCCGGCCAGGTAGTTACTGCGAATAATGTTCGCTATCGTGAGATGATAACGGAAAAATTTTGAATTTTCCAACATTACAAAAAGTCCTGACATTATATAAATCGTACTATTTGATGTTCACTGTATAAGCCTTTGAAAAAATCATGAACATCTGCTACAATTTAGTCACGAGCTCTCATACTAAAAATTTTAGTCTATTTTTTTTTTTACTTCTAAATTTTCCAGCTAAAAAAGGTTTAACGGTGTTTTATTTTCAATATTTCGATAACAATATAAACAAGATCAAATAATACGAATATTTAATTTTAGGCTATTGTATAGGACTTTTCTATCTCAAACTTTTATCAAACGAATTAACTAATGAAGTAAATATCCAACTGAAATAATTTTTGAATTAAATAAAAGCAACTGTGGTTTTCCAAAGGAAAACTTATTTGAACTTTCCCACAACTTTTGATACTGTTTAAATTCACTTCATCAGTATTTTTTTATTTTTTATTTTTTTTTTTTTTTGTTATTAAACCTAAACGATTTCTTAGTTAATGGTTTATTAATAACATTCTTTTGTTGCAGCAAAATTAAAGTGAAATAATGCAAACATTTTAAAAATATTAAACTTTTTTGTTAGTTGTTAATAGATGAATAAACAAAATGGAACAATTGCAATAGCACAGTCTGTTGAAATGGCTTTTGAATTGTATTTCTAAAATAAAAAGTCTACTACTTATAAATGGAAAAATTAAAAGAGTTTTGAACCGTTTTGCACACAAATTTTTTTTAAACTTTGTAAAACTTTAATGAAACTTTTTCTCTGTTTTTTAAAACATTTTTCTTTTTTCAATAAAATATTTTCAATACATTAAAAGGTTTTTTAGCATTTGTGTTTTTTTTTATTAAGAAAAAAACTTTACAAAAATAAATATTTTCAAGGTTTTTTTTTTTTGTATAGTAAAAATGTTAAAAACTTTTATTTATTTGGCTGCTAGAATAGAAAAAAATTAATTACTAAATGATTACACTTTTGCTATCGCATTTGTTGGTTTAGTTTTAGTTGCTAAAAAGTGAACTTTTCAAATAACATTTTATCCATTTTTTCAATACATTAAAATTATTGAATACAACAAAACAATATTTTTTTTGTATTCTAGCTTTCAGGTAAAGAAAAGTTTTATTAACGAGAACTCGCCTGCAAAAAATTTTGAAAATTAATTGATTTTCTTTTTTTTTTACTAAACTTAGTTTAAATTAAATTTTTGCTAAAGCTTGAAAGTTCAAAAGTATGTATGAGTAAAAACTTTCTTTTAACTTTTTTACTAGCAAGTAGTTGCACTATCATTCAAAGAAAATATTTAATACAAATTTGCATAACTTTTGATTAAAGAATTTTTAGATTTGAAAATAAAAATGGTGTTCAGTTTTTGGTTTCCAATAATTTTGCATAGTTGTGAAAAGTTGAACTTTTTCCTTTAGCAAAACCAGTTGCATTGAGTATGAGTTTTCCACATGGAATTAAGATGCCAAGCAAACATTACCTATCGAAATTTGAAAAGTTTAAAAATTTGTGTCCTGTTGTTTAGAAAGAAACCCCAATTATGTTCCCAGTTCCAGTACAATGCGCTGTATATGAAGGGATCATCTGCTGAGTACTGGTTTAGGAAAAACTTAGTATAAAATAAAGCGAGTTTGGGATATGTTTTTGCGCAATATTTTTAATTTTGACTAAATTTAGAGTAGGGTATTTGTTTGCAGCATTGCTTTGCTAAGAAAAAGTTTTCTTCAGAAATCTCCCTGTTAAGGGTTTAATAAAAAAATAACTGTTATTTTAAATTTTTTCAAAAAGTATTTATTTATTCAGCAATAACTATCTTGTCGCTTTCAAAGTAATCCCCCTCAGATATAATACACTTCGAAACACTTCTGAAACGCGCTTTTTAGTACCGTCAACAGCTCCTGTTTCGATTTTTTTTATCTCCTCAATCGTAGCAAAACGCTTCCCTTTCATCGGTGTCAGTTTTGGGAAAAACGGTGGTTGAGGCATGACAACGGTTTTGTTTTTGGCTAAAAACTCACGCACAAGTATCGATGTGTGAGCTTGTGCAAAAGCCATGATTGGTATTTTCACAATTCTGTGCGTTTCTGACGAATTAGTTCACGCAAACGGTGCATAGCATCAAGGTCCTCATTGGACGTACGACCTTGGGGCATAAATTCATGATGTTCCACTCCATTGCAGTCGAGGAAAACTGTGATCAAAACGCTCACATTTGTCCGAACTTGACGTGCTTTTTTCGGTCTTAGCACTTCTGGACGCTTCCATTGGGAATACCCATGATTCGTCACCAGCTATGACATTCTGGGTCGTCGCTGACGAGTTGTGACCATGCGACGAAATTTAGCAATTTTGGAACAATCTACGCTGCCGCACGTTTGAAAATAACGGCTATTTTTTTATCAGACCTCGAATTTTGTTTTAACATAAAATTTTTTTAGTTTCTTGCTGCAAGTTTTTTGACCTAGAGGTCACTTATATAAATTATCGTTGCTTATTTGATTCAACACTTCGATACTCCCTCCGTTGTGTGTCTTCTTCAGGAAAAAATTAAAAAAAAAATTTCTTCAAGAAAACACATATGTGAGTGTCGAAATACTGGATCAAATAAACAACGATAATTTATGTAAGTGACCACTAGCTTATCAAACAAACAATGATATAAAATTTTTTAGACTTTTTTTGTTTTTGTTGGTAATTGTCCCTACAGAATGTATTTGCTAAAAACTCCTGCCAAAATTTTATAAATTTCCAAAGTTTTAAAAATTTCCCTACAAGGGAAAAATAATTTACTGTACTTAATGCTGAGTTTGATATATGGAAACAGTTGCTGATGTCTATTAAATTAATCTTTGGTAAATGGCTAAACGTTTTTGAAAATTTCCTTTCAAGGGAAATTTTTTAAACTGACAAATTTGTTCTAATTTTTCAAAATTTCTTACTTGAGATATTTATAAAGATTTAATATTTAAAATCTTCTTTATTTTTAAATGTATTCTTTATTTGCAAAAATATCCCTTGAAGGGAAATTTCGTTTTATTGCATTTTTGTTTTTTTTTTTTTTATTTTACAAAGTTTTGAGCAAATTATTTCGCAATAATTTTTTTTATAAATTTTTAAATTAAACTTTTTTTTTAAATTAAAATTTTTAAAAAACACGTTTAAAGATATTCGCCTTAGTTATATGTTACTTTAACATAATTTTATACAAACTTTTTGTTAAAAATTTTATACTCTGAATCTATTAAAAAAATCTTCTCAAAACGTTATAAATTTCCTAAGTTTCAAAAATTTCCCTGCAAAAAAAATTTTGTTTACTCTACTTAGGAGTGATTAAATTAGACTTTGGTAAAAAAAATAGTTTAAAAATTAAATACAACTAATGCACTAAAAAATTTCCCAAATGGGAAATTTTTTAGTGCATTATTTTTACTATAATTTTTCAGAATTTCAGACTTGAGATTTCTGGAAGGGTTAAACATTTTTAAATATTCTGTAATTTTCGAATCTTATTTTTATTTAAAAAAGAAAACTTTCCTTGACGGAAAATTTTATTTAGGCAAGAAAGAGTCTAAATTTTTTTGAATAATTTATTCAAAAAAAGTTTTGTTGTAATATTTTTTGTCATAAATATGTAAAAAAAATAATACATGTATAAAATAAAAAAATTCCCTATCAGGGATATTTATTTTAATGTAAATTTTGCACAAGATTTACAAATTTGTTTTAGGAAATTTTGTAACTAGAATGCGTTTTTTTCGAAATATTACTTAAATTTCATTAATTCTAAAAATATCCCTTCAAGGAAAATTTTGTTTATTATAATTAGAACTGCAGTAAATACTAATGCAGCCTACATATTACCTATTCAATCAGACCTTGTCAAAAGAGAATGTTTTTTAACATTTTCAAAAATTTCCCTTTTTAACTCAATATTTTTAATTTGATTTCTCATAATTTTATCCTTGAAATTCTTATAAACTACAAAAACAAATATTTTAAAATCTTTTGCAGTTTTCAAATATTATTGTACTCTTACAAATTGTAACTTTGGCGCATTTCTTTAAAATTTTTCGAAATAATTTTTTTTTTTTTTTATTTTTTTTGCCAATAACTATAGTAAGAATATTTTGAAGATTCAATAAATAATTAAACGGGGAAGAAAATTAAAAACCTATATTTCAAGAGTTTCAAATAAAGTTTGCATATTGTATATTGTCAATAACTATATTAAGAAAATTCAATGAATAATTAAACGGGGGAAAAAATAAAAAAGCTATATTTGAAAACTTTCCTTTATGGAAAATTTTTAAACCAATATTTATATATTAATGTTTTTAATTTTCTCACTTAAACGTAGTATTTATACACATATGCCACTTATTTCAAAATTTGCTATCTAATACTTATCTTATACTGTTACGAATTTGCACCACATCTAACACACTGTGCCAACCGTTGACGGAGCCAAGGCAACTTTATATAGGTAGTGGCAGAATTACAATAAATACAACACCAACAAACATCAACATGTGAAATACATGGTAGAATTTACGAATAGTTGTAAAAATTTTGTTTGAAAAAGAAAGGAAGTCTATGTGTTTTTTTTTTAATTTACGCAAAAGAAACGAAAAACAGCTTCGCTTATACCACTACCATATTAAAGCTGCTTTCCATACAGCATAAAGCTAAAAACAGATTACACTAGTGCAAAATTCCAAGTAAATCAACTACCAAAGCTATAATTGCTGTTGTTGCGTTCTTATTGTTTCACAAGCACGTGCATACATAATATGTGCGTAGGAATTATATTTATACACTTTATCTGGTATTGTCATTAGCAAATAACTGGAAGCATCACGAGCAATATAGAAGGTAATAAAGGAGAATAAATAGCAGGCAGATGTTCGAAAGGAGACAGAGTTTATTTTTAAACGTTGTGTAAGAAAGTCATAAGTCAGAAACAGAAGTGAGTCTATTGTGTTTATACACAGTGATAGTAAATGTAAATAAAGTTGTAAAGTATTTAAGTATTGTGCAATAAACAAGTGTCAGTGCCTTTATTCTATTGGCAATTTAAGAATCCACAACAGCGTTTTGAAAGGTATAAATGTAACAATATTTAATTCTTTGATTTGGAAAAAATGTTTATAGCCGTTCCCAAAAATATTACAATATTTTTTTAAAATTCACCCATATATGTATATAATATGTCCAGGAACTCTACGTCAGGCTTAAACAGGGATTGACTGTAACCATCATGAGCAAAATCAGAAAAAAAAAATCTAAAAAATAAAAGATATTTTATCGAAGTAAAATGTTTTTGTTTTGAAATTTTTTTTCTGATTTTTCTCACGATGCTTAAAATCCATCCTTTCACCCTGTTTCGGCTAGACATTGAATTCTGGCACACCCTGTATAGCACATGTATGTATGGATATGTAGATGTTCATTTAATTTCCATAAACTATCTTTTTTTTAAATACATATTGTACATATATAATTTATTTAGCATTTTTAAAAACCCCATAAACGGTGTCACCTTCCTTTCTATTAAACTGTCATACAGAATACTTATACGAAATGAGAAAACATACCATTATGAAAATTTGAATATGTATGTATGTATGTGTTTATTTTTGTGCGTATTAGTGTGCTTGTGTGACTGACTACATAATCAAGAGGTATCAACTTGTGATGAAAATAAAACGGCAGCATACTTGAATGCTTGAACTTTCAATGATCCGAAACTAAAGTAACTGCTGTTAGAGAAAAAGTTTTCAGTAATATAAAGCAATGAGAACACATTTAAAAGAATGAATTCTTAAAAGACAAAAGTGGCTTTTAAGACAAATTTTTAACAACTTTCTGCTTGGAATTTTTATCGCGAATTTGTAGAAATTTTTAATTTGTAAGCTGTTAGAAGAAAAACATGCTGTATACATATACGAGTAGTTTCGTTCGCAGAAATTCAGATCTTTTTAATCAGTAGAGGATTTCTTTAGTTCTCCTAAAAGGCTATTTTTGAAATGAAAGTTATGTAAGGAAGCTGTTTTTTTTTTTTAATATGTATAGGTTGTATCAATAAAAGCCCCCTTTTTCAATTTATTCCAATTTTTTTTTACAAGAAAATTGGCAGCTATCACATATCGCTCCTTTATTGCAACATAGTCATAACTTGTTTCGAGAAAAACACATTTCAAATTTTTAGTTTCCATACAAGTCTTAGAAAATTTTTTTAGAAAATATCTCTTAAAGGAAACAGCTTAAAGGTAATTTAAATACAATTTTGCCACAATATAAAATGTAGTACTGTTAACGATTCTGCATTGTTAACTCGAAAAGCTCACTTTTTGAGATATGACTATGTTGCTATAAAGGAGCGATATGTTTTTCCGACTACTAAAAATATAACGCTTTACGTAACAAGAATGGTCATACAGTGGGTAATGAATAAAAGTACAGCCAAAGCCAGTTTTTGAAAAAAAGTCACATTCTCTGGTAAGTACATTTCCAACTGAATGGCTTCGGGAATGCAGTTGTGAAAAAGATTTACATCAACACCTGCTTTGCGGCCTTAATTGATGGTGCACCAGTTCCACGGAGTGAATTATTTACGATTCACCAGCGCCCCCGTGTGGCTTGCTAGGTTCATACAGGTAGCAATTGATGCCATATATTTGTAGCCATATGAACAACTTCTTGTTGAGGAGTTCGGACCTTCTAATCCCTCCTGTATGTAATTTCCCAGCAATCAATGGAAGACAAGGGTTAATGAGTTGGTAGGCCGAAGCCCACTAGAAGCATCAGCCCTTAAATCAACTCACCCGTCAACAATCACCACTGGTTCCTCACAGTACAGGTATCTGTTGTAAAGGCAACAGACCCTCGGAAGTTTGTTAGTTCCCGAAAACAGTCACGCCAAGCAATTATCAAGGAAACTGCCTTTCTGCGTTTTAGGTTTCAACCACAACCAGAACATTTCAGTCAAGGTAGGCACCTCAACCATGATAAGCCCGGGTTGAACTGCAAGCAGAACCACCCGGGGGCCATGCTGATCCCCGTTCTAACAATTTATGCCCTTGGTAAGGGTTTTGGAAGCCAACACAACATAAGTCATGTGGCTTCCTAGAGTTTTATTTGCTACAACAAACGAGGGACCCCTTCCCCTCTTTTCCCCGAAAGCCAGAGTGCCCAAGTTAGGAATACGCCAAGGCTAAACCTGTTCCCCGGGGGGGAGAATAGTCGACACGAGTACGAGTGTGGAAGCCACGCAAATAGCACTAAAAACCGCGATCAGGCTGAACGCCACAGGAACTTGTATCCAAAGGCTCTAGTCTCCGATCAACTTGACTACTGCATCCCAAAACCATTTCTCTCAGGAACTTTCGCTGCCAAATCGAGGAATCTCTCTTATAATTTGGATCCTTCTATGTTTACATGGACGAATCTAGAAGGAGAAAAAGAGTTGAGAGAGGCACTTACTTAGAAGAATTCAACATTAACATATCCATCAGACTACCGGACATATATAGTGTACCTCAAGCTGATATTTCGGCTATAAATAAAGCGGCTAGATAACTGACGCTTAAACGTCAATATATTCGGTAGAGATATTATGATAATAACGGACAGCAAGGCCTTGGTGATGGTCTGGACATCTTTAGATAAGATGGCGAGATACGCAAATTTAACCCTAAAATTAGCCAAAAAAAAGAACAGCCCTAGAGGATGGGGATATTAATCTTTTTTGCGGGCAACCCTTTTCAGCGTGCTAGAAAGGGATAAAGCTTCAGGCGCTGGAATATGTGCAAGAAATGTCTTATAACAAGAAACCTGTGGCCGCACATCTGCTTTAAGAAAACGGAACAGCTCTGCCCAGATCTCACCTGAGAGCAACTGTAGTCGTAACAACTGGACACTGCCCGTTTGGGCTGTATCCATTATCAAGAAGAAGACGAGGAGTAGACCGTCCTTCACTTTCTTGGAATACGCTTGGCATTGGAACAACATCGCCTAAGATATCTAGGCGAGTGGAGTCTATCATGTCTCACATCAGTCAATCTGCTGGCATCTTCCATAAGAAACAGCAGATGGATAGTATAATAACACACAACCATGTGAGCTGAACAACTAAAAATACACTTCGGAGTCCAGCGTCCTGCCTACCCAACATAACCTATGAAAAATGCTATAAAACGTGCACAAATATGTGCAAGTGGCGGTAGCCACTTGGCTGATATATTTTCCATTTAATAGAAAAAAATTGTCTGGCCCAAATAAAGATTTTCAGCAATCAAAATAATTTTTTTTATTCAATAAAAAATTTATTCAAAAACGGAATTGGATGATTGATTTTGCGACACCCTGTGCACATGTAGAAATTACTCTTTTACGCCTCTGTTGGCAAAATGCAAAAATTTGTTCTTTACAACAAAGCCCAAACACTTTTTGCAACAACAACAATGTAACCAATTTGTATTTGAGTTACACTGAAACCAGCAGAGACTTGAAAAAAAAAAACCAGCCAGACAATAAAAGCAAAGGCAGGCAGTACCAGTAGCGATGGCAGTAAAAACTGTTTTACAAAGACAAATAGATGGATAGACAAACTGACACTTACACACTATCTCATACACACTCCACATACATGCACACATATTTGAAAAACTGATAATAAAATATGAATAGAAAAAGAGCAGAAAAGTGACGTCCTTGCTGAAATCTCAATAAAAAAACACACACACACAAAGAGAGAAATAAAATCACCCAACAAGACAAGAAATTTAATATGAAAAAATAAACTTTGAGAAAAAAAGACATTTTTAAACGACTGACTGAAAGAAAAATAGAAAGATGAGATGAGCACTTGAAAAGAGTTTTTGTTGTTAGAAATAAAAAAAAAATTATTTTCTAAGCATTTTTTTTTTTGAAATTTATATTCCAACTTGTACATCAGTGGTCGCAAGCTGTTGCATTTAAATAAAGAATGAATACAAAAAAAGCACATGAAACAAAAGAATGAAATAACGGCAAAGAAACTAGAACCCACATTTGTAAGTATGTACAACACACGTACATACATATGTATACGAGATGTATACGAGTACATGCACAGGCATCCACATATGCACATACATACAGTCAGTCCCTCACAAGTTTAGAAATGCCAACAACAATGTGAATTTTGAATGACAAAAGGAAAGAGAAAAAGTTGATTCGCTCGTTTTGGTTTAGAATTGAAAGAAAAAGTTGCAATAAAAATAAATGGAATAAATGCTACAACAACAAAACAGACAATGCAAAATTTGTTAAACAACTCATAGAGACAAATTTTGAAATATAAAAAATAAAAAAAAAGAGTAGAAAATAGATAACAATGTTGCTTCTTCACGTAATATTTTATTGAGGCAAATGAGGAAAATTTTATGGCACAATACCTACTTGCTTCTGCATGGGCAAATAATAAGAACAGCTGTTCAATGCAAAATGGTAATTTCAACTAATGGAACAAAAATACTTTTATTTATTCATGGATATTTACACACATACGAATACACACGAGTACTTAAACACCTTTTGTTGGGCACTTTCATATGACCAGGGAACATTGAGACATTTTAAATTATTTGCCAAGGACATAGTGACAGCTAATATGTACGTACATATGTAAAAGTAAATTTATATTTTAATACAAATTTCTTAACAGGAAAATTTATTTTATCAACAAATAAATACTTGAAAGTTTGGAGAACAAGTTACACAAAGACTTAAGGAAATATAGATTTAAAGTATCTATTTAGGTATGTATGTATATAAAAAAGAAATGACCCGAAAATCAGGAATTATTACATTAAATTTATTTGGCAGTATAGTAAAACTAGTTGATCATTGCTAATATTACAAATGTGAAAGTAATTCTGTCCATCTTTTCATGCCTTTGCGTGTTAGGCGTTTTCTCGTCGAAAACCGCAACACTTCAAGCGTAATTTTTCTGCCAAAAATCTTCAAGCATATTCAAAATATCCGTATATGAGGCCAACAGTGTGACCGAATACAAAAAAAATTTCCAGCTAAATTGGCACCAAAATAGCGCTAAAAAATATGTTAAGTCTTAAGCATAGTGCTAAAATTTAAATGTTTTTATTTTAAGCAAATATTTTCTTTGATAGTTCATAGTTTTATTATTTATGCTTATGTTGCCTTAGAAATATTTATTTCCATTGAACAGAATGAAATTTCTCAAAACAATAAATGAGTAAAATAAATTATAAACAGCTTGTTTTCTATGTTTCCCAGCTGTCGACATTTCATAGGAGCTACCGTAATCATCAGTAGAGTTTAGACATTTTTGGAAGATATTTTTAAACATTCAACCTTATATCCCAACAATCTAAATAAATTATTGAGGATTTAAAAATAAATATGTGTTAATAACACCTGTCAAAAATACAAAAACAAGCATTTTCTTTTGCCCACGTCTCTACTTTTCTTTACACCTTTCAAACAAACAAACGTTTGGTTTTTTGAAAATATAGAAAAGCAGAGAACAAAAATTCAAACATTTGAGTTTTATTCACTATATTAGCTTTTAACATTGATACCAATAAAAAAAATGTATAAACAGCTTGTTTTCTATGTTTCCCAGCTGTCTATATATCAGCATTTCATAGGAGCTACCCTAATCATCAGTAGACTTTGGAAATTTTTTGAAAGATATTCTCAAACATTCAACTTTATATCCAAAACCTGTAGAAAGGTTATTTTCCTCAGCAGTCTTTATTCACTTCCCAACAAGAGGTTGTTTGTCGGAAATACTTGTTTTGCCGAATACATCATTTATTTAACATCTATCAAATGCTAAATATTAGGTTTGTTCCTTCAATTTCCCAGCAAGTTTAGAAAAATCATATGAATATATAGTTGTGGACATGTGACCTCTCTTTCTTTCGGTATTTTATATGATCTATTCTTATTGCAATAGAATTTTTCCACTGAAAATCTAAGTTTGAACTCTTTTGAAAAGTAAGTCAGGTAGTTATTAATCTCAGAGGCTCCGTGAAGACAGGCAATGAATTTTCTCAATTACTTGTTTGTTCTAGAGCAAAAATTTATAATGCAATGAACAAATTTGATAACCTTGGGAGCTCAAATAATGCACCCCGTACAACCACACACAGAGATGATAGAATAGTCGTGAGGGCTTCCAAAGCTGACCGATTTAAATGTTCTAAACAGATTAAATTTAAATTAGAGTCATCATATGATATCCATATGTTATCTAGAAGTATTAGACGGTGGCTAAATGAAGGTACCTTACCTGACTGCATCGCACAGTATAAACTTTCGTCTCCAAAAAACATGTTTAAATCCAGATTGGTTTTTGTTTGAAAAACACCCCCGGGGAACAGGTTTTGCCTTGGCGTATTTGTAACTAGGGCACTCCATTTTTCGGGTAAAGAGGGGAAGGGGTCGCTCGTTTGTTGCGCCAAACAAAACTCTAGGAAGTCACATGGCTTATATTGTGTTGTCTTCCGAACCCTTTACCAAGGGTAAGGGATTATTGGCATCCTTGATAATTATTTGGCGTGGCTTTTTTCGCGAACTAACAGCACTCCGATGATCTATTGCCTTTACAACAGATACCTATACTGTGAGGAAACAGTGGTGATGGTTGACGGGTGAGTTGGCTTAAGGACTGATGCTCTTAGTGGGCTTCGGCCCACCAACTCATTTAGCCTTGTCTTCCATTGATTGATGGGAAATTGCCTACAGGAGGTATTAGAAGGCCCAAACTTCCCAAACAAGAAGTTGCTCATATGGCTGCAAACATATGGCAAAAATTGCTTCATCAGATAAGGCCGCAAGGCAGGTGCTGATGTAAATCATTTTCACAACTGTATGTACATAAACATTTTTCAGAAATATGTGACTACCTCACAACAAATTATTTTACAAAATTTATTTTTAAGAAAATATTTTTATAACAACTCCTCCATATATTCTACAACACTGTGACACCGTTTATTAACTGCCACAATTGTGAATTTCAAACACGCATACATACATACAAACATATTATATTCATACATGCATACATACATATTTATGTACTGTATATAAAAACACACTAAAAAGTTCAAACAATGCAATTTTATGTTGTTGTTTTTTTCGTGTGCAAATCAAAAAGTTGAGAGCTGCTTTAAATAAGCAACAATAACAATACAGTTGGTAATATAAACACGGGCACACCTTGCCATTACTTTTAAGATGCTCTTGTTGCAACACTCCATTTGAAAGTTTACCTCGCAAATAAATTTTTCTTATTGTAGGTATTTCCTTTATTTTCCACAATGCATATTGTTGATAAGAAAAACAAAAGCAAATCCATACAACATTTTTACTAAAGCAAAATAATAATAACTTCAATTCTTTAACACAAATGAAAATCATGTTCTCTTTTTTCTTCTTCATACAATATGTTTATTTTATCAGTATTTTTTGCGAAATTTGCCACTGTGTGTGCTTTTCAACTTTTTTGTTTTAGTATTAAAAGTCACCAAAAAAACAGCACGGCATTAAAACACCAAAGTATTGTTGTTTAAAAATTTAACACCAGCTTCTTCTTTACATGAAAGCAACACTCTCCAGCACACATTTTTATACATATACATATGTATATGCATGTACACTGCCTGCCACTTGAATAAGGAATCACATTTTTTAGCTTGAATTTAGTATATCTCCTAAACTAAAGTTCAGAAAAAAATAACTTTTTGCTCAACCAAATTTCAAGGTGATGCCTTTAGTTTAATGAAAAATTAAAAAAAATATATGTACATATATTGTTATACTAAAATAATACATTTATTTACAGGCATGTATACCTGTAATACTTTTCCGTGTGTCACATAAATAAGGTATATTTTAAAACTAAACAAACTAAAATTTCGTTTTAAATTTTAGATTATAATTAATTCTAGTTTTTGCAGATAAAGATCGTTTTAGTTTTATGTAAAAGTTTAACAATATTTATCTTCGTTATTTTGATAACAATTTGTTATTATCATTATACAAACTAAAATGTTAAAAATCAAATTTTAATAACATTTTAATTTTCTTGACGATGATAACAAACTGTTATCGCAAATAACTATTAATTTATTGAATTTATTTGTTCAACTTTTTTTTATAATTTTTAAATTGTCTTTAATTATTTGATCTAGTTTAAGTAATTAGTTCTAATTTTTGCAGCCAAAGATTGTTTTAGTTTTATATAAAAGTTTAACAATATTTATTTTCTTTTTTATACCTTTCACAAAAATGTAAAGGGTATATTGGATTGTACATTTGTACAACGGGTTATAGTTCAAGTTTTTTCTTAAGAAAGGAAAAAACTTGAACTATAACCCGTTGTACAAATGGGTATATTAGACCCTTTACATTTTTGTGAAGGGTATAAAAAAGAAAAAAATATTGTTAAACTTTTATATAAAACTAAAACGTTCTTTGGCTGCAAAAATTAGAACTAATTACTTAAACAAGATCAAGTAACTAAATATGAAACATTTTAGATTATAAAAATAAAAGTTATTATCTTCTAGCACTCAATTAGTAATAAGTACTTCCGCCATTTTTAGAAATAAACTCAAAAATGTGATTTGGTATCGACTTGTATAATGACTAAGTAATTTAGCGAACTCCATCATGCTTAGTTATTGCATTCTATAGGGTGTTTTTTTAAGCCCGATAGAACTTGAAATTGTAAAAAATAACACAAAAAATTAAATTGTAATCAAAATTTTTTTTTATTCGAAAGATCAATACGTGACATTAACATTTGAAAATGATTTCGGGTATATGGGCACCGCGGCTGTTCTTGACGAAGCGCATTCTGGACGTCCAATTTTGGGCCACTTTTTCGAGCACTGCTGGCCGTATGTCACAACACGAACAATGCTGGCCTCCAAGGCGTCAATTGTTGCTGGTTTATCAGCATAAACCAGTGACTTCACGTAGCCCCACAGGAAATAATCGAGAGGTGTCAAATCGCACGACCTTGGAGGCCAATTGACAGGTCCATTTCTCGAAATCAACTTATCGCCAAATTTTGATTTCAGTAAGTCGATGGTTGCGTTCGCCGTATGGCACGTAACGCCATCCTGTTGAAACCACATCTCCTCCGGATCAATGTCATCCATATTTTCAAACAAAAAATCATTGATCATGGTGCGGTAACGATCTCCATTGACCGTAACGCGAGCTCCGGCCTCATTTTTGAAGAAATAAGGTCCGATGATGCCACCAGCATGAAAACCGCACCAAACAGTGCATTTTTCTGGATGTAATGGAGTCTGTAGGATCTCTTGTGGATTGGTCTCACTCCATATGCGGCAATTTTGCTTATTAACAAACCCGTTAAGCCAAAAATGCGCCTCATCGCTGAACACAATTTTGCGTCTATAAGTTGCGCGAATCGACGACTGATTTTCAAAGTAAATTTGGATAATTTCGTAGCGTTGTTCAAGCGTGAGTCTATTCATGATGATTTGTCAGAGTATACTGAAACAAATAAAAAAAAATGTTTCATCAAAATTTAATTTTTTGTGTTACTTTTTACAATTTAAAGTTCTATCTAGCTTAAAAAAGCACCCTATATAAGGATTGTATAGTATCAAATTGTTTTCCTGCTTCATACAAATTTTTGCAATACAACCCCAGACATTTTCCATTGTGTTCAGGTCTGGTGAATATGGGGGCCAATCCAAAATTGGACACCTTATTGATCCAATTGTTTTACTGCTCCGGCGGTATGAATCGGAGCGTTGCCGTGTTGGTACGTCGAAGGTATGTGTCCAAAGAAATCGTTTCATAAATTTTTTGTTGATTTCTTCAAGGGAATCTGTTTAATAAATATTATTAAAAGCAATACATTCTAAGTAATATGTTTACATTTTTTACATACACTTAAACAATATGATAACCACAATTTTATACAAAGTACATAAATAAACAAAATATTACAGTTTTTTTATCACCCTTACGTCGTCTGTATCTTCTTTAGGATTCATCGTTCTGTCTCCGTTTTTCTGAATATGCAAGCTCTGTACTGTGTATATTCTTGTATATTTTATAATTGTCTAAAATTTTAACATTATTGAAATTTGCTTTATGAATTTTGATGAATTTTTTATTTATCCCATTTTGAATAAAAAACTATTTGAAAACTATCAAACAAACAATTCTCTAGCCGCTTATATTGAAAGATATTCAAATCATAGCCTTTCTGATTAATATTTAAAGTATTCGTTATTCAAGTGATACACGAAAAAGTACCACAGAAATACATGGCTGTAAATGAATGCATAATTTTAGTATAACAAAATATGTCTAATATTATATGATGATGGGTTGGTATAATTCGTCTAGCTCGAGTTCAATCCTGGCTAGAGACAAGAAATATTTTTATTTATATATATATATAAAATAAAGTTCGACTATTTAACATTAATACATAACAAAATATGTCTAATTTTTATTTCTTCAGGAAACTAAAGCCAACACCTTGAAATTTGATTATTTTTTTCTGAACTTTAGCTCAAAAGATATACTTAATTAAAGCTAAAAAACTTTTGTTCTTTATTCAAGTGGCAGGCAGTGTATATTCATAAATCCACCTCGTCATACTTTTATTGTAATTTGCTGAATAAAAGAGCAAGCATTCTTGCTCTTCTTCGTTTTCTTTGTTTTTTTTTCTTAAAAATCTTATTTAGCCACCTCCGCAACAATAAGAAGATTTGTCTGTTTATGGATTGAAAAAACAAAAGAAAAACGACATAAAAGCAAAAATAATAAAAATAAAAAAAAAAACGTTTAAAAAGGGGTTAAGAGAGTAAAAAGTAAATGAACCTGTTTTTGCCTGCATATTTATGAGTTTGTCACAGAGTTGATACAAATCAAATGCATTCGTTCTGATTGTTGTGTGAAAGGTGTTTTAGTTATTGTTTTTGTTGTTGTTGCGCTTTAGACTTCGAGATGCAAAGTTTACACCTGAAAAAATGAAAAGCTAACGAGTGTAATGTATTCAGACATATGTTGAAACTCGAATTTCGCAAGAAAAATGTGATTACGCTCTAAAGCAGTGGTCCCCACAAAGAGAACAACTACTCCGTTTGTAAAAGTATAAGCACGATTAGATTACCCTTAAGGACATTACGTAGTGATCAATATTCTAAAGACGCAAAATTTTAAAACCAGATCACAAAAAATGTGAACTTGCATAGACGTATATTGTATTACGAAAACTGAGTCTGAAATAGTAGAAATTGAATTGAATTGATTTGCGCATTCTTTAATTTCCAATGAAATAGTTACACTAACACTTGTTTGTTACATCCACGCGAAAACTTGGTAATTTGTTGCACTTACCTAAGATCATAATTTTCAATATAGTAATGTTTACTGCCTGCATTACTTATAATTAGTTAAGTAATGGCTTGTTTAATATCTGTTGTATTTGTTCTTGGCAAATATACCTACATACAGGGCTGGGCAAAATACTCACTTCAAGTATTTCAAATACAAGATACAAAATACTTCCCAATTGTGTATTTCAAATACAAGATACAAAATACTTTCAAGTTGTGTATTTTAAATACAAAATACTTTCCAGCTGTGTATTTTAAATACAAAATACAACTAAAAACTACAAATACTTTTTTGTCTTTCGATCTCATAAGAATATACTACTCTGGTTTTAAATAAATATTTTGTTTTATATACGCTCTTAAACTAAGTTGCATATTGTCACATACAATTTAAAAGGGCGTAACTGGCAAAGTACTGAAAGCCTATTAAAAATTATGGATAGTTGTATTATTGATAATAACTAGACTAGACTAGAATTTTTTTGTCAGTTATGCTCTTTGTCTTTTTAGGCGACAATATACATATATGTTCATACTTACAACTGCATATATATAGGGTGTTTTTTTAAGCCCGATAGAACTTGAAATTGTAAAAAATAACACAAAAAATTAAATTGTAATCAAAATTTTTTTTTATTCGAAAGATCAATACGTGACATTAACATTTAAAAATGATGTCGGGCATATGGGCACCGCGGCTGTTCTTGACGAAGCGCATTCTGGACGTCCAATTTTGGGACACTTTTTCGAGCACTGCTGGCCGTATGTCACGAACAACACGAACAATGCTGGCCTCCAAGGCGTCAATTGTTGCTGGTTTATCAGCATAAACCAGTGACTTCACGTAGCCCCACAGGAAATAATCGAGAGGTGTCAAACCGCACGACCTTGGAGGCCAATTGACAGGTCCATTTCTCGAAATCAACTTATCGCCAAATTTTGATTTCAGTAAGTCGATGGTTGAGTTCGCCGTATGGCACGTAGCGCCATCCTGTTGAAACCACATCTCCTCCGGATCAATGTCATCCATATTTTCAAACAAAAAATCATTGATCATGGTGCGGTAACGATCTCCATTGACCGTAACGCGAGCTCCGGCCTCATTTTTGAAGAAATAAGGTCCGATGATGCCACCAGCATGAAAACCGCACCAAACAGTGCATTTTTCTGGATGTAATGGAGTCTGTAGGGTCTCTTGTGGATTGGTCTCACTCCATATGCGGCAATTTTGCTTATTAACAAACCCGTTAAGCCAAAAATGCGCCTCATCGCTGAACACAATTTTGCGATAAAACAACGCGCGAATCGACGACTGATTTTCAAAGTAAATTTGGATAATTTCGTAGCGTTGTTCAAGCGTGAGTCTATTCATGATGATTTGTCAGAGTATACTGAAACAAATAAAAAAAATGTTTCATCAAAATTTAATTTTTTGTGTTACTTTTTACAATTTAAAGTTCTATCTAGCTTAAAAAAACACCCTATACTTATTATGTATCCATATACTAGAAATAAAGCTGTGTAATGTTATATAAAATGTGTTATATTTTTTTTATTATATATATTTAACATTCTATGCATTTTACATATATACACGTGTGACATACGTGTTTACATTCATGGGATTGTTCTAAACTTGCCAACTGGGAAATTAATAATATTTAGGATTTAATAGATAGCAAATAGAAGATTCATTCGGCAAAACAAGTATTTCCTTTAATAAAACAAGATAATTTAATAAGTCATCCGACAAACAACCTCTTGTTGGGGAGTGAATAAAATCTGCCGAGGAAAAACATATTTCTACAGGTTCTGCGGAACCTGCTGCCAAATTCTATAAATGCAAAAAAAAAACCAAAAAATCCTCATCATCTTTACTGCAACTACTACTTCTTCTATTGCATCCATGTTCGGTTTCACGTATTTTGTAATCTTTCTCTAAGGTATCTATTGCAAGGTTTTGAATTCGTTGCCTCTCTTTTAATGAGATGATTTCTGGTGACCAGTGTATTTCGAAACTAGGGTGGACGCTAATATGGCTCCATTTGTTTCAGGTGTCGTTATATGTCCTTTGTAAGCTCTGCATTAGTTTTGTTAAAATACAACTAAAATACCTCAAATTATTATATGTATTTGCAATCGATATAATCTGGTTCTCACAGACATTAAGGTAGGCAAAAGTTTTCAAAATAAAAATTATTTCCCTGTATATAATACAAAGCGTTGGGAAAAGGCTGGTGGCGAATATGTGAAAATTCCTATTGATATCACCTGATTAGTGTAAAATGTATTTGCTCTAGACAATACAATTGAAAGCTGAATTGGGGTATTGCAAAATAATAAACATTTTAGTGGTCGCAGTTTCTAGCAATTTTAGCTTTTGTGTGAAAAAACTTATTTTGAGCTTATAATAAATAAATGTATTTTGTAAAAATATATTTTTAAGCCATATGTATTTGAAATACAAGATACAAAATACTTTTAAGTTATGTATTTGAAATACAAAATACTAAATACTTTCAGGTGGGGTATTTGAAATACAGATACAAATTACGTATTTGTATTTCAAATACGTATTTCAAATACATGTATTTCAAATACTGCCCAGCCCTGCCTACCTACTATATGTACAATATTAGCAATGAAAATTGAATAAAATAATTTTTAGTAATACTTCTATTTGCAAAACTTAAGATAAGGTGATAGAGACGGGAAACGATACAAGTTAATACAACTAAATACTTGATACTTTTCTTTCGATACCAAGTACTTTTGGTATTGATGCTTTACTATCGAGTATCAAGTAGGTATCGGTCAAAACTAAACCTCTGCATGAATGGATTTGTTATTAAGTACTACTCCGCAAGTTCAGAGTATGTACTCTTACTCAATTCCAAAATCAAATATAAAAATATAGCTATGCATTTACATAAACACACGCTTGCGAAACAATAAGAACGCAATAACAACCAACATGTGTTGCTAATTCCGCTATGCGGGAACCTATGCTACGTGCTTTGAGCACTTTAAATAATATTAATAATATTTAATATTATTGTCGATTTTTCACTTCCATTTAATGATTTTAAATTGTTACTAGATTATAAGGATTTATATGATTTACTATTTAATCAAGATTTTGTTAGCCTATAAGGCTTTTTTATTCCATAGGCGTGTTAGAAATAAATGAATAAATAAATATCCTTGGTGGTTGATTTACTTGGAATTTTGGGTTCATTAAATTATGTATGTTTGTTTGTTTGTGTATTATTTTTTAAAGTTTTTTGTTGTATGTGTGGATCTGCGTATACAATGTTCGCACATTGGGTTAAATATGATAAAAGTTCTTAACAATATATGATTTCACTCCGAAATTGTTTTTATTATACCTTTTTTAAAGATGTTGATGGGAATACGCTGTGCGCTATTGCATATTACAGAAAGTTTTTTAAACCCCCTTTTTAATAGAAAAATTATTAAAGTTCTTTTTCATTAAAAACCATTTTTTTAAGTGTAAAAGACCAACAACACCAACAACAATCAGCCAGTCAGCAATCAAATATAAAACCCCAAAAACTTTTGTTTCAAAAAGGAATTGAAAATGAAAAGGAGGGCAAAGTTTTATTTGATTTTTTGATACTTTTGTTTAAATTTCTAATTGTTGCTACTCAATACTCTCTGACACTTGTTGTTAAAGTTTTTGTTGTTTGCAAGTGTAACAATGCATGAATCAATAAACGAACGAATGACTGCAAGTTGAATCTTAATTCTTGTTTAACAGCTTTTAACAATAGAGTTTCTCTCATTGAATGGAAAATTAATAAGAAAAAGATTTAAATAATGATGACGCTTTTTTTTCAATTGGTGAGCAAGACCTAAACGAATTAATTGTCGTGTAAAATTAATATATTTCAAAATAATATGTGTAATTGTTTGAGCTTAAGGTCTCTTTTGGAATTTTTATAGGTAAAGATTTTTTCTTACAGATAGTGAGATTTTGTATAGAAGATAGTAGATATTTTCAGTACAATGGTAGGTTTTATATCCAGCAAAAGGACTTCCAATGAGATCTCCAGCATCTCCTATTGTGGCTTATATAGTTATGGAGGTATTACTTGATTGTTGTATTGAAAAATTGGCTATTAAACCGAAGATTATTACAAAATATGTTGATGATTTATTTTGTATTATAATTATCTGAAGGTGAGATAGATAATGTTTTGAATGTTTTTAATAGTTACCACAAGGACATTAAATTTACCATTGAAAAGGAATCAGATTCTAGACTTGCTTACTTAGATACATTGATAATAAGAAAGAGCAATAATTTATTATTGGATTGGTATCAGAAACCTATATCATCAGGAAGAATTATAAACTATTTTTCAAAACACCCTAGAAGAATAATTTTGAACACAGCTAAAAATATGATAAATAGAGTTTTAACAATAAGTGATATACAATTTCATGGAACGAATAAGCAGATAATTAAAGATATTTTGACGCAAAAGAGCTTTCCAATAGAACTTACAAATAAATTAGTAAAACAATATAGCAATCAAGGAACACACAATAATGTAACCACAATAGAACCAAAAACTTACAAGTCATTTACATATATCCCGGAAATATCAGAAAGGTTGGAAAAATCTAAGATATATAATAAAGAAAAGGATATGATGGCCCATAAGACGTATAAAACATTAAGAACATTGTTCAGTAAATTAAAAGATAAAACAAACAAACTTGAGATATCAAATGTAGTTTATAAAATCCCGTGTGGTGGAAATGATATAGAAAATTGTGATAAGGTTTATATAGGAACATCTAAAAAAAACTTAAAACTAGATTAGCTGGGCATAGATCAGATCAGAAATATAGAATGAGGAACTCAACACAAAAGACAACATTGACTGCACATTGTACAAGTTCAAATCATTTCCCTAAGTTTGAAGACACAACAATTTTGAATAGAGAGAATAATTATAAACGTAGACTTACACTAGAGATGTTACAAATTATTAACACACCAGAGGATAGGAGAATTAATTTTAAGACAGATATTGAGAATATAGCCCAAACATATAAGTATTTAGTTAAAATTAAGGGTTGTTTGTAAAATGTTGTTATTTGTGTTTGTTGTTGTTTTTAACTATGTACCTATATGAATTTGTAAGAAATTAAAATATTTTCTCACCCAATATATATAGAAAAATATGAAAGGAAAAAAAATATTTTTATTTCAAATTATTTGTTTTTGTTGTTTTTGTTGTTTTAATTTTTCAAATATTCTACAAATTGAAATTAAATAAATATTATTTGGCCTGAAGAAGCTATCCAAAGGAAAGCGAAATATTGCCAGATAACTAAAAACCAAAAAAAACTAAAAATTCCAAAAGAGACCTTAGCTCAAACAATTACACATATTATGAAAGAAAAAACGGTCGAAATAAAGAAATAATAAGCATTTTTCAAAATATTTTATAAACAAAATTATGTATATATTAATCGAACTTATTTTAATATTTCTAATATTATATGATGGTATTACCATCTCAAGTTCCTCTGGCTCAAGTTCAATCCTGGCTAAAGCCAAGAAATACTTGAGCCAGACGAATGGTAATACCATCATATAATATTGGAAATAAACAAAATTATATATTTTTCCATTAAATATTTGCTACTTTTAATAAAGCTCATAAAGTTATTTTCAGTAAATCTTCCATAAACATAAAATTACATTATACTTTACATAATAATGTATTTATAATATACTTAAATCTGCAGCAACAAAAAAAAAGATACAAAATACAAAATAAATAAAATTTCCGTTTCTTCATGAACAACAAAAGATTTACATGATGTAAATATGTGTGTACACCGTAAATATATACATTCTGCAACTTCTAGATCCGTTTAAGATTTCAAAACTTTATTTACTTTTATTTTTCGCAGTCTGCTTTCTTACAACTTGTACGAGTGTGCATGAAGTTGAATATTTGCATTTGTTTATGCAAGTTGTGATATTTTCCATTCATTCCTTCATTTTTTAATATTTTCTTTTTAATGTTTCCTTCCGTAGTTTTCCTTCGTTGGGCGGTTAGTTTGGTTAAAATGGCTGTGCGTAAATTGCCTTTCAGAGAAAAAAAACAACAACAGCAACAACAAGCATTAAATAAAAGAAAGAACAAGAGTTGCCGAAAAACTTTTAAATTGCATCCGTAAAGATAAGAAGATGAAGAATTTTCTTTATTCATTCGATTTCTTGTTTTTTACTGAATAATATTCTTTTTTATTCGTGAGCTGGATTTAAAAGAATGGCTTCCAAATTGAAAGCAAAATTTAAAAGGAAATCAAACAAGCGAAAAAAATAGTATATGAGGGCGGTTCGGAAACTTCTTAGCCTATCAATGAAAGAGAATAGTTTGTTTTTCAAAAATATTTTTATTTTTCAATATAATCTCCTACAACTTCAATACACTTAGTCCAAAGCTTTTCTAGCAATTCTATCCTTTGATTAAAATAGTTTTTCTCAAGGTCTTCAAAATAGTGGTTTACAACTGTAATTGCATCTTCATTCGAGGTAAAATGCTTGCCAGCAACGAATTTTTTTAGATTTGGGAACAAGTAAACGTCACTGGGAGCTAAATCAGGAGAATAAGGAGGGTGGTCAAGCAACTCGTACTTTAATTCGTTGATTTTAGCCATTGTTAAAACACTCTTGTGCGCTGGTGCGTTGTGTCTTGATGAAAAATTATTTTTTTGTGTTGTAAGCCAGGACGTTTTTCTCGAATTCGTACATTTAATTGATCCAAGAGGTTGCAATTGTACTCTGAATTTATTGTTTTACCCTTTTGCAGATAGTCAATCAATAAAATACCTTTGAAGTCCCCAAAAACCGTTGCCATAACCTTACCAGCCGATTGAATTGTTTTTGCCTTTGGGGCACTTCCTCCAGCTTCAGTCCATTGTTTGGATTGTTCTTTTGTCTCTGGAGTATAGTGGCGGATCCATGTCTAATCAACAGTTATGAAACGACGCTTAAACCCATTTTATTTCGCTTAAAATGATCCAAACAAGCTTGAGAAATGTACATTCTTAAGCGTTTTTCGTCGACTGTTAACAAGTGCGGCACCCATCTTGCAGAAAGCTTTTTCATCTGTAGTTCTTCATGCAAAATTAAATGGACTCGATCATTTGAGATGCCCATGATATTAGCTATTTCACGCACCTTTATTCGTCGATCATTTAATACCATATCATGCACTTTGGCTACAATTTCTGTTGTTGTTGCTGTTTTTGGACGTCCACTACGGAGTTCATCTTCAATGCTTGTACGACAACGTTTAAATTCAGCAAACCAATTTTTTACCGTTGCCAAATTTTACTAAAGCTATTTACACACGGTTGTCAGACGTTACAATATTGTAAGATCTGGCAACATGCTGACAATGTAGTGACAATAAAAAATTGTCCCGCAGAAGTAAATTGTGTTGTCAGACGATCGTAAGAAAATCTTACAATGTCATTGGCAGGCTATGGTCTGACAAATAATTCATCTGATAACAAAAATTGTCAGTTTACACGGTTGTCAGATTATTAGTTTAAAAAAATTGCCAGACATGTTGCAAGGCATTGTCACTTATGTCTGTTTGGCGGACATAAGTGACAATTAAAACTGAGCTTACAATACCAGCCAATTATCTGGCAATGCCGACGAAGAGTGTGCTCACGATTGTCAGATGCCTGACAACATTGTCGTCTTACAATTGATTGACAATGGTTTTTCTGACAGCGTTGTAAGTTAAACATTGAGAGTTCACACTATTGTAATACATTTTCAGACAATGTTACTGGCAATATTGTAAGATCTGACAACCGTGTGTACGTAGCTTAACATATACTCAAATTTGATAAAATAGTTTGATGTGTGGCCACGGTGCTTTAAGCAATTTTATGTTAACTCCTATATGTATTTCCTGTACAAAATTCGCTGCTGACCGGATTTTAGTAGATAAGACAAGACAAAACTTTTGTGTAAAATATGCAGTGCTGACAAAAATTTAAGAAAAAAAAATTATTGCTGGCAAAAGTTTTCGAAGGAAAATTTACGGCTGGTAAAATTTTTTATAATATTTTATAAAATTTTTCATGCAAAATTTGTTGCTCACAAAAATGTTGCTGGAAAAGTTTAATGCAGAGAAAAATATTGGCGAAAATTTTTTGTAAAAAATTTTTCGCTTATAAATATTTTTTGAAAAACTTGATTACTGAGTTAAAATTTCAAATGAGAAGTTATTGCAGATAAAAAATTAATGTAAAAATTATATTGCTTACAAAAGTTTTCCGTAAAAAATTTTCTTGCTGATAAACATTTTTTATAAAAATTTTGTGCTGACAAAAACCTTTGACAGAAAGTTTTTTACTTACCAAAATTTTCACTAAAATATTTTTTGCTTACAAAAAATTTCTGCAGAAATTTATTGCTGATACAAAATAGAAACCATACTTTTTATCAAAAAAAAAGAAGACCACTAGCTCAACAACAAATAACAATTTAAAATAAGAAATGTTGTTAAATTTTTTTTGCTGACAAAAATTATTTTCGGAAAATTTATTGCTGGCAGAAATCTTAATGGTAAATTCTATATTTATTTCTCAGCAAAAATCGTCGGTTACAATAATTTGCTCCCAAAAAAATGTACTTATTTCTGGTTAAATTTTGTGTAGAAATACGCTGAAAAAAATTTTGTACAGAAAATTTTTCAAATATAACAAAAATTGTCTCTAAAATATTGGTTGCTCACAAAAGACTCCTGCAGAAATTTATTGCTGATAAAAAATTTTGTTAAAAATTTTTTGCTGACAAAAAATATTTTCGTAAAATGTATTGCTGACAAAAATCTTAATGGAAAATATTATATTTATTTCTCAGAAAAAATCATCGCTTACATTTTTTTCTCCCAAAAAAAATGTATTTCTGGTTAAATTCTGTGTGGAAATTTTTGCTGACAAAAATTTTGTATAGAAAATTTTTCAAATATAACAAAAATTGTCTTTAAAATATTGGTTGCTCACAAAAGACTCCTGCAGAAATTTATTGCTGATAAAAAATTTTTATCGAAAATTTTTTGCTGACAAAAACTGATTTCGGAAAATGTATTGCTGGCAAAAATCTTAATGGAAAATATTGTGTTTATTTCTCAGAAAAAATCATCGCTTACAATAATATTCTTCGAAAAAAAATGTATTTCTGGTTAAATTCTGTGTGGAAATTTTTGCTGACAAAAATTTTTTATAGAAAAATTTTCAAATATAACAAAAATTGTCTCTAAAATATTGCTTGCTTACAAAAGAATCCTGCAGAAATTTATTGCTGATAAAAAATTTTTATCGAAAATTTTATGCCGACAAAAACTGTTTTCGGAAAATGTATTGCTGACACAAATTTTTATGAAAAATATTATATTTATTGCTCAGCAAAAATCATCGGTTACAATAATTTTCCCCAGTAAATTTACTGCTAGCTTATAAAATTTTGTGCTGACAAAAATTGTTTATAGAAAAATTATTGCTGAGAAAAAATATTTTGTGGAAAATTGATTGCTAAAAATTTTATTGTTATTGTTAAGCATATTGTCGCTTGAAAAGTTTTCTGGAGAAAATTTATTGCTGGCAAAAATATTTTATTGAAAAGAACTGTTCACGAAAAATTTATTGCTAACAAGAATTGTTTATCGGAACTTTATTGCTGCAAAAATTTATCTCAGGCAAAATTTATTGCTGACAAAATGTTCCCGGTCTAAAATTTATCACATCAGTTGTGTTGCTGTTTCCGTTTTTGTTTAAGCGAAAGAATCCACTCTTTTGTAGCAGCTTCAGCGTGCAAATAGCAAACAGCTTAAATGATTTCGAATATTGTAGAATTTTGCGATTTAATGTGGCAAAATAAAAGAAACTAAATTAAATCCTTGTGAAGGGAACTTTCTTGCTACTCTCGATTGTTACGAGTATTTTTTGTTGGACGACTGTCTGCAGTTCACATTTAGATGAATATAAATTCTGAAAGGATAACAACATTGTTAAGATCCTTCAAGAGTAGCTGAAACAAGCAATAATAAAATAACTTTTTAAGAGATTTGTGTTTTACACCTTAAAAGTCAAAATAAGTAATATTTGTTTGCAAGGATATTTTATCCTTGTAACACTATTTTGAGCAGTGAAACTTAAGAAACATATTAGCTGGCATAAGAAAGAAATACATTTAAAATTCTTAAGAGTTTTACAGTCAAGGTTTTTGTGCATTAAAGCATATATGAACATATTCCTTTTTGAATGAAATGCCAGCGCAATGGAGGCAGCCCACCCACTGCTTTAATCTACAAGATCAGCCAACATTGACCATATTTGTCTGCTTTATGGTGTATCTTGTTTCAGAGGTTGCGAAATGATTTCATTTATTCTTCTATTTCTTTGTTCTGTGTATTCTTTTTTGGAATACTTATGAGCAAAGAGTTTAAGTGATTTTGAGTTTGTAAATCTATTAGATGATTGCTTTCTTTTGGCAAAAGAAAATGTGGAAAAAGGAAAATCTCATCCGTTAAACACTCGTACTTATGCCAAAAAGGGCAGACAGTTTTGCATAAAACTTGGAAAGAGGAAAATTTTACTTCCTCTTCTTAAAAAGGGAGAACAGATATAAAAACTCATTAAATGAAGTCGTGAAACTAAACTAACTTCGTTTAAGTGAAAAAGTTTTGAGCAAAAGTTTTGTTAATGTAAAACCAGAATAATGGCAAAAAGATAATATTGAAATAAAGTACGAGTAAATAAAAGGTAGCAAGGAGTGAAAATTTAAGCAGGCAAAGGAAAACTTTAATCATCCATCTATATTATATATAAATGAATTAAAGCAAGAAACTTATTTGCAAGCGGTCTGTTGTAAAATAAGTAATTATTTCTAGTTACATACAACTTAATCATCCAATTTAGTTTTGAATAACTTTTATTCTAAATAAAAAATATATATTTTGAGTGTTGGGACCTGTAGAATTTTTTCTGTTAATTGGAAAATATGTGGCGGCTGCCAGAGTCGATACACATTTGTGTCCGTTTGGTTGCATTTTCCACAACTTTCTGCAATATTTCTGTTGATAACTGTTCGCATTTCCTATAGACTTATTGCCATATGGCCGAAGCTTCAAGTAGCCATAAAGAAAGAAGTCTAGAATGGTTCAATCGGACCATGCCAAATCGCCAAAACAGGTGATTACGCGACCAAGAAATGCTTCCTTGAGAATATGCATTGCGGCTCCTGCTGTGTTGCGGTTGCACCACCTTGTTCAGATCGCATGTTCAGTTCCAGTAGAATATGAAATTCATTTACATGGCCCTATCTGATGATGGACCAACTCCACGGAGTAAATTATTCATGATTCACCAGCGCCCTCATGTGGCTTGAAAGGCTCACACAGGTCGCAACTTTTGCCATAAGTTTGTAGACATATGAACAAACCCCCTTGATCAGACCTTCTAATCTCATGCTGCAATTTCTCAGGCAGTCAATGGAAGACAAAACACAATGAGTTAGTAGGCCGATGTCCCTTAAAAGCATCAGGCATTAACCAACTCACACGTCTAACCATCACTACTGGTTCCATACATTACAGGTCTATGTCAACCAAAACCGACATTGCACCATAGTCTTCAGGAAAAGTAACTTGCTTTCCTGCTATTTACCAGAACATTTATATGTTTGAATGCTCCTCCGTAAAAGTCTACACTAAAAGTTGAATTCACCGCTTTTGAGGGCAACGAAAGCGAACCGAATTTAGATGTTTGAATGTATCCTTGCATACTTAAATGGCCTCGGTCAAACCGACCGCGCTAGCCTCTTTTATAAGAAGCAGCGGATGGCTAGTATAACAGCATGTAACGCTACACTAAGAGGTTCGCGCCTTTCCTTTCCATCCCCGCCCATCCATTCGACTCACACTATATTCCTATAATTTCTTTTCTTCACTCCACTATCTTACTTTTCAGGAAATCACAAACGGAACGACTCCAGGACCCAAGTGAGCTGGACAACCTAGACTATTCTGGGGTATCCAGCGGCCTGCTTACCTAACCTAACCTAACCTAACCTAACCTAACCTAACCTAACCTAACCTAACCTAACCTAACCTAACCTAACCTAACCTAACCTAACCTAACCTAACCTAACCTAACCTAACCTAACCTAACCTAACCTAACCTAACCTAACCTAACCTAACCTAACCTAACCTAACCTAACCTAACCTAACCTAACCTAACCTAACCTAACCTAACCTAACCTAACCTAACCTAACCTAACCTAACCTAACCTAACCTAACCTAACCTAACCTAACCTAACCTAACCTAACCTAACCTAACCTAACCTAACCTAACCTAACCTAACCTAACCTAACCTAACCTAACCTAACCTAACCTAACCTAACCTAACCTAACCTAACCTAACCTAACCTAACCTAACCTAACCTAACCTAACCTAACCTAACCTAACCTAACCTAACCTAACCTAACCTAACCTAACCTAACCTAACCTAACCTAACCTAACCTAACCTAACCTAACCTAACCTAACCTAACCTAACCTAACCTAACCTAACCTAACCTAACCTAACCTAACCTAACCTAACCTAACCTAACCTAACCTAACCTAACCTAACCTAACCTAACCTAACCTAACCTAACCTAACCTAACCTAACCTAACCTAACCTAACCTAACCTAACCTAACCTAACCTAACCTAACCTAACCTAACCTAACCTAACCTAACCTAACCTAACCTAACCTAACCTAACCTAACCTAACCTAGCCTAGCCTAACCTAACCTAACCCACCAGAACATTTCAGCCAAGTAGACACCTCAACCATGATCAGCGACGAGATGGTTTGCAAGCGGAACCTTCGACCAGCCTTGCTTGATAAGGGTGTGGAGTTGCGCTGCAATCGAGTGGCGTGACCTAAAGGTAGGAAGGAGTTTTAGAAAGGCTCCGCTCCTAACCAAGGGGGAGATCATGTTCAAACAACATGAGATGGAAATGGCAGTCATGCATGGCAGTTTGCCACGTATGGGGGCCCTGGTAGAGGCATTGTATTCACCCGGTGACAAGATTACCGTGGGGTAAGGCCACACTAGCAGTCACGACGGATAACGTTTTCACACCCATCCTTCCACAAAGCCCCAGAAAGTAAAGTGTCATATTTCAGTGTACACCAAGGTAAAACCTACTCCCGGGAGGTATTAAATTCTAATAGTTAGTACTCGCTTATCATGTACCCTACAGTATTTGCCAGTAAAAGTAACTGCCGATGGCGTCCAGCAAAAAATAAGATTCAGTCACTTTTTCCGCGTGAACACCGCACCACACAGCAGCCTTGAGTCTATGTAACAGTTTTTCATGCTACACACGTAGATTTTCAGTGCCCCACAAATGAAGAACCGTTTAAATCAAAATGCACCTTATTGCTCATGATGATTTTCGACGCCAAATCGTCCTCTTTGTTGTTGAGATTGAAGATGGCTCTACATACGAAGTATAGCGCTCCATTGTTTGTCTGTTTATATTCTGCAGCTGTCCACAATGTCAATTATTACATAAAACACCATTTGCAAAAACTATTGCAGGGTGATTAATTTTGTGCCACCCTGTACAAATATATGTGATTACTTTTATAAAAAAAGTAGCACTTTTCAACGTTTCCTGTTGGTTTTTAGTGTATAAATACTGATATCTACACGACAAAAGTGGCTATTGACCCGCCTATATTAAATTTACTTGTAGTATGTTTGTAAGTTTATGTGATTGTATTTCTTACAACTCGTATCGTATGAGTTATTATTTGTAAGTAGAAATAATATTATTATTACTCATTCGCGTATTCATACACGTTTTCATAACACAAATATATAGATTGTTGACCTGTCACAGAAATTTACGGCGATCGAAATCAATTTCAATTCCGAAAAAGCTTCTTCAGAAAATTAAAATCGATAAATTTTCTCGAAATGAAATCACTTTTATTTTTACGATCGAGTCAGTAGTTTATAAAGGGTGGTTAAATTTCAAGGGCCGATGCTGATTTTGAATAAAACACAAACTATTTAGGAAATTATTGTAATTTTATTTTATTATGATACATTGGTATTACTCAATTATGTATGGAACAAAATATCGGCCAAATGGGCGTCGCGACCACGGCGGCACACCTCCATCCGATGGCATAATGGAGGTTCTATGCCGTTAATGTGCCGAATTTTCTCATCCTTTAGCTGTTGAATTATTACTGGCTTATCGACGTACGCCTTTTCTTTCAAATAACCCCCTTGGCGGCCAATTGACATCGCCATTACGTGATTACGCAATTGTTTCGTTAGCTGTGGGGCAAGTGGCACCGTCCTGCTGAAACCACATATTGTCTACATCCATATCTTCCAATTCGGGCCATAAAAAGTTCGTTATCATCTCACGATAGCGAACACCATTCACAGTTACTGCCTGACCGGCCTCATTTTGGAATAAATACGGCCCGATGATGCCGCCAGCACATAAACCGCACCAAACAGTCACTCTTTAGAGGTGCATTGGTTTTTCGACAGTCACTCTTGGATTCTCATTCGCCCAAATGCGGCAATTCTGTTTATTGAGGAATCCACTGAGGTGAAAATGTGCCTCATCACTGAAGATGATTTTCTTCGAAAATTGATCATCATTTTCATAATAAGTCTGGATAACTTTAACACGTTGTTGGATTGTGTATCTCTCCATGGTTCAAATTGAGTAAGTCGGAAATAGAGAAATGTCAAATAAAATTCGAAAAAAAACTTGGCGTTTAGGTGTGGTTCACATTCAACATCGGCCCTTGAAACTTAACCACCCGATATATGCAATATCATAAAAACAAGTACAGAACATTTCTATTCCCATAAAGTTATCTATTTTTTAAACTATTAAACACAATTTATTGATATTTTTATTATTTCCAAAAATGTTTCGTGTTTGAAGTAAAAAAAACATAAGCAACAAAAATTTTACAGCCCATTTCGACAGAGTGCTGGCGTTCGCAATCTAAGCGAAAGAAAATTGATTTTGGTTTGTTTAAATTTTCATTATGTGAACGATCTGTCAAACACAATAAAAATAAGGAACGAGCCGTAGTCAGATTGATAAACCCAAATTGATTCGAAGGTGAGTGACTAGTTTTTTCGCATTCATTTTCTTCGAGATTGGTGAACTGGCTGTTAATCAGGTGCTGTTTGAAAGTGGATCTAATACATCCCCTAAACACCTACACCACATTTTTTCGTTTTTATGCCTGTTACACTGCAATAACTGAAGTTTCGGGTAGTTTGCTTAAATGTTTTAAATTCTGTTGAGATTAGTTTGAAAAATTGTTGAAGCTTTCACACTTTATTGTGTTAAACATATCGCTCCTTTATTGCAACATAGTCATAACACAAAACACAAAAAAGCTTGTTTCGAGAAAAACACATTTCAAATTGTTAGTTTCCATACAAATCTTAGAAATTTTTTTTTAGAAAATATCTCCTAAAGGAAACAGCTTAAAGGTAATTTAAATACAATTTTGGCACAATATAAAAGGTAGTACTGTTAACAATTCTGCATTATTAACTCGAAAAGGTCATTTTTTGAGATATGACTATGTTGCACTAAAGGAGCGATATGTTTTTGTTTCCATTTGCACATGATTATCACGTTTAATGAAAAATATTGCCACATTCACCATAAAAACGCCAAAGATAAAATTTGTCGGAATGAAGTCACTCGATCAAAATCTGAAGAAGCCAAAACAAAATCGATCGAAATGAAAATTCGTAATCAAAACCATTCCGAATAATTTCTGTGACAGACCTGATAATAAATGAATGAATAATGAGGAAAATAAACTAAAAAACACACTTCGTTATTAAAAAATAAGCTTCAAACAATAGCTTTTTGGCATTATTTTTGGATATCGAGCGTCTTTTTCAAAATGCTACCAGGGGTCTAATCACCGCATACGATATCGAATTAACTATCGTATCGAATAACATTACGATACATCTAAATTATGACAACCGATGCATATTGGATCGTAATTTAAACAAAATGCAATAGATTGAAGACCATACGTTCCCTAAAAGTAGGAATACAAAAAATAAATCCTTTAACTTTTTTATATTATTGCAATGCAGTTTATTCGATATCGTATGCCGTGCGATATCGAAAATGAAAAATTTCGATAATTTTGCTCGATATCGTATGCGGTAATTTGGCTCCAGAATTTTTCACTCACGGGAATAATTGCTGCTAACGACATTTGTAATTGGTAGCCTGCAGTCTCGAGTATGTTTAATGCTTAGTGATTAAAAATGTCTTTACATTTCCGGTTAAGGCCGGGGCACATAGTTACAAACCGTCGTACGTTATACGTGGCCTTTTTCAACTGACAACTAAGTTGAAATACATGTAGTCTTATGAGCTTTGTCACATTCCGTACTTATCCGTCAACGCAAAGTATTAAAGTTGAGCCATTTTAACGTACGTTGAGAACTTTGACATCGGTTTATATGTTTTGTATATTTTGATTTATTTTTCATTTCAAAATAAAATAAATTCGAAACAAATAATGTTTGAAAAATAAATTTAAAAAAATTTCAATTAAATCAGAGTAAAATTCAGTGGATTTTATATCCGTTAAAAAAGTACTATAGGGTGTTTTTTTAAGCTAGATAGAACTTTAAATTGTAAAAAGTAACACAAAAAATTAAATTTTGATGAAACATTTTTTTTATTTGTTTCAGTATACTCTGACAAATCATTATGAATAGACTCACGCTTGAACAACGCTACGAAATTATCCAAATTTACTTTGAAAATCAGTCGTCGATTCGCGCAACTTATAGACGAAAAATTGTGTTCAGCGATGAGGCGCATTTTTGGCTTAACGGGTTTGTTAATAAGCAAAATTGCCGCATATGGAGTGAGACCAATCCACAAGAGACCCTACAGACTCCATTACATCCAGAAAAATGCACTGTTTGGTGCGGTTTTCATGCTGGTGGCATCATCGGACCTTATTTCTTCAAAAATGAGGCCGGAGCTCGCGTTACGGTCAATGGAGATCGTTACCGCACCATGATCAATGATTTTTTGTTTGAAAATATGGATGACATTGATCCGGAGGAGATGTGGTTTCAACAGGATGGCGCTACGTGCCATACGGCGAATGCAACCATCGACTTACTGAAATCAAAATTTGGCGATAAGTTGATTTCGAGAAATGGACCTGTCAATTGGCCTCCAAGGTCGTGCGATTTGACACCTCTCGATTATTTCCTGTGGGGCTACGTGAAGTCACTGGTTTATGCTGATAAACCAGCAACAATTGACGCCTTGGAGGCCAGCATTGTTCGTGTTGTTCGTGACATACGGCCAGCAGTGCTCGAAAAAGTGGCCCAAAATTGGACGTCCAGAATGCGCTTCGTCAAGAACAGCCGCGGTGCCCATATGCCCGAAATCATTTTCAAATGTTAATGTCACGTATTGATCTTTCGAATAAAAAAAAATTTTGATTACAATTTAATTTTTTGTGTTATTTTTTACAATTTCAAGTTCTATCGGGCTTAAAAAAACACCCTATAGTTATGCCAACTTCTTACTTCGTATACGTTGATGTCAGTTGAAAAAGAAAACGGACAAAGTATGACGGATTCTATGTGCCCCGGACTTTAGCATTAAGTTTCTTTATTGCCATTTACCCCGAAATAATTGCGTCAAGGAAAAGCATTTCGTTTTTCTCAAAGTTAATTTAGATTTTTCTAGTTTCTACTTAGCTCCTGTGAAATTAGCGTTAATTGCTTGTAAAACAGATTTCTAAATAAAAAATTTGTATTTTTAAGTTGCTAAAAGTTTTGTTTTTAATTTTATCCTTCTTTGTACTTCTATATAGTGAAGATATCTCATCTTCCTAGAGCAGCATCCAGCTCGAAAAGCCAACAAGGAATGAATTGCCCATCATATTAAACGACTCCATTTCTGCTCAGCACGCTATTAAAATTACCGAATTTAATGTTGGAAGAAAACTTTCACATTTTGCCTTTGAACTGCTCGTACATATTCTTAGTCTTATCTTTTTGGCTTTTAGATAACAAAATGTGATTTCCAAAATCGTATTTTAAAATCCTTCAACAAAGCAACTAAAAGTGATTACAAACAAACAACGAACGACTCCCCAATGTCCTTTTAATAAAGGAACGAAAAAAAACAAACTCTTTGAGTTATTAAAACGAATAGAAACCAAAACACAAAAGAAATAATAAAAAAAATATATTAAATATAAGAATGCATTCAAGTGCTAAAGCAAAGAGGCTGCGGGGAGGCTGTGTGGCGCATGCAACTTGAATTACGGCGAAAGGGAAAAGGAAAACCTAAACAAATACTTTTCAACACCAGTAACACAAAAATTTTAAACAAATAAAAATAAATTTTTTTCTTAAATCAGCACTGTCCTCTGCTGCTCCTTGCTTTGCCAGTTGGAAGGGTCCTTGTACGAAGATCTAAGTTTATGTATTTTCTTCAAACAATAGGAAAGAAAACAAACAAACAAACACTCGTCTATAGAAAATTGCCAATAACTTTAATAACCAAAAGAGAAAAAATGTTCTCAAAAGATGCGGAAGGATGCCTCATCGAAAATCTTTAAAATGAAACATTTCCTATTGATGCAAAGAAAACTGACAAAAGCCACTTAAAAAAAAATTGTTGTTAGTAAGAGTTTTGTATATAAAATTTATCGCTTACAAACTTTTTATACAGAAAATTTCTCGCTGAAGATATGTTGTTATAGAAATTATAGCGATAATAAAAATTTGCCATAGAAAATCCATAGATAACATAAATTTGCTTAAGAAAATTTATCGATATCAATAATTCGCTCAAAGAAAAATAAGCGATAACAACATTTTTCTATAGAAAATTTACTGATAACAACAATTTTCGAAAGAAACCTTAATGATAAAAAATGTTCTAAAGAAATAGAATAAGAAAAATTTTCTATAGAACATTACAATGATATGCCAAAGAAAACTTAACGATAAGCAAAGTTGCTAAATAAATGTTATCGATAATACAAATTTTGTACGAAAAACTGTTTGATAACAATAATTTACTAAAGAAAACTTATCAATAAATAAATTTGTTAAAGAATTAAACTTTACTAATGTAAATTTATTCGCAAGACAATTTTGTTATGAAAATGTTATCGATAACATAATTGTTTTCTAACTGTTTAACATTTTTATGAACCCATTTTGTGAATTTCTTTTCAAAGCACTAATTTATTTGTCTTTGCTTGATATCACTGACATAATTTTTGTAGCCAACAAAAATAGAAATAAATCTAATTTGGCGACAGCTACAACGGTGGTCGTGTAGTTGTGTAGCTGTGCTGTCGCCAGTATATTTATTATCATAAGAACCTGTGCAAGGCAGCGTAAATTTGTCAAAAATTTATTTACAAGATAAATAATTCTGAAAAATCACATCGACTTTCTTGCTTTTTCAAACAATAGAAAAAAAACAAAATTTGGACAACTTTTCGTAATTTCTACCAACAAAACAGGGTGAGGTTTTTTGGTGTTGTATTTATTGTAGTTCTACCACTACCTGTTAAAGCTTCCCTGACCGCCTGTATTTTAATTTTGAAATTTTTTAGTCGGTGCCCTTCTGCTGACTCGATTGTGTTTAATGCATTATTACTGAATTATTTTTTATGAAATTGAATAATTTATTAACGAAATTTGAACGCTATTAAATTTTATCTTTTTGATATGTCGTTGTGAAACTTTCTTCCTCACACTAAAACCTATCAAAAAAGCAATGACCATTATCGATTGCTTAATCTACGCACCCTAATGTACATATGTGCATACTTTCTTATTAAATTTTGACGATTTTTTTTTTTATTTTTTTTATCTTAGACCAGTATTCAAGGGATGACCCCTACATATGCAGTGCATTGTACCAGAACGAGGAAAATAAGTTGGGAAAGAGGGGGGAAAGAGGGAGTAGTATTTGTGAACATTTGACTTGAACCTTCCAACGTTATAACAGACAGGAAACACGTCTGCAGGCAACTTATTCCGCAGGCGAAGCGTACGACTGAAAAACGAATTCTCTCTGTAGTGCGTAGTACGATTCCCCGGGCAATCGACCACAAATGGATGAGCTCTGGACGATGAATGTGTGCTACGTAAAAATGTGTGGTTTTCGGGAACAAGATCCCTAATCTCGTCAGAGCAAAATCCATTGTAGTAACGATAGAACAGAGTAACATACAAACATATGTATGTATAAAGGAATGCACTAGTATGAAAATTTTATACAGCGTACTTCCCTTAAAAACTTACTATTGTTTGTTAGCCGATATAAAAGTTGTAGTATTCAATGCATTTTTTAAATGAAACCATTTTCAGATAACTAACACATGTTCATATGTTGTTAAAGCATGCACAAGCATGCAAGCTCAACCACACACACACGCACACTAACACACACTGCTCTAAACCATACATAAATAAAAAATCTGCAAAATATAAATGCCAAAAATTCTCTCACTCACACTTCTCGTTACAAAACAAGTGTTGTTGTAGTATAACTGTTGTTATATTATGTGTTGTTCTTGCTGTTGCAGTATGTTACTAAGTAAAGAGTAAGTAACTGTGGATGATATGAGTGGGTTAAGTTTTATAACGGTTGTGGTTTTATTTGCCTGGTTAAATGAGTTTTGGTTAGAAAAACATGCATGCGAGTACATACATGTATAAATATCGTATGTATGTACGGATGCACACACAAATGGATGTTTCTTTGCCATGAGGGACTCGAGTGTTGTTACTCTTATACATACTTATCTAGTAGATTTGAACTTACGCACACACTCACATACAAATAGGCACAAAGTAAACAAATAACCCAGAAAACATTTTCTATCATGGTTGTTGTTAAACATTTTTTTAAGTCATACCAGCCTTTTTTGCGAAAATTCCACGATTTGGTTCGTGTCAGATTCTGGTGGCAAGTGACTCTTTTTCGGCTACTTGGAAAATGTTATATTTCAGCTGTTAATGCTATGATAGCCCGAGAAGTATCGAAGTTATTATTGTTTGTTGACTTTTCCATGTTTTATGGATTTGAGCTGAATTAATTGTCTTCCTTGATCGGTTTTATTTTAAATCCAATTTTCATTCATATGGGATAAACTTCATACTGCCAACTGCTTAGTAACCCAGCTCTAATCATCAATTGGTAGCTGTGTAGTTGCTGTTTAAGTACAACAATAATGCTTTTGTAGTTTTATCGGCTGTAAGTATATTGTAAGAACTTCTTAAGCACAACTTAAGCCGGAAGGAAGTATGTACCCTTTTTTATTTTGAATTTACTAGACTATTTACACCAACGAGGGTAATTCAAACAATTGCTTATATTTTGTAAAACTCATATTTATCAAATGGAAACCTACGAGTACAGATCATTGTTGTTGCTTTTGGGAATATAGAACTAACAAAAAGATTTCTTTTTCAGAACTAAGTTTTGAGTTGACTCCAAATGGCCCAATTATTAAGAGGAAAATATGTATGTACATATAAAGGGTGGTTAAATTTCAAGGGCCGATGTTGATTTTGAATAAAACACAAACTATTTAGGAAATTATTGTAATTTTATTTTATTATGGTATATTGGTATTACTCAATTATGTATGGAACAAAATATCGGCCAAATGGGCGCCGCGACCACGGCGGCACACCTCCATCCGATGGTCCAAATTTTCGATGACCCTGAGGCATAATGGAGGTTCTATGCCGTTAATGTGCCAAATTATCTCATCCTTTAGCTGTTGAATTTTTGCTGGCTTATCGACGTACACTTTTTCTTTCAAATAACCCCAAAGAAAACAGTCCAACGGTGTCAATTCACATGATCTTGGCGGCCAATTGACATCGCCATTACGTGAGATAACACGGCCATTGAATTTGTTGCGCAAAAGAGCAATTGTTTCGTTAGCTGTGTGGCAAGTGGCACCGTCCTGCTGAAACCACATATCGTCTACATCCATATCTTCCAATTCGGGCCATAAAAAGTTCGTTATCATCTCACGATAGCGAACACCATTCACAGTAACTGCCTGACCGGCCTCATTTTGGAAAAAATACGGCCCGATGAAGCCGCCAGCACATAAACCCCACCAAACAGTCACTCTTTGTGGGTGCATTGGTTTTTCGACAGTCACTCTTGGATTCTCATTCGCCCAAATGCGGCAATTCTGTTTATTGACGAATCCACTGAGGTGAAAATGTGCCTCATCACTGAAGATGATTTTGAACGCCCATTTTCATAATAAGTCTGGATAACCTTAACACGTTGTTGGATTGTGTATCTCTCCATGGTTCAAATTGGGTTAGTCTGACATAGAGAAATGTCAAATAAAATTCGGAAAAAAACTTGGCGTTTAGGTGTGGTTCACGTTCAACATTGGCCCTTGAAATTTAACCACCCGATATATTGATATGAGATTTGGCAAATTATGCGTAAGAAAACGCCAATGCAGTAATAAAGTACGAGTAAGATAGAAACACTTTTGAAGATGAGTCAACTCAATCGGTGAATTGTTTCCAGATCAAGCACAATATAGCGCGCACAGATAAAGAAGCAACCAGATGCGAAATCTACTGCTGACGAGAATTTAAGCAAAATTGTTGCCTTAGCAAGTACCGGGTGTCCACGGGGAAGGTATACTACCTTATTTTGCCTCCATTTTGGTAAACATTAATCTTGACAGTTCATATTTGGCAATCATGAAGTAGATACGTGGCAGGTTTATTATGGAAATAATATTTGATAAACCAACGTGCTTTTTTTTATCATTAAAACATTTTATCAAAATCAATCATCGTTTTTTATAAAAAAAAAAAAAAAAAAAAACATAATAGTGAAAAGCCAATGTAAGCGGCATGCGGCAACGGGCGGCAACCAACTGTTCTATTTGCCGCTTGAATTTATTCGATATAGGCAAATGAACGCGGCTAATTGAACTAAAAATGTATGTACCGGAATTTAAACAAAAGAACATTATGACTTTTTTAACACAAAAATAAATAAATAAATTTAATTGTTAAAAATTTAAAACCCGAAAATAAAGAAAATTTATTTTTTACTTCTATTTTCTCGAAGTTTTGTTCCTTTACTTTTTGATTTGACAATTTTGTTTTTTTTTAGCTTTTTTTATTTATTGAATCTTCACAATGTGAACTAACAATAAGTATTCAAATCTTATTACTAAATACAATAAATTAACTAAGTCCAGCCAATGCTAGACAAAAAGTTTTATTATGCGCATATTATATCGGTAAAATCACCTACTTAACGCTCTGATGGTGGCAACGGTATCCCTTCTTCTCAACCGAGTGTGACCACTAAATTGAATTGAAAGGTGGACCGTTGTCCGAAATAAGAATATATGGGATGCCATGTCTTGCAAAAACAGACTTTAACCTCGTTATCACGTGAAAAGCACTATAACCTTCATTAAGTAATTCAACTTCAACAAATTTTGAAAAATAATCAACTATCAGAATATAAGACTTTCCCCTAAACTGGAAAAGATCACACCCTACCTTATACCAAGGAACCTCAATAGTTTCGTGTGGCATTAACTCTTGCCTTGTGTCAGAGTTCTGATGCCTTAAGCAACTTTCACAATTAGACACAATATTTTCAATATCGTTATAAATATGTGGCCAATATACTGACTGGCGTGCCAAATTTTGACATCTTACAACACCCATATGACCCTCATGAATTCTATCCAATACCAGTCTGCGCAGACTTCTTGGGATAATTATCTGATGATTCTTAAGTAAAACATCTTTCAAAATACTAATCTCATCCTTTAATTTGTAATACGGTGCAACATCCTGTTCAACTTCCTTTCTGTTTTTAGGCCAGCCATTCTTTACATAAGACATAATTTTTAAAAGCGTCTCATCTTTACTACTATGTTCCCTTATTCTATCTACATCTGCAAAAGGTACTTCCAAATTCGAAGCAATAAAATTACAGTATAAATCAATCTCCTTATCCACCTCAGATAATGCGGTATGCTCCAATGGAGCTCTCGAAAGCGTATCTGCAATTTTTAACTCCCTTCCCGGCTTATAATTGACTATAACTTCGTAACCTTGTAGGCGTAACATAAATCTTTGAAGTCTCGGAGGTATTTTCGTACAAGAGGGTTTGGGTGAAGTTCCAATTTGCTGATATACCTTGTCGCATGCTTTGAAAACTCATCTTTTATCAGTGGAACACACAGATCCTTGTGAATTCGGGAGTTTTTTACGTACCATGGAGCTGCAGTAATTGTTCGAAGAATTTTGTTTTGTCGCCTTTGAATTTTTTCAATGTTTGACGCTGAGGCGGTGCCCCATAATTGAATCCCGTAGCGCCATATAGGCTTTAGTATGGCGTTGTATAACAAAAGTTTGCAATCTAATTTCAATGTAGAATTTCTGCCCATAAGCCAATTTAATTGCGCTGCTTTTAATTTTAGCTGAGTGACTTTCGCGTCAATGTGAGGCTTCCACGTTAACCTACGGTCGAGATGAATACCAAGGTACTTGAAGTTAAATTGAATTCAACATTGCCGCTCAGCCGCCCTTAACGGCATTGCCAAATTAAATTACATTCAACATGTTGAAAGTTTTATATGAATATTTTTATAAAAAAAAAACTAATTTTTTGTAAATGGGTCACATTGCTGCCGCCTGGCGCTTACATTGGCCTTTCACTATAAAGAGTGACGAGGCAAATTTTCATTTGAATGGATATGTGAATGAAAAGAATAGCCGTTTCTAGATAGTGGAAAATCCTCAAATTATTCACCAGCCACCTTTGCATCCATTAAAAGTGACAGTATGTGCCTTACTTCTTTGAAAATTAAAACGGCGTAATGGTAGCTGTTAAAGGGTAGCGATATCGTGATATCACTGGAAACTTTTTAGCTCCCCAATTACATACTTTGTGCTTGATTAGCATATGGTATCAACAAGACGGTGCCACATCGCATACAGCCAGGATTACAATTGTTTAGAAAATGTAGAATATATTTCATACAAATTTTCTAGGCGTATCACTCATTCGTGTTCCATAAACACCACATAACTCTCAAAAGCATCCCGTAATGCAAATCTTTACTTAAATATTCGATTAACATTTGTAAAGAAACAAATTCGTACAGTTCTTTGAAATTGTCTGCTTATGCGCAACCAAAAGTTTTTTGTGTCATTTTTACTTTGACTTTCACTCCACCCTCGTATTAATAACATTGTGCTTACTTACAGTTAAAACATTTTTTTTCCGATACTTTTGTATTTGCTTTTAAAAAAGAAAAACATAAAATAAATATTTGGAAAATAATAGAGTGAGTGAGTGTTGTGCAGAAGTCAATATAAACTTGATAAGAAGTTAGTAAAAGGAAAAAGACATTTTAACTGACAAAACGTTGAGGGGCTTCTTCACTTTCTGTTCGAACTTCTCACATTTTCAAGTGAAATAAACGCATTTGCTTTTTTTATTGGTGTTAAAAGTTGAATGCAAGTAAATATTTGAAGGGAAGCGATTCTTGTAATATGTTTGGGAATAAATAAATACTTTGGGGGTTTTAAATTGACTAATTGAGTAAAGAAAAATCTGTAGAAAAGAAGTATGTAGTGGAAATAAACTTTAAAATGTAAGAAAGTTGTTGTATTTCATTATTTTTCAATTTAGTTGGAGGAAAAGAAGTTGTTAAGCGATTTCAAGTTTCTCATACAAAATTCTCAAATGATCAACTGTTGTAGCAGGTGATGCATTTAGAGCTCGTTTTGTTTCGTTTTGTCATAAATCAGTTGTTTGCAAAGCAGCGCTTGTCTGCTCTTAATTTCCCATACTCGTTACTATAAGTTACAAAATTCAGCTGTTGTGACGCCCTGCCAGCTGAATTAATGTCGTGTGTGATGGATTAGAACAAAAATTGTTCGATTAAAAGCTCTTCTCTTCTGTGAAAGCTCAATCAAATGGGAACGAAAGTGAAAGAACACAATTAGGATGAATGACGAACTTCGTAGTGTAGTACTTTGAAGTACCATTGTAAACAATATCACAGTTATGTGTGCAACAGAGTACTTGCAAAAATCTACAAGATCTCTTTATCAATATGATCGCAAAATAGATTTCATTCTGTATGGCAACTCTTTAAAATCAGCTAGATTTATCTCAAAGTCCCGTATGTGCTAGATTTCGTTTTGGCGCAAATGTATTGTACTAGTAACTATTTTGTATATCTGTATGTAACGAGTGATTTTTTTGCTATTATCTTTTTGGCAACACTTGTTTTGACAGCTCACGCACGTTTTGTATCTTGTGTCACTGTCAAACATCTTCAGTTTGGTCTATAATATAATCATGAATCGTCTTACAAACGAACAACGCTTGCAAATTATTGAATTTTATTATCAAAATGCGTGCTCTGTTAAGAAAGTTCATCGCGCGCTTCTTCCATTTTATGGACCTACTGAGGCTTCTATTCGGGCTATTGTAAAAAAATTTCGCACCAAATTTACATTGTTGGACATTAAACCACCAACACGCTTACGTAGTAAGCGTACTGAAGAAAATATCGCAGCCGTATCGGCCAGTGTTGGTGATGACCGTGAATTATCGATTCGGCGCCGTTCGCAGCAATTGGGCCTCTGTTACTCCACTACGTGGAAAATTTTGCGGAAGGATTTGGGTGTGAAGCCTTATAAGATACAGCTGGTGCAAGAATTGAAGCCAAACGACCTACCACAACGCCAAATTTTTGGTGAATGGGCTCTTGAAAAGTTAGATGAAGATCCACTTTTTTATCGAAGAATTGTGTTCAGCGACGAGGCTCATTTCTGGTTGAATGGATACGTGAACAAGCAAAACTGCCGTATTTGGAGTGAGTGAGCAGCCAGAAGCATTGCAAGAGCTACCAATGCATCCACAAAAAACAACCGTTTGGTGCGGATTATGGGCTGGCGGCATCATTGGGCCGTATTTCTTCAAAGATGATGCGAATCACAACGTTACTGTGAATGGTGAGCGCTACCGTGCGATGATAACAAACTTTTTTTTGCCCAAAATGGAAGAGCTTGACTTGCATGACATGTGGTTTCAACAAGACGGTGCCACATGCCACACAGCACGCGAAACAATGGACCAATTGAGAGGCGAGTTCGGTGAACAGTTTATTTCACGCTTGGGACCAGTCAATTGGCCGCCCAGATCGTGCGATTTAACGCCTCTAGACTATTTTTTGTCGAGCTATGTTAAGGCTTATGTCTATAGCGCAAAGCCTGTTTCGATTGACGCACTGGAAGCCAACATTGCCAACATTATTCGTGAGATACCGGCCGAAATGTTGGAAAGAGTATGCCAAAATTGGACTAAGCGGATAGACCATTTGAGGCGCAGCCGCGGCCAATATTTGTATGAAATAATCTTCAAACATTACATTATATCGACCCAACTATCGATCCAAATAAATATTTCATGCATTTTTCTGAATTTTATGTGTTTTTTTTTTTTAATTTCCGATAGTTCTTATAAAATCACCCATTACAAATAATTTAATAAAAATGTAAACTAACAATGACAAGTACTGCCGTCACCGTCTTCCGTTGTATTGTGTTTGTTTTTCTCTCCCGCAACGGTAAATCGTACCGCACCGCAAACATTGTGTTTAGACTCTAATTCCGATCGGAAGAGAAGTATTAAAAAAAAAATTATAATGCAAAAGTCATAAGTAGGGCCAACACGAATTCATACCAGTTATATTCAAGAGCAATAAATACAATACTACAAAAAATTAATCTTTTTCAAATGTTAAGGGAAAAATATTAACACAAAAAGAAATTCAAAAAGAAAATATAATAAAAAATTACAAGAAATTACAAACTTTTAATTATTTCGTGAAACTTTTAAATATTTCGTGAAAATTAAAGCTTCTGATCATAGAGCTTGGAAAGGTGAACATGGCCAGCCAGATTGGGGAGGATTCTGGATGGTACCTGGCGTTCAAGTAAAAATACATAATTTAAAAAATTAAAAAAAAATTTTTTTTCAAATTTGTTTTAATTATTCTATTGACAAACAGATTAAAATTAAAAAAAGTTATCAGCCTTGGTTCGATTTTAAATTTTCCAAGTCTTCTTTATCAAATACCGAAAAGAAGTATAAAAAAAATTATAATGGAAAAGTCATAAGTAGGGCTGTCTCTTGATCATAAAGTGCTGTCCATACTTGACATGAGAACACTAACAGGAACAGTAAAATACTGTTACTGGCAGGTGTAGACTGCAAAGGTTACTGTTATCTTGCCGTCTTGACACGTCTGTTAAGACGTCTGTTTTAAAAGCTCTGTCTTAACAGAAAATGACATTTCAATATGAAAGAAGTAAAAATAGTTTTAAAATAAAAGAAAGTTCAAATTTATATTTTAGATTGCAAATTTTGCAATAAAAATACATTTTTTTTTTTGTTGACGGTGTTAAAATAATAAAAAATCAAGACATATCGCTCCTTTATTGCAACATAGTCATATCTCAATAAATGAGCTGTCCGAGTTAACAATGCAGAATTGTTAACAGTACTTCCTTTTATAACTAGAGGGTGTTTTTTTAAGCCCGATAGAACTTGAAATTGTAAAAAATAACACAAAAAATTAAATTGTATTCAAAATTTTTTTTTATTCGAAAGATCAATACGTGACATTAACATTTGAAAATGATTTCGGGCATCTGGGCACCGCGGCTGTTCTTGACGAAGCGCATTCTGGACGTCCAATTTTGGGCCACTTTTTCGAGCACTGCTGGCCGTATGTCACGAACAACACGAACAATGCTGGCCTCCAAGGCGTCAATTGTTGCTGGTTTATCAGCATAAACCAGTGACTTCACGTAGCCCCACAGGAAATAATCGAGAGGTGTCAAATCGCACGACCTTGGAGGCCAATTGACAGGTCCATTTCTCGAAATCAACTTATCGCCAAATTTTGATTTCAGTAAGTCGATGGTTGCGTTCGCCGTATGGCACGTAGCGCCATCCTGTTGAAACCACATCTCCTCCGGATCAATGTCATCCATATTTTCAAACAAAAAATCATTGATCATGGTGCGGTAACGATCTCCATTGACCGTAACGCGAGCTCCGGCCTCATTTTTGAAGAAATAAGGTCCGATGATGCCACCAGCATGAAAACCGCACCAAACAGTGCATTTTTCTGGATGTAATGGAGTCTGTAGGGTCTCTTGTGGATTGGTCTCACTCCATATGCGGCAATTTTGCTTATTAACAAACCCGTTAAGCCAAAAATGCGCCTCATCGCTGAACACAATTTTTCGTCTATAAGTTGCGCGAATCGACGACTGATTTTCAAAGTAAATTTGGATAATTTCGTAGCGTTGTTCAAGCGTGAGTCTATTCATGATGATTTGTCAGAGTATACTGAAACAAATAAAAAAAATGTTTCATCAAAATTTAATTTTTTGTGTTACTTTTTACAATTTAAAGTTCTATCTAGCTTAAAAAAACACCCTATATAATGCAAAAGTTTTATTTAAATTACCTTTAAACTGTTTCCTAAAAAATTTTTCTATGACTTGTCTGGAAACTAAGACCACCATGTAAATATCGGCCTGTCAAAGGTTTATTTTAACAGTATGCCTTAACAGCTTTTCATGTCTAATGTAGACGGGCAGTAAGGAAATTCAGACCCTATTGTAATTTTGCGCCACCCTGCTTATGTTTATATTAAATCTTTTACTTATTTTATATGCAATGAGTTTCGAATACTGCAAAATGTTTATATAATATATATATTTTTTTTTCTTCTTTTCCAGACTTTCTATCTCACTAAGCGAAAAATTCCCTCCCGAACATCACACACAAAATGGCTGCCCTGCAGATGCCACTGGAAGTTTATAAACTTCAGTATATTTTGAAACTTTTGTTTGTCTTCATAAGCAGTTCCCTGATAACAACAAACTCCTACGCTTTAAGCTCGTCGACCACCTGCGGGCCGAATTTTCCTGCCGCCTGCATTTGTGGCCACGAACAGTACGAAGGCACACATCAATATGTTGTAAACTGCACCAATGCGGGCCTAAGAAACATCAGCGTTTTGGAATTTATGCCACAGGAGGTCGAAATATTAATATTTACGGGCAATTTTATACCGGAGTTGCCCTGGAATGTATTCGGTTCGATCAACAACTATAAGAACTTGAAAATTGTCGACATGAGCAACAATCACATACGGGAAATTAGGGGCAAGTCCTATCATCATGTACAGAATGTGGAAAGGCTTATATTGAATCATAACAATCTGAGCATTTCGCGAGATGATGACGAGGTCAATCATCATCATCCTCGTGTCTTTTCGAACTTTTTGAATTTGCAAAGTCTCCATCTGACGGATGCCTTCGACGACAACAGTTCGCCGCAATTGAGTGAAGACTTGCATGACATTTTCATGAACAGCCAGTTGACGAAATTGGAGAAACTGCACCTGGAACAGAATGAGATAACACACTTTAAGGATCGCAAGGTGTTTTGCGATCTGCCCAGCTTAAGAGATTTGCATTTGGGTGATAATTTCTTGAAAGACATTAACTTTGAGGTGAACTGTTTGAAGAACTTGAGATTCTTGGACTTGGAACGTAATAAATTTGAATTTGTTAAAACCCATGATTTGCTGCTGCTCAATGAATTGGAGGCCAGTCCGGAACGTATGACCGATTTGATAGTGGATTTCAATTTAAATCCCTTCACATGTGACTGTAAAATAAGTCCCTTTCGCACCTGGATCCACTCAACCAATGTGACTGTGCGCAACAAGGAAACTTTAATGTGTTTCCATAACAAAGTTGATCCATTGCCAATACTAGAGTTGGACATGAGCGGATGTACGGCGGCTATAGCGGCCGCCACCATGATGTTCACCACCGCCAGTGAGAGCCATTACGGTAACGTGCCACAAGCGAACAGTGGCTTAGCTCGTCACACTGCCACTCTGATATTTTTATTAATTGTCTTGAGCATGATTCTATTGGGTCTGGTTATAGCGCTGATTTATGTGAGTCGGGATAAATTGAAATTTATGATTACACCAGTGTTTGATAATGTGGCCAAAAAGGTGCAATATACCTCCATAAAAGATGAAGACTGTCCCGAGGTTCATGTGTAAAACAGAAGGTGATAGCCAGAGAAAGCGAGAGAGAGAGAGAGAGAAAGAGAGAAGTGTTTTAAAACTATAACAAACACTTTCAAGTAGAAGATCCCTTCCGAGAATCCATTTAACTCCCCAACCCAACTCAACTTTTCCCCAAATATCATACTAATCAATTCCTGCTGCCGTTTAAAATAATAAAATGTAAAATATTTAAAGCAAACTAAAAAAAAGCAAACAATTTTTATAAAATATATATATAAAATTTTATTTTTATTTCTTGATTTAGACAACAGTTACAGTTATGGATTAAGTTATTTAATTATAAAATCTTTTTAATGATTTTAATTCTTAACAAATAAATTTTGTGCCATTAATACAAAAAAAAAACTGTATATGTATTTATATTTTTTGTTTTCCTTAAATTAAAATTGGGAACGTTGAAAAAATATTTATTAACAAATTTTAACACCTAATTAAATGTGGTTAAGCTGGAAAAAAATTAAGCAAGGAAAAGTAAAATCAATTAAAATGAATTAAAATATACTAAAACAATAAGGAGTTTCTTGATGGCTAGTGCAAACTGTGCAAATGCGAAAATACCTTTTCTACGCAACAACAAACTGTGGGGTACTCTTTATTGAGTTGACAGCATTTTTTTTTATACCCTTCACAAAAATGTTAAGGGTATATACAAGGTGCATTAATGAATACACGGTGGCATCACTAAGGCATGTGACAATTTTTTGCTACTGGCAATATATAGGGTGTTTTTTTAAGCTAGATAGAACTTTAAATTGTAAAAAGTAACACAAAAAATTAAATTTTGATGAAACATTTTTTTTATTTGTTTCAGTATACTCTGACAAATCATCATGAATAGACTCACGCTTGAACAACGCTACGAAATTATCCAAATTTACTTTGAAAATCAGTCGTCGATTCGCGCGTTGTTTTATCGCAAAATTGTGTTCAGCGATGAGGCGCATTTTTGGCTTAACGGGTTTGTTAATAAGCAAAATTGCCGCATATGGAGTGAGACCAATCCACAAGAGACCCTACAGACTCCATTACATCCAGAAAAATGCACTGTTTGGTGCGGTTTTCATGCTGGTGGCATCATCGGACCTTATTTCTTCAAAAATGAGGCCGGAGCTCGCGTTACGGTCAATGGAGATCGTTACCGCACCATGATCAATGATTTTTTGTTTGAAAATATGGATGACATTGATCCGGAGGAGATGTGGTTTCAACAGGATGGCGCTACGTGCCATACGGCGAACGCAACCATCGACTTACTGAAATCAAAATTTGGCGATAAGTTGATTTCGAGAAATGGACCTGTCAATTGGCCTCCAAGGTCGTGCGATTTGACACCTCTCGATTATTTCCTGTGGGGCTACGTGAAGTCACTGGTTTATGCTGATAAACCAGCAACAATTGACGCCTTGGAGGCCAGCATTGTTCGTGTTGTTCGTGACATACGGCCAGCAGTGCTCGAAAAAGTGGCCCAAAATTGGACGTCCAGAATGCGCTTCGTCAAGAACAGCCGCGGTGCCCATATGCCCGAAATCATTTTCAAATGTTAATGTCACGTATTGATCTTTCGAATAAAAAAAAATTTTGATTACAATTTAATTTTTTGTGTTATTTTTTACAATTTCAAGTTCTATCGGGCTTAAAAAAACACCCTATAGTAAGCTATTTACGTCAAATGTATTGTTTACATTTATGAAAGTGAATTTAGTGTTTTATTCTGAATTAATCATATAAAAATTATTTTTTGAACATAAAAATAATTCAAATAAGAATAATTTATAATTATGAAAAGGTACATTCATAGTTTATAATTGTGAAAAAATTTACAAATATTTTTGATAAACATAGTTTACCAGATGCCGGTTTTTGTTGTATTGTTGTAATTTTGCTCTAGTGCTGCCACCGTGTATACGTTAATGCACCTTGGGTATATATAAGTTTGTGATTCCGTTTGTTTATGTGTTAAATCATTAATGTTCAGTTTCGCTTGGCATTTCAATATGAAAAGGCTGGCTGGCGCCTGAACAAAGCTTCCAAATTTGCCACAAAATAAGAGTGATGTTGATCCCGATTTTCATAAACGAATTTTGTTTACGTTTGTTTGAAAGGATACGGCAACAAAACCACCGTATTTACAGTGATGATAGTTCTCAAGTGTACGAGGTCTGTCCGTTATTTGAAATTTTTTCAAAAAGTATTTATTTATTCATCAACAACAACTATCTTGTCTGAACCCATAATGGGGCAAAGGGACGCACAATAAATCAACATGGGGCGCACTGCAAATGGCCGATGAGGGCCATATCCCATCCAATAATAATAATAATAATAATAATAATAATAATAATAATAATAATAATAATAATAATAATAATAATAATAATAATAATAATAATAATAATAATAATAATAATAATAATAATAATAATAATAATAATAATAATAATAATAATAATAATAATAATAATAATAATAATAATAATAATAATAATAATAATAATAATAATAATAATTATAATAATAATAATAATAATAATCTTGTACCCTTCAAAGTAATCCCCCTCAGATATAATACACTTATGCCAGCGTTCTTTCCAATCCTGAAAACACTTACGACACGCGCTTTTTGGTATCACCAACAGCTCCTGTTTCGATTTTTCTTATATCTCCTCAATCGTAGCAAAAAGCTTTCCTTTCATCGGTGTCTTCGGTTTTAGGAAGCGGTAAAAGTCGAAGGAGGCCAGGTCCGGTGGTTGGAGCATGATAACGGCTTTGCGTTTGGCCAAACACTCACGCACAAGCATCAATGTGCTTGTGCGTGAGTGCATGTGCATGAGAGCTGGTGCATTACCATGGTGCAAAATCCATTATTGTTTGTTCCACAATTCTGTGCGTTTGTGACGAATTGCTTCGCGCAAACGGCGCATAACTTCAAGCTAGTATTCCTTATTGACCGTACGGCAATATGTCAAGCAATTCATGATGCACCACGCCATTGCAAACGAAGAAACCGGTATTGGCTATTCTGGACGCTTCCATTGGCATGATTGGGCTTTGATTTCAATGTCGTAAGCATACTCTCCGGATTCATCACCAGTTATGACCTCTTTGAGGAAATCTAGACCGTCGTTGACGATGTTCAACAGCTTCTGAACGATGTCCATGCGACGTTGTTTTTGCTCAAAATTTAGTAAAAAAAAATCGAAGAGCACAGCAAAACACGACCAACCTTTTTATCCGTCAAAAACAAACTGACAATCCAAAATGGCTGATATTGCCAACATATAAAGGGTGGTTAAATTTCAAGGGCCGATGTTGATTTTGAATAAAACACAAACTATTTAGGAAATTATTGTAATTTTATTTTATTATGATATATTGGTATTATTCAATTATGTATGGAACAAAATATTGGCCAAATGGGCGCCGCGACTACGACGGCACACCTCCATCCGATAGTCCAAATTTTCGATGACCCTGAGGCATAATGGAGGTTCTATGCCGTTAATGTGCCGAATTATCTCATCCTTTAGCTGTTGAATTGTTGCTGGCTTATCGACGTACACCTTTTCTTTCAAATAACCCCAAAGAAAAAAGTCCAACGGTGTCAAATCACATGATCTTGGCGGCCAATTGACATCGCCATTACGTGAGATAACACGACCATTGAATTTGTTGCGCAAAAGAGCAATTGTTTCGTTAGCTGTGTGGCAAGTGGCACCGTCCTGCTGAAACCACATATCGTCTACATCCATATCTTCCGATTCGGGCCATAAAAAGTTCGTTATCATCTCACGATAGCGAACACCATTCACAGTAACTGCCTGACCGGCCTCATTTTGGAAAAAATACGGCCCGATGAAGCCGCCAGCACATAAACCCCACCAAACAGTCACTCTTTGTGGGTGTATTGGTTTTTCGACAGTCACTCTTGGATTCTCATTCGCTCAAATGCGGCAATTCTGTTTATTGACGAATCCACTGAGGTGAAAATGTGCCTCATCACTGAAGATGATTTTCTTCGAAAATTGATCATCATTTTCATAATAAGTCTGGATAACTTTAACACGTTGTTGGATTGTGTATCTCTCCATGGTTCAAATTGAGTAAGTCTGAAATAGAGAAATGTCAAATAAAATTTGGAAAAAAGCTTGGCGTTTAGGTGTCGTTCACATTCAACATCGGCCCTTGAAATTTAACCACCCGATAGAAGACATGTGTGCCAACATAACAGAAAAAGAAATGCGAAAATCGAACATACGTAACTAACGAAATTTGAAATTAACGATTATTTTTTTTTTATCAGACCTCGTATGTTGACACTCCGTTATCAATGGTCCGCACTACTTCAAAAACGATGCTGGTCAGACAGTTACTGTAAATAATGTGCGCTATAGAGAGCTGAGATTGCTGACTTTTCATTCATCAAATGAACAACCATGATGGGCAGGAGCTGTAATTTCAACAAGACGGCACAACACTTCACACAGCTCGTGCCACAGCTCGTGATTTATTGAAAGAAATGTTTGCTAACCGATAGTTTCACGTTTCGGACCCATGAATTGGCTTCCAAGATCGTGCAATTTAACGCCGCTAAACTATTTTCTGTGGCGCTAGACTACATTTGTCACGATATTGCCGATATACGGCTACAAATGATGGAAAAAGTTAAGGAAAATTCCAGTGGCTGTGTTCTGTAACTCTCGCCACGAGAAACTTTTCGACTGAAACGTGTGAAATGAAACAAAGTTGAAACAAACAGCTGCTTTTCTCACTAAACTATAGCTATAACTTTTTTTGGTGAGTAATTGCTGTCACGTAAGGAAATTACTAGCCATTTTAGAGAAAAACTGTGTCTGTAAAACTTTTGCGAAACAGTTTCCCGCTTTCAACTGTCATTATATCTCGCAAATAAAAAGGCTGTGAGATAGTATTTCATATAACAATAATCATCTTTATATGATTAATAATACTGAAAAATAAGTATTTTGCTGTTAAATTAAGTTTAATATATTTATTTGCACAGTTTAGAATGATTTTTTTATTTTAACTTTTTAATTAATTTTTATACCCTTCACACAACAAGTTTTAAGGGAATACTTAAGTTTGTAATTTCTACAATTTTAATTTTCGACCCAACAAAGTATATTGTAATACTTTTATAATGTTTTTTTTCAGATTTCATAAATTGCAATTGTTCTTAATTTTACAAAACTTAGTACATAAGTATGTATGTAGGTATGTATTTGTAAATAAAATGTAAACGTTAGAGCTATACCATACATTTTCTAGTATAGCCGGCGGTTATAATATGACGCCGTCGAGCAAAATTTCTTAACTTTAGTAATTTTTGGTCGGCGGTGGTACTAATTGTCGCTGGCGCTCTCATTTTTGAAAATTGCATGTCGGCGTCGTATTATATTTTCAGACATTTCTAACGTAACGACGTAATCACTTTGGATAGTTTTCGACATGAGTTACAGACGCAGTTTTCGAGAAACGATGGAAACGATGGAATAATTTGTTTCACAAGTTTTCGACGTGAGAACTTCTCGCCAAAGTTACAGAACACAGCCACAGATTAGACTATTTCGGAGCCAGCCGTAGCGAACATCTGTCATATTTAAATTTAAAATTCGTAAATTCATGTTAATTTAAGAAATTCATCTTTGTTTTATTTCATTTCAAAGTGCTATACCGCTATAATTTAATGCGATTGACTGAGATAAAATTATGTAATACTAGGAACACAACTGCGACGAACGACGAATATTTGGTCGCGAATATTCGTCGCCAAAATATAAAACACATTGGTGTATATGAAACTGCACACAATCATGGCGTTGGTCGAAATTCGTCATACTCAGCGAAAGTTGAAATAGATTCATTTCTAAATGTTTCGTTAGCGAACGACGAATAAAGCAGTATCATAAAGCAACTGAGATATTTGTTCAAAAATCCTTCTTTCGGATGGGATTTTTATAGGTTTACTTTTAATTTGGCCACCTTAGTATTTATATTAATTTTTTTTTCTTTGCACGGAATGTAAACAATGTTCGTTGATATTGTGCTTCACACGACGAATTTATGCAACGAATATTTGTCGGCGAAGTCGTCGCGATGGGCGAAGTTCGTGATTCGTCGCAGTTGTGTTCCTAGCATAAGGGAAAATAAAATCAAGTAAAGTGAATTAAAACAATTAGTATAAAATAAAACAGAACAATAAGGGTGTTCACGATGGGCAGTGTAACTCATGGGCTGAAAAGTCGTTGGCCTGACATACAGATGGCGCTAGTTTTATTGCAGTCACCTTTTTAATACTAACCTTCGAAAGACAGCCGCTAAAATTTCGTGATATTCTATTTATTAATATGTGAGTTATTGTGCCAAGAGTGACGCTACTTTTGTTATTTTCAAAATAATGGATCAAAAGCAATTTCGTGCTTTAATTTTACACTCTGCTTCTTGATGGGGAAAAAATACCGTTCAAGCTAAGCAATGGCTTGAAAAGTGTTATGGGGACTCCGCTCCATCAGAAACAACGACTTCAAACGTGGTCGTAGAGACACTGATGGTGCAGAACGCAGTGGACGTCCAAATGAGGCGGTAACACCAGAAAACATAAAAAAATCCACAAAATCGTTTTGAATGATCGAAAAGAGAAGTTGCGTAAGTTAGCTGACATCGTAAAGATATCAAAAGAACGTGTTGGCTTGACAATGAGAAAGCTCTGTTCAAAGTGGGTGCCGCGTTTTCTCAGTGTTGAACAAAAACGTTAAACGTTACGAACCGGACATTTGATGAAACATGGATCCATCACTTCACTCCGGAATCAAGTTTCGTAGTAAATATTGGCGTAAATATTGGCGTTAAGGGGAGTTTTGAATACAGAGCATACACGATACGATCATTGATTGGTATGCTTAAATCTGGACTCCGACATTTCTTAACTCTACATTTACACATGCGAGTAATCTCGAGTGCGAGTGCTGTATACGTATTATCAGCGAAAATTTCTTCGAAAAACTAGCATCTCTAGCAATTTTATTTTGTGTTTACACATGCGAGTGCGAGTTCGTTTTAAATTTATCGTCAGCGCGTAAACTTCAAACAATCTGTTTCCTTACTGCCAGTCTACATTAGACATGAAAGGCTGTTTAAACATCCAGTTAAAATATACCTTTGAAAGTCCGATTTTTGCATGGTAAAGTACACGTATGTCTTGATTTTTCATTATTTTAATTTCGTCAACAAAAGCACATCATCACTTCGTATGCCTTTTCTCATATATTGTAAAAAAATATGTATTTGTTGAAAAATTTACAATATAAAATAAGAATTTGAACTTTTTTTGTAATATCTTTTAATTTGAAACTATTTTTAATATTTTCGTGAAATATTATTTGAAGTCTTTCCTTACAGAACACAAAAAAACACAGCTCCAATATAAAAATGGTGTTTTCTGTTGAGACACAGGCTATGTACACACGGTGTCAGATGTTAATATATTGTAAGATCTGGCAACATGCTGAAATTGTAGTGACAAAGAAAAATTATCCCGCAGAAGTAAATTGTGTGTTCAGACGATCGTAAGAAAATCTTACAATTTCATTTCCAGACTACGGTCTGACAAATAATTCATCTGACAACAAAAATTGTAAGTTCACACGGTTGTCAGATTATTAGATGAAAAAAATTGCCAGACATGTTGTAAGGCATAGCCACAACAACCATCTGTTTGGCAGTGTTGCACATCAAACTATTTTCTGACAATGATGCCATTTTCAGGTGCATTAACTGTATACATCTGACAATTAAAACTGAGCTTACAATACCAGCCAATTATCTGGCAATGCCGACGAAGAGTGTTCTCACGATTGTCAGATGCCTGACAACATTGTCGTCTTACAATTGATTGACAATGGTTTTTCTGACAACGTTGTAAGTTAAAAATTGGCAGTTCACACGATTGTAATATATTTTCAGAAAATTTTACTGGAAATTTTGTAAGATCTGACAACCGTATGTACGTAGCTACAGAAAACTGTAAAGTGCTGTCCACACCTGACATGAAAACTCGAACAGGAACAGTAAAATACTGTTACTATCAATCAAAAGTTTTTGATTTTTAAGTACCCTGGAGACGATCAAAAAACAAGTTGTTGTTTTTTAAGTACCCCGGAGACGATCAAAAGAACACGTCAATCAGTGCATATGTGTGAGTGTTTGTCGTGTTTTGTCGTTTAAAAGGTGACGTACAAATAAAATAGTCAATCATCATTTTTATTTTGACTTCGCTGCGTTCGTTTCTAAACATGTCATCACCGGATGATGAATCATTGCTATTTTTACTTATTGTTGTTCCTTTCGATAACAAAACTGACATTTTTTTATCGTCACAACTGGAGACTATCAAAATAATTGATGAAAATAATTCACGTCAAAATAAATAATCAAAAGTTTTTGATTTTCATCAATCAGAGCCGACAACCTATAGGTGTACACGAAAAAGCACGACTACACGCTCACACTTAGAGCGTTGATGTGTTTTTTTGATCGTCTCTAGGGCACTTTATCAATCAGAGCCGACAACTAATAGGTATACCCGAAAAAACACGACTGCACACACACATTTAGAACGTTGATGTGTTTTTTTGATCGTCTCCAGGGCACTTTATCAATCAGAGTCGACAACTAATAGATATACCCGAAAAAACACGACTGGACGCACACCCTATGTGTTTTTTTGATCGTCTCCATGGCACTTTATCAATCAGAGCCGACAACTAATATGTATACCCGAAAAAACACGACTGCACACACACACTTAGAACGTTGATGTGTTTTTTGATCGTCTCCAGGGCACTTTATCAATCAGAGCCGACAACTAATAGGTATACACGAAAAAACACGACTGGACGCACACATTTAGAACGTTGATGTGTTTTTTTGATCGTCTCCAGGGCACTTTATCAATCAGAGTCGACAACTAATAGATATACCCGAAAAAACACGACTGGACGCACACCCTATGTGTTTTTTTTATCGTCTCCAGGGCACTTTATCAATCAGAGCCGACAACTAATAGGTATACCCGAAAAAACACGACTGCACACACACACACTTAGAACGTTGATGTATTTTTTTGATCGTCTCCAGGGCACTTTATCAATCAGAGCCGACAACTAATAGGTATACCCGAAAAAACACGACTGCACACACACACACTTAGAACGTTGATGTATTTTTTTGATCGTCTCCAGGGCACTTTATCAATCAGAGCCGACAACTAATAGGTATACCCGAAAAAACACGACTGCACACACACACACTTAGAACGTTGATGTATTTTTTTGATCATCTCCAGGGCACTTTACTTGCATGTCTAAACACTAGGTAATGCCCGAACTTTTTTTATTGAAAATATCACGAAGAACTGTCATTTTTTTTAACTATAAATAATTTTATTTAATTTCTTTCAGCTTGCATTTTCGAAATGTGCAATTTTGTTACCCTTATTGCAATTATTTAAGTAAACAAACTAGAGCCCGCTTAAATAATAATTAAACTAATTATGTAAGTTTAGTTGTCAGATATTTTTTTATCATTTTGATTTTGAATCTTAAACACTTTGTCACTTAAAACAAAAAAATATTAATGATGAAACAGAATACGTCCGCAACTTCAAGCAAAATCGACTCTCAGAGAAAACAGGCACATAATTGAAACGACGGCTTTAACTTCACAAACTGTCATTTAATCTTCTTTTTTGTTAGGTAAAAAAAGCTTTTTCTTTTATTTTAATTTTTCCTCACAGTAAAGCTTTTGAAGCTTTGGTTTTGTTTACAAAATGTATGAAATTTACTAAAAGTGTGGTAATATTGTTGAAAGCTTTTCTGCTTCAAAGTGAGAGCATAAGAAAAATCGCTGCCAAAATAAAATAGATTCTATTTTACGACCGCATTCTCTGGCGTTATTTTATGCCATATTGTATGGAGAAAAACGTCATGCCCTAGTTCTGTTTCATCATTTAAAAACGACCATGTTGCTGGCATTTAATTGAAAAAAAAATTAAAAAAAAAAAAATTTATTTTAATTGTTACAAATATTTACACACCGGTAAATATATAAAGGCCTAACTATAATGTGCATAAACTAATTTAAGCCAGCTTAAGTAACTGTGCGAGTACGTATAATCAAATGTGTACAACTATAATGTGCTTAATGAAACTTTTCTTTAAGTTTCGTCTAATGTCAGTTGCTTAAGCAAAGTACGAAACCGAACGCACTTTCTGTGCGGAATCATTTGTTTTCAGGAGTTTGTGTGTGTGTGTTTACAAAAATTATTAAAATAAAAAAAAATTGTCACAAATATATTTGTATTTAATTAAATAGAAATGTATTTTAGCTTTTTTCAATTTTTAATTACACAAATTACCACAAAATTGTTTTTACTTTTTGTTTGGAAACTATTGCATACAAATACTTTGTTGTCATTTTTAGTACTTTTTTATATAATCTACTTAGTAATTACACAAGTACTACGCAGTTGTGCAACAATGGGTTTAAAATCATTAAGTTCATATAAGTACATTATGGCCAATTAAAAGTCGTTTTTCACTCACATATGCATTTGACAGACTTTTCGTTTAATTTTGGCAAAAGCTTAAGCCGATCTATGCACATTATAGTTAGGCCTTAAGTATGTACATGCACATATATGTACATATACATACATATGTGCATACATATAATGGGTGATTTTATAAGAACTATCGGAAATTTAAAAAAAAAAACACATAAAAATCAGAAAAATGCATGAAATATTTATTTGGATCGATAGTTGGGTCGATATAATTTAATGTTTGAAGATTATTTCATGCAAATGTTGGCCGCGGCTGCGCCTCAAATGGTCCATCCGCTTAGTCCAATTTTGGCATACTCTTTCCAACATTTCGGCCGGTATCTCACGAATAATGTTGGCAATGTTGGCTTCCAGTGCGTCAATCGAAGCAGACTTGTCGCTATAGACATTAGCCTTAACATAGCTCGACAAAAAATAGTTTAGAGGCGTTAAATCGCACGATCTGGGCGGCCAATTGACTGGTCCCAAGCGTGAAATAAACTGTTCACCGAACTCGCCTCTCAATTGGTCCATTGTTTCGCGTGCTGTGTGGCATGTGGCACCGTCTTGTTGAAACCACATGTCATGCAAGTCAAGCTCTTCCATTTTGGGCAAAAAAAAGTTTGTTATCATCGCACGGTAGCGCTCACCATTCACAGTAACGTTGTGAAGAAATACGGCCCAATGATGCCGCCAGCCCATAATCCGCACCAAACGGTTGTTTTTTGTGGATGCATTGGTAGCTCTTGCAATGCTTCCGGCTGCTCTTCAATCCAAATACGGCAGTTTTGCTTGTTCACGTATCCATTCAACCAGAAATGAGCCTCGTCGCTGAACACAATTCTTCGATAAAAAAAGTGGATCTTCATCTAACTTTTCAAGAGCCCATTCACCAAAAATTTGGCGTTGTGGTAGGTCGTTTGGCTTCAATTCTTGCACCAGCTGTATCTTATAAGGCTTCACACCCAAATCCTTCCACAAAATTTTCCACGTAGTGGAGTAACAGAGGCCCAATTGCTGCGAACGGCGCCGAATCGATAATTCACGGTCATCACCAACACTGGCCGATACGGCTGCGATATTTTCTTCAGTTCGCACTCTACGTAAGCGTGTTGGTGGTTTAATATCCAACAATGTAAATTTGGTGCGAAATTATTTTACAATAGCCCGAATAGAAGCCGCAGTAGGTCTGATTAAACTGACCATAAAATGGAAGAAGCGCGCGATGAACTTTCTTAACAGAGCACGCATTTTGGTAATAAAATTCAATAATTTGCAAGCGTTGTTCGTTTGTAAGACGATTCATGATTAAATTATAGACCAAACTGAAGATGTTTGACAGTGACACAACATACAAAACGTGCGTTAGCTGTCAAAACTAGTGTTGCCAAAAAAATAATAGCAAAAAAATCACTCGTTATGTATCAAGATTTGTTTAGTGTGCAAATTTTTCGAATGTTTCGCTCCTTTATTGCAACATAGTCATAACTAAAGACAAAATTTTTTTTGAGAAAACCACATTTAAAATTTTTAGTTTCCATACAAGTCTTAGAAAAATTTTTTAGAAAATATCTCCTAAAGGAACCAGTTTAAAAGTAATTTGAATAAATTTTTGGCACAATATAAAAGGTAGTAGTGCTGTTAACAATTCGGCAGCCTTAACTCAGAAAGCTAATTTTTTTGAGATATGACTACGTTGCATTAAAGGAGCGGTTTGTATAATTTGTTTTTACTTGAAAATCAATTAAGGGTATTCATCTTAAAGAGAAATTTGTGGTAAGGAAAAATCGGGCAGCTCAATGACTGGACATCGGTCCACGAATGTTATAGACCTTTTGCTTAACCAAATTTTGTGTAGTTAAATTTTGTTTTATGTAATTCGTAATAATTTGTAACACTGTTTTATCATTTTATTATATTATTTTAATATTTTTTCATGCCATAATCTGTTGTTGTATTAAATTACATATTATTTTATAAGTTAATTTTTTAATGGTTTCGGAAAAATGTGTTCTATTCTTTTTTGCATAATTATTAATAAATTTTTAATACTTTTAGAAATTTGTTAAGGATTTTTTTTTTTTTTTTTTTTTTTTGATAAAAATAAAAATTTGCATATCAAAATAAAGCTCAAGTTATTTTAAGTGAATACCTTTATTTTATAGAATTAAAATAAATTAATTCTGAAAATACCACCATAAAAATTGTTTATTAAAATAATATTTAAAAAATCTGCTGCAAGTTGGATTATACATATACAAATATTTTCGCAACGAAAATTAAGAAAAATAAACAAACAAAGAACTATAGCGAAATTCATATCATTAACTCCAAAAAGTACATATTTATTCACATTTCAAAATAATTAACCTTAGATTTATCTGTGATTTAAGTTAGTAGTTTGAAATTTTTTCCAATCAATATCTGATTACGATTGCATAGATATAATAAACAATACAATGAAAACACATTTTATTCATCATTCAAACCAACTAATATTATTTTAATGGCATTTACCTTTTAAAATATTTTTTAACAAATATAAAAAAAACAAATGCATACTGTTGTTAGATGTAATAATTATTTTGATAAGAAATTAATAAGTCAATAAAGGAAAACAATACTAAAATTTTTGTTTTTTTATTTTTTGTTTTTAAGAAACAAAAGGTAAGTCTTCGTTTACGGCAAAATTTGCATATATGTATATCAAAGCATAGCATTTAAATACATGCATTTAATTTAAAATAAATATAGTTTAAAAAACTAAAAGAAACCAAAACTTATCCATATAAATCGTTTCAAGTTTGTTCTTTTGGAATTGCCAAAATCCGCTTCAAGAATCGTCAAAATCCGCCACTTCTCTCCGGAAACTGTATGGCAACTTCAATTTTCGCACTAGATCGAATGACCGTTAATAATTCAGATACATGTTCCACGTCCGAAACCCGCACCGAATATGAAAAACCGGTCGGCTTCAGGAAATAAACCCCCCCCCCCCCCCCCTCTCAATGGGAGCAATATGGCAAATCCAATTTTCGCACGAAAGCAAAAACACTGTATATACTTTATATACCTACATATGTAATAATCACTCATATGGGCGGCCTCAAGGCAGCTTTATAAAAGGTAGTGACAGAATTACAATAAATACAACACCAATAATATATATAATAACAATAACAATAAAATATCAACATATGTTTTGTTGGTAAAATGGCAAGCAAATCTATGTGTTTTTGACAAATTTACGCAAAGGAAACGAAAGACAGCTGTGTTAATACCACTACCGTATTATTTTGGCAACTGTTTGTAAACTCTACCAACAAAATACATGTTGATGTTTTTTGGCGTGTTTCACACAAATTTCTAAACGTGTCGTTTAACTGTGTTGGTTAAACACCACATTAATTAAAGAGACAAATTCTAAACTCTTACTCATTTTGAGCTTCTATTGCAAACATTTTTTTTTGCAACTTTGTGAACAACTTATATTAAAAAAAAAAAAGATTTTTTTGGACCGTTTTTTTTTTTTTAATAACGCGATTACCCACCAACATTTTGGTGCGTTTAAAAATTCAATAGTTGGTAACGCTAGCCATAATATTCATTTCTGAACTAGCAGTGGAAACATTAGAAAAGTCACTAATAGGCCATTTATACCTAAGCCATGATACAAAAACAAGGTAGCCGCTTCGCTACAACAATAAAAAAACAACAGGTATTTTGTTTGCGTAAAAAGGCGAATTCACACTTAAGCTGTCAAAAGTAGTTGATAAAGAATATGTACAAAAATTTAAATCGCGCCGAAAATGTAAACAAAACTTGACAGAGAAAGTGCCGCCATATTAAACGAATTCGCTTGAATTCGCCGATGCATCCACCTAATAATGAATTCGCCTTGCACCTAAGCCAAATCTACTACTTTCTGGATTTTGAATCAAATCAAATTGATTTTGACAAGATTTCCCATACAAAATTAAATCTAGATTTTGACAAAATCTAGTAGATTTTTTAAATACTCTATTACATAACTGTGATTTTATTCAAAATAATACTTTAAGTACTGCGCTGCAAAAACAAAACTAGACTTTTACAATATGAATTCATTGTAATATAGTTATTGCTGTCAAACCCTTTGGAAAAAAAAAGATTTTATGAAAATGAAATCTGGTTAGATGTCAAAAAACGAAAGTGTACACGGTTAAGATTTTGTGAAAGATTTGCATTCAAATCTACTAGATTTTGGGTAGATGTAAATTTCAAAATATATAAAAATATAAATTACTAATCGACGCACTTGTGTTTTGAGATTTTACTCTTTTAATTATGGTTTTTTGATACTTAGTAAAATGTTACATAAAAGTCGGTAATTGCACACTTCCAATATAAGAAATTAAACGAGACTTTAAACAACTCTTAATTACAAACACATATGTACATAAAAGAGTACGAAGAGAGCAGTAAAATGCAGAAATATTGAAATAACCATAATATAAAAAATAGAAGGTAGTTGCCTTCTCTCAATTTTCCTTGACATTCAGCATCTGACGTATGTATATAAGAAATTTGACATTTTCCATAAAATTGTACTACTATATTAGTTTTACTCATATATGTATATGTATATTCCCTTTTTTCACCTTCTTTTTGAAATTGTGACTTCGAACAAAAAAATATAATGTATAATACCAACAAATGGTTCAGCATATAAAAAGGTGGAAAACGAGATAGTTACAGATTCACTCACTTTTGTTTGTGGCGTTCCAGATTCAAAATTCCATAACCTCAAACTACTTTTTAAAAATACAAATATTGATGCCTGTATTACTATCTGTTCTCATTTTTTTTTTTTTTTTTTTTTTTTGAAAACACTTGCATTACCAAAATTCACCTTAAATGCACTCACAAGACTTTTTAAATTAACAGCTCTCATCATATCGTTACAATAATTTCCGCCTACAGTGGCAACTTTAGGGAAAATTTGGTATAAAAACAAACAGCTGTAGGTCTTTATTGTTGTTGGTGTAATTATAACAGAAAGTAAAGAACAACTACACAAATAATTTTATATAGAAAAAATTAAAAGTAGCTAGCAGTAAAATTAATATTCATAATAAAATTTTCATAATTTTGTTATAATTAACTAATAAATATAGTATTGAGAATAAATTCATTTTCGTGCAGGGTGCTTCATATTGTCCAGGAAAACACTGTAGCAATAGCAGTATCATACCCTGTTGATTAAAAGTTTAATATTATTTTTATAATCGTTGCAGATATTAGTGCACTAATATTGCAAAAGCATATTTATTTGCATTCTGAGCCAGTTTATTATGCAATAGAAAGTAATTTTTTATTTTTGTCTAACAAAACTAGAATTTAAAAGATACAAATACCAATATTAAGTGCATTTAGATAATTGTGATATTTATTTATTTTAGTAAAAAGTAAGCTTCGATGGAGAGTTACGAAAAATGTACATACAATCATATTTAGCCTTATCATCAATCAACATTTGAAATTAATACTTTTGTATGTACATACATACATACTTAAATACGTGTTTAATAAATTGATATGTATAAATTTTTATTATGCTCTTTCTATACAGATGATTAGAAAAGTTTTCAGAAGTAATATCAGCATATTTTACACACGAAAAACAACAAAAAAACTAGTGTTATTACAGCAATTTTTGGTAGAACGAGGATATAGTTCAGTCAGCCAAAGCGCAATGGAAAAGTTTGATTTGCCACAACGGCTGCAAGGCAGCACTCCAAGTGTTTGGTAATTACAGATTAACACAATAAATAGAACTTATTTCGATATATCGGTTATTTAATAGGAATGAGTATATTGCTTTGGCTATGCAATACAAACCTTTGAACTTGGGACAAGGCTTTCCAGACGATGCTGCTCCGGAATATGTTACTAAAGCATTGGCTGATATAGCCAATGATGAAAATCCCTTATTACATCAATATACAAGGGGATACGTGAGTAGTTTTGTTGCTAAACCTTTTTTCTTAACTACGCACAGTATTAAAATTTTATTATTACTTTTGCTGCTTTAATTCAGGGTCATATGCGTTTGATACAAGCTATTGCCACTTTATACTCAAAGTTGTTACAGCGCGAATTGAATCCTTTAAACGAAATACTTATTACCTCGGGAGCTTACGAAGCTTTGTACTCCTCTATAATGGGTCATGTTGATGTGGGTGATGAAGTCATTATCATTGAGCCATTTTTTGATTGTTATGAACCGATGGTGAAAATGGCGGGAGGTGTTGCTAAATTTATTCCTTTGGAACCGGTAATTAAATTTATACAATTTTTTTTTTCGTTTTGTTTTCAACACATTATATGACTGACTCTAGGTATTTGGTTATTGCAAACTGCATTTTTTTAAGTTTAATTTAATTATTTGCACTCTTATTATGCAGATACTTTTTTTTAAACAACATCAATTACCTTTCGTATCATTTTTCTTTGCATGTAGTATTTACCAGATATGTTGAATTTATCGCTTAAAAAGCGTGACAACAATGGCTGTCAGACTGGTATTTCCAATAACTGAAATTTATGGATTTAAAATATTTTTTTAAATACATATGCATATGTATGTAGATCAAATTTATTTCATATAAAAAGGAAATAAAAATTGGTGTAATTTCTTAAAGGGAGCGTTATAGACACTTAACTGTTGGTAGAGGAAAGTAAAGAAGACCTTAATCTGAAATCCATATGTTATCCTTCATTTCTTCAATTGTTCTATCAACAGTGATTTCTTTTAGACCATAAACTATGTAATCATACTTGTATAATAAGTTTTCTTTATTTCCAGACTAAAACAGACGGTACTATTTCTTCAGCGGATTGGAAATTAAATGAAAATGAATTGAAAAATCTTTTCAATAGCAAAACAAAAATGATTATCTTAAATACTCCACACAATCCTATCGGCAAAGTTTTCAATCTTCAAGAGTTAGAACTTATAGCTGATTTGTGTAAGAAATGGAATGTTCTTTGTTTATCAGATGAAGTGTATGAATGGATGGTATTTGAAAATAACAAACATATACGCATTTGTACCCTACCAGGCATGTGGGAACGCACAGTAACCATTGGCTCCGCAGGAAAAACTTTTTCGGTAACTGGTTGGAAAACTGGTTGGGCATATGGCCCTGCTAATTTAATAAGAAATCTACAAATGGTGCATCAAAATTCAGTATATACTTGTGTTACTCCCATACAAGAAGCTGTTTCCAGAGGTTTTGAAGTAGAATTGAAACGTTTGGATTCCAATGAATGTTATTTTAAAAGCTTGCCACGAGAATTGCAAGTAAAACGTGATTTTATGGCAAAATTTTTAGCAGATGCTGGTATGAAACCCACCATTCCGGAAGGCGGCTATTTCATGTTGGCTGATTGGACTGATTTGGGTTGGTTCTAACGTTTCAGAATTTTGTTTATTTCAATATAAATATGTATGTATATATTTGTTCATGCACGTTTCCATATTTCATTTTAGAAAAGAAAATCGATATCAACTCGGAACCTGATAAATATCGTGATTACAAATTTACTAAGTGGATGACTAAAAATATGGGCATTCAAGGTATTCCCCCAAGTGCCTTTTACAGTGAAGCACATAAAACGTTAGGCGAAAATTTTGTACGTTATTGTTTTATTAAAAAACAAACTAATTTGGAAAAAGCGTCAGAGCTTCTGGAAAAATTAAAGAAAAATTAGTTTATTGTTAACATATTTTTTTTATTAAAAATATTGTACATATAAACTTGTATAATAAAGAAAATACTCCATTAAACAGAAGTAGTTTCATAAATTAAAAAGTACGAATTAGATTACATCATTACAAAATTTTTTTTTAATCTATACAAAAAGGTATCAATGAAGTGAGAAAATTCAATTATTATAAATATTTCCTATTTTTAAATTTTGTATACACGTATGTGATCGAAATCGAACATTTTTAAAGCGTATCACTCATTTGTGTCCCATAAACACCTAAACTATTAGCGATTACGATCATTCTTTTTTCAAATTACAAGAAAAAACTGTTTATTTAAACCGGGGTGTGGAGTTGTGACAGTTTTTAATCAATTCTTTGTTTTAATCTATTCTTGTATTATATTTATGAGGTTTAGCGTTTCACTAGACATTTTCCACATTCTTTGCTTGTGGGTTCATAATTATAATTATATTATAATTGTATTATTATTATAGTTTATTTTTTGTAGTACTTGTGTTTATGGCTGGGGGCCTCTTTATGATTCTATAAACGATATAGCTATTATTACATCGTTTTATTTTTATTACTTCTTTATTATGGCTTTGTACAGAAGCATAGAAATTTTGCTAACATTACATGTATAATTGGCCATGAAGGCTTTCTGTATATTGAAATTAAATTTAAAAAAATAAATAAATAAATATTTGATACATTTTACGCTTTAAATCAAAGTTAAAAGAATTAAAAAAAACAAAGCTTCCGAAGCTACTCAGACATAGACTTGGAATACGTAAAAACTAAAATTTTTTTGATTGTCCCATGTTACAAGAGAAACGCCAAACTTTTTAATTTGCTTTTAAGAGATTGAATGTTTATGAGACTGTGTCTCATGTAGAAGGGCACTAACTTACATTTTTCAGAATATAATTTTTTTAATAAGTCTAATACATTTTACACAATGCATACATCACAACGACTTAATGGAATAGCTTCAAACGAAACGTTTTTGTTCGAAAAAGTTCATTTATTTATTTATTCAATATCAATACAAAGAAAGCCTATAAGTTTAACGCTGCCAAATATAGTTTTTATTATGTTTAACCTTCCATAAAATTGCAATTAAGACTTTATTCTACACGCGACTGACGAAAAGTATGTTATGTCTAATGCATGATGGTCAATACATAAAATGAAATATTTATTTCAATGTATAAAATATTTACTTCAAGCTCACTATTCTGGAGGCAAAACAACCATATTCATGCATTTACACGTTGATAATCAGCTCTTCTATAAAGCCGTAGTATTAAACATCAAGTGTTTGGTATTTACGTGAAATATTATTTTCTCAATTTTGGTGCTTCTGCATACTCTAACTCGCTTGTTTTTCTACACTATCTGTCGCACTTGATGGAGTTATTCCCATCGACTGAAAAATAGGTATGTGGTTGAAAAAATATTAACATTTTTATAAAGAAAATCTAGATTAATCCAATATTCTCCATATGCCGATCATCCGCTCCATTTATTTAAATATCCAAATCCGACAAAGCAAGCTTTTATTGGTTTATAGAAATAGCAACTAGGTACAAAACAATTTTAAGTTTTGCACCGAAGCCACAACGAATATTAAATACATCTATGAATTCTTCTTCCATCTACATAGAGACGAAGGACTAGGAAGATTTAATTTCAATTTATTTCGTAAAAAAACGTACGTAGAGCTAGATTTATAAAAAATACTTTTAGAAATATTTATCTCATTATCGTCCCAGCGAGCATTTGTAGTCCTATTCTTTTTTATGAGCATTTTACATAACGTTTTTTCATTTGAATTGACATCTAATTTTTCAATTGCGGCTTCCATACAATTTATGTCTATCACCTTTTTTTCTAATATTTTAACCCTTCTTTTTAAATTTGCATTTTTATTCCTCAAGCTACATTTTTCTTGTTTCGCTGCTTCAAGTTTTTTAAGCACTTTGAAATATTTTTTTTGGTAAAATTGTTCCCTTCTATCTTTTCTATGACAATTTTGACATAATGGTGTACTTATCGAATATAGTGGTACCGATTCCGATATTTTTCGCTTAAGAGGCACAGTTCTAACAGCATCCTCACTTTGGATTAAAATTCTGTTTCCTACAATTGAGGGTTCATTTATTGTTGAGAGAGTTCTAACAGCATCCACACTTTGGATTAAAATTCCGCTTTCTTTAACTGAGTTCTCGTTGTCATCAGTAAAGTTTATTGTTGGGAGCGTTTTAACAGCATCCTCACTTTGGATTAAGATTCCGTTTTCTATAAATCTGGTATCGTGTTCGCCGGTTAAGTTTATTATTGGCAGAGTTCTAACAGCGCTTTCGATGGGGATACCGTTTCCAATACGTGTGGCTTCATTTTCTGCGGTTAAGTATAATGTTGGCACCGCAGAACGTTTCAAATATTTCTTTCCAATCAAGTCTGTAGAAAAGTGTCGCGAACATATATATAATTTCCTGCATTTAGCCAAATTGCAATTTTGATATTTTTCAGCAATATTGCAATTTTCTAACCATATTTTAAGCAGTATGGGATCTAGATATGGAAAACGAAACATTTTTAGATTTGGTACCTTTCTTTTGGATTTGCCACAGTGCGGCAAACAACACATATTCCCTGATATCAACGATGATTTTCTTTTGGTACCGCTGACATTTATTTCACTTTTTTCCTTCATTATGAATCCAATTACTTTATTGAGATTAATTACAGCACCTGCCTCCCAACAATTTTATAGCTAAAGACACAGAAAATCTGTGGCCAAAGAGTCACAAAGTAGAAAGAGTTTTGTATTTCTTAAACAGAAGGAATAATTTTGGCTGCAAAAAAAAAAACGTTTAATATTGTCGTATTTTGCTTTGTGATATCATTCTTACGAATAATAGGTTTATTCGTTTACTTTACAATAAAATGCAGTAAATACAGTGATGCCAAAATTTTCATAGCAAAAAGCTCATTTTGACGCAGTATAAATATATAAGTATATAAGTATAGGGTGTTTTTTTAAGCTAGATAGAACTTTAAATTGTAAAAAGTAACACAAAAAATTAAATTTTGATGAAACATTTTTTTTATTTGTTTCAGTATACTCTGACAAATCTACGAAATTATCCAAATTTACTTTGAAAATCAGACCCGTTGTTTTATCGCAAAATTGTGTTCAGCGATGAGGCGCATTTTTGGCTTAACGGGTTTGTTAATAAGCAAAATTGCCGCATATGGAGTGAGACCAATCCACAAGAGACCCTACAGACTCCATTACATCCAGAAAAATGCACTGTTTGGTGCGGTTTTCATGCTGGTGGCATCATCGGATATTTCTTCAAAAATGAGGCCGGAGCTCGCGTTACGGTCAATGGAGATCGTTACCGCACCATGATCAATGATTTTTTGTTTGAAAATATGGATGACATTGATCCGGAGGAGATGTGGTTTCAACAGGATGGCGCTACGTGCCATACGGCGAACGCAACCATCGACTTACTGAAATCAAAATTTGGCGATAAGTTGATTTCGAGAAATGGACCTGTCAATTGGCCTCCAAGGTCGTGCGATTTGACACCTCTCGATTATTTCCTGTGGGGCTACGTGAAGTCACTGGTTTATGCTGATAAACCAGCAACAATTGACGCCTTGGAGGCCAGCATTGTTCGTGTTGTGACATACGGCCAGCAGTGCTCGAAAAAGTGGCCCAAAATTAGACGTCCAGAATGCGCTTCGTCAAGAACAGCCGCGGTGCCCATATGCCCGAAATCATTTTCAAATGTTAATGTCACGTATTGATCTTTCGAATAAAAAAAAATTTTGATTACAATTTAATTTTTTGTGTTATTTTTTACAATTTCAAGTTCTATCGGGCTTAAAAAAACACCCATATTTGAAAAGCGCTAAATTAAAATTATTCGAAAAACTCAAAAAAAAAACTAATGTGCTTGCTGTTCATGGAACACAGACGAGCAACGCGTTTAGAAAATTTGTATGAAAGTTACTAAATTTGTTTAGTGATATCCATAAAAAATTTTTACACAAGTCGCTCATCTGTGTTCTTTGAACAGCACATAAATATTAATAAAACAAAACTTCAGTGGTTTAAAAAAACAAAAAAAAAGTAGTTCTATGAATATATACTTATGTACTACGTATGTATGTTAAATTCCTTCACCTTATATACGTCAGATTTTAAGAACACCGCATACATTAATATCATTATACACATACATAGTATTATAATCCACCTATATACATATTTATACCACTTTTTTCAACGATTTGAAATATATGTTCATAATAATATAATTTAACTTTCAAATAAAAATTCATCAGTCCCTTGTTCATTATCATACATTAATAGCACTGTTTTTATATAAAATTTCGATTTTCAATACGTTTGTAAATTATTAATATTTGTGACAACATTACATAGTACAACAACATTTTAATCCATAGTTGATATCTATTAACGAATTTTCTATTATTATAAACATTTTATCTCTTATGTTACTTAAAAAAAAAAAAATCATTGCACTAAAGCCCCTCTTTCCTTCTAAGTACAGGATGGTCAATATATCAATACAGAAAATGTGCGGGGAGAAATATTAGCGGTGATCGGTTTAAAATTTTACCGTCCTTACAGTCACTCAGGGACTGTTATGAAGCTGTTAGTTGATTTTTGCCATACTGCCCGATCTTTGATCGCAATGCGAAGCCATTTACCCCAATCGTACCGTCCTAATTTTTTGGATCATACGTTATTTTACCAAACCCCACAAACCTCCTTAAAAAAATTTTCAAATAATTCAGCTGTTTCAAACCACACTCAACATAAAGTAGCAAATTTATAGTTTTTAACGTAATATTTCGAATTTACGTTTTTATGAGATTCATGTCAATAAAAACTTTCAACTTCCACGTTTCTAAGTGGCAAAACCAGGAATTCAGAATAGATTCTCTTGTAATGCATTTTACAATCATATCAATTTATCCAGAAATCAAGAGTTGAATACTTATTTACCCATTCATATGCTTTTAATTTCTACCACTGATGATCCAAAGTTGTAATTTTTTGTATAGTAAATTCAATATCTTTCCTAAATTATTAGTTTTCAAACAGCTTTCTACACAAAAGGCCTAACCATAATGTGCATAGGCTGGCTCAAGCCACCTTAAATAACTGTGCGAATGCATGTAATCAAATGTGTATAACTATATTGTACTTAATGAAACTTTTCGTTAATTTTCGTCTAATGTCAGTTGATTAAGCAAAGTACGAAACTGAACGCATCTTCTGTACGGAAAAATTTGTTTTCAGAAGTTTGTGTGTGTGTGTGTTTACAAAAATTATTAAAATAAAGAAAAATTGAAACAGATACATTTGAATTTAGTTTAATAGAAGTGTGTTTTAGCTTTTTCAATTTTTAACTACACAAATTACTACAAAATTGTTTTTACTTTTTGTTTGGAAATTATTGCATACAAATACTTTGTTGTCATTTTTAGTCCCTTTTTATATAATCTACTCAGAAAAGACACAAGTATTAAAATCATTAAGTTCATATAAGTACATTATGGCCAACTAAATGTCGTTTTTATTCACATATGCATCTGACAGGCTTTTCGTTTAATTTTGGCAAAAGCTTAAGCCAATCTATGCACATTATGGTTAGGCCTAAAAATTTTGTATATCTTATATTAAATATTGACAATCGTTGTCTAAACTGACTTATTAACTAAATAATAAATTCAGTAATGCTAAAAAATATAAGTATATAACTGAAAAATGCTGTTTATAATTTAAAATTTGCAGTTAATCAGAATAAAACATGGTAAATTTAGCCGCAAAAATGCTAAAATGGTCACGCTGATAAAAATTGATTTTCTTCAGCTGGTCAACCTTCTTCAGCTGGCCAACATTCCTGTTTATTGTGATAACTACAGAATCTTCATATTATAGTTCATATGCGATATTTTGCGCTGTCTTTAATAAAATTTCGCTTTTTACCAAACATTAAAAACAAGCCATTTTAATAATGCTAAAATTATAATTCACATAACCCTACTTTTGTATTTATATTTTATAGCCTTTTCGTCGCTGCCTAAACGCAAACTCAATACTTGAGGTTACATAAGAAATTACCACTGGAATAACTTTCGACTTCCATTTATTTTATGAATGATTTTATTGGTTATCTTCACAATATGTCTTGTTTTATATGTGTTAACAAATAATTTTATAATTTACCAATTATAATATACGATTCTTTACATATCGAACACTGACTTAAGTGCTAATTCGGGTTTATCGTAGTTTAGTTCTTCTGGAGTAGGAATACCCAATTCAGTGAGAGTAGGACGAATTGAATTTATAACATAAGGGTAGATTTCATCGGTTTTGTCACCACACTTGTCCTTAACACCTTCCAACCATCTAATAGCCAAAGCAATGTCGTTAACTCTGCGACAAGCTTTCAAACCTGCTTCAACAATCTTTGGAGCTGGAACTAAATCCATGCCCAACAAATCATTCATACCTTTGCGTACCTCCCAACCATCTATATCGCTTCGGCTGAAATAATCTTCATAACGCTTGTCAAACTCTTCGGCAGGAATTTCATGACCGTGAGCAGCACGCACGGCACCAAGACGGCCAGTCACTCCTAAGGAGTTACGCACAACATTTGAAAGTTGACTAGCAGCCAGACGAAACATTCTACCGTAAAATATAATAGATTATAAGATTAAATTCAAAAGGAAAATTCTGGTTAAGTAATCGTTAAGAACCTGAATACTCTTGTTCGTGTAAGTAAAAAATCTTACATAGAATGATAAAATGTCAAAAATCGATTAAATCACTGTTACTAAGGAATGTTTTTAAAAGGAAAACAAGGTGTTTCATATATACGGATATTCCGAATGTAGTATGAACGATTTTTGTCGCCAAAAATTTTTGTTTTGCTAATGCGAACAGCTAAACAATTTGTTCGTGTGATCTGTTACAGCCGAAAAAACAACTTTCATTAAAACAAATAAGTGCTTACAAGTAAGAATTTACCAATACCACGAAAAAGCATTTCCCCAATTTTCACGATATCTGTTCTTGCTTGTTGGGGACTGCCAAAAATTTTTCAATATGATATTGAAAAATTTTTAAAAATGATATTGAAAAAAATAAAATATTATAAAAAAATTTTCAATCTGATATTGAAAAATTTAACATATTAATTTTCCTAACGATGATAACAAATTGTTATCGAAATATTGAAAATAAATACTGTTAAATTTTTTATAAAAAATAAAAAACGACCTTTAGCTGCAAAAATAAGAAATATTTACAAGTCAATCATCCATACAAAAAAATACTAACAGCCAGTTTACCAATTTCGAAAGAAAATGAATTCGAAAGAAAGCCAGTCACTCACATTCGAATCAATTAGACGTTTGTCTATCTCACTACTATTCGTTCGCACATTCTTATGTATTTTGATTGAGTTTTGACACATCGTTCGCATAGAAAAAGGTTTGAAGATGCTGTAACGCAAATTGTCGGTGGGGGGAGAGTGTGTAGTACACGACTCTCTGTACTAGACATTTGTGGACATTTTTTCTTTCTCTTTTTAACTTTTCGCATTTATGTTGTTGCTTCATATCATTATTCTCATATCAACATCAACTTCATATAAACACACTAGCTGTGCTTAAAAAACAACAACAAAAAAGAAAGAAAAGAGAAACGAAGAGTTTCTGTCTGTCTATTAATTCCTAAAGTGCTGTCCACACCTGACACGAGACCACTAACAGGAACAGCAAAATACTGTTACTGTCTGTCTATTAATTCCTAAAGTGCTGTCCACACCTGACACGAGACCACTAACAGGAACAGCAAAATACTGTTACTGTCAGTTGTAGACTGCAAATGTTAATGTTTTCTTGCCGTCTTGACACGGCTGTTAAGACGTCTGTTTTAAAAGCTCTGTCTTAACAGAAAATGACATTTTAATATGGAAAAAGTAAAAATAGTTTCAAATTAAGAGAAATTGCCAAAAAAAAGTTGAAATTCTTATTTTAGATTATAAATTTTGCAATAAAAACATATTTTTTTCTACAAACTATAAACAAGGGCATAAAAAGTGATGATGTGCTTTTGTTGACGGAGTTAAAATAATGAAAAATCAAGACATACGGGTACTCCACCATTTAACAATCGAGCCGTCAATGGTATGTTTTAACAGTATGTCTTAACAGTGTTTCATGTCTAATGTAGACGGGCTGTTATATGTAAAAGGCTTAGGCAAGACCAAGGCGAATTCATTACCAGGTGAACTTAACAGCACAGGTGATTATTTTTTGCTTCTCGCGTTTTTTCCAATGAGACTGTCAAATTTTGTTTACAAACTCTTTCGCGCCATTTTAATCTGTAGATTTTTTTGCATGATTTAGTACAATTTCAAGAAATTTGTGTGAATTTAAAAGTGAAAAACTAATATAATCTGTGATTTTAATTACAAACAATTATAAAAGCTTATATTTAACGATTATATAAAATTTTTTCTCTGCTGAGCAATCTTAGGCGAATTCAGATTATGACATTCACGATATGTTTTACAATAACAAAATACATAGTACTGAATTCGCCTTTCCGCTTGCATTCACCTGTATAAAGTCGCCTTGGGCAAGACCAAAAGAGAAATGAAAAAATGTCTGCCCATCGTGTCGAAAAGTAAAAGCAAACTAAATTCACCTAGTGCGAATTCGCCTTGTATCTGGCGTGTTTTTCTAAACATTTTTATTAGACAAAAAACGCTAAATTTAACTACTGAAACAAGGTATTTGATTTTTTTTATTCTGGCCACTCAAGTCACATAAAAAGCGACAAAAAGGCGTTGAGTAGTTTTTCATTTTAGTTGCGCTGAAATAATTTTAATTAAATTTGTCACATATTGTATATCGTTATATTAACAATGGCACCAACTGCTGGGTACGTATGCATTAAAATAAAAAGTGAAAAAGAAGTTTCTGGTGACGGAGGTAGAAAACCAGGATGTAGAAATGATACGACAGTGAAACACACACACGTCATATCTAATCAGGGCGGTAGGTTACTAAACTCTTATTAAAGTATATGTTCTTTGGCTTCTTTTTGAGGACCAAGTAGATCATGCATACATGTGTTTGCATATGTTATTTGATGACCAGGAGGTTAATATTGTCAGGAGGTCGTTTTAACCTAACAATTTGTATATTAACTCTGCAGTAAAAGGCGTTTTTATGATACCTGCCATTCGTTGTGCACTCTAGAATATTACATACTTGGTTCCATAATTTTACATGTATACATCGCTATTAACTAGAATATTTTGCGTTTAAACTAAATTAGTTTGGAGTGATTTGAGGTTATGTTAAAACAATTGTCATATTTTGGGAATTGTTTTCTATATTCTGTGTTGTTGTTGTGCCGCTATTTAGTGAAGGCAGATTTTACTTGCGATAATGTGATGCCAGATAAATATAAACATGCAGGTATGTATACTAAATTACGGAACTCGAAAACTTGCTTAATTTAGCAAAATATTGGTGAAAATACTCTGGTCACAAGTAGAAAAAAGATACTCGCATTCAAATGAGTTTTTAGTGATTCTGCATATTAAAAATAACGGTTTTAGAAGCAAGTGCACAAAAAAAAAAAATCGTCATTTGCCAAAAAGAAACAAGTCCAATTTCCACTGGTAGAAAATCGCAATTTTATGTACGTGTACATATATCAAAACTTCAGAGGTCCATAACTGGAACTATGCGTTTCCGCCATCTTTTTCGCTTAACATTTTCTTTGTATTTTTCAATTTTCTATCCCTCTACCTATAATTTTTCTAATTTTATTTTTTTTTCCATTTTGAGTAGTGTGAATAAGCTGAACTTAAGCCAAATAATGTGTTCTTAAGCAAGCCACAGACTATGCGACTAGTTGTACAACATGACGATGTTGGTTATTAGATTGTAAATTTTGTGGGGTTGTCGTATGAAGTTGTGTCTCGGTTGTACGAAAGATTAAAAAGTTTTGATTTTTTGGGTAGTTGTATCGACTGGTTGTAAAATTTAGGAGCATGTTGTACAACCTTATTTCGATTTGCTCTTATTTTTATAAACAATTGTTGCATCTGCGGTGATCTTTACTCAACAGAACTTTTTAAAAAATGAAATTGTGAGCTAATGTCGCACAATTTGTGCGCAAAACTCACAACTCGGTAAGCCAACGTGTTGTAGCAACGGTCGCATAGTCTATGGCATGGGTTAGGGTTATAAGTTTATGGTTTTAAGCCAAGAAGTAAAAAAATTATTTACAATTCAATAAGGCACAACTAAAAGCTCAAAATCGAGTTTTTTTATTGATTATTTTGAATGCTACTAAACTACATATCTTGACAATATTTTGCACCTCTGCTATTAAAGCAAAGGTACGAACTTTGATAAAGGGTGTTTTTTATATAGGTATTAACTAAGCTGACAACACTTCTTTAACTAGTGGGCATTTTGTCAGCTATTTTGTTTTGTGTTTGTCATTTCAAGAGGAATAAACTGACAACGCTTCCAAATTATGCAAATGAGCCCAAAACAAGATTGCTGTTTATCCCAATTTTCATAAACGAATTTTGTTTAGCGATTAAGCTCACTTCAAATTGTATGTGTATTGCTGTGCTTAAAAAAACAACAACAACAAATAAGAAACGAAAAGTTTGTTTGTCTATTAATTTCTTAAATGTAGAAGGTTTACGCAAGACCAAAAGAGAAAATGTCTGTCTAAATGTAAAAGCAGACTTTACGACTGTCGTCCTGTTCTGTTGCCGACTAATCTAAATAGAAATCAATGTTAACCTAGCGTCTCCACAAAGCAATTTTTTTTATTGCTAACCTAGAGGGATTGTCTATGTCACTATTGTTCGCTCGCATGAACTTCTGTATTTTAATTAAATTCTGGCACATTGTTCGTATAGAATAAAGTTAGAAAAACCCCAAATCAATTTTCTATCGCCTAGAGTGCGAATGAACTTATCCTTTCGACATCGGCGAACTGGCTGCATATTAGCAGTTTAAGGCGCGGTTACACGATCAAACATTGCTTGCCAAAATTCATTTAAATTAAAAGCGCAGAGTAAAGTATATCTATGCAAGAGCATAGGTCACTTACATTGTTTCAAAACTTTTACAAAATACGTAAAGTCAAAATAAAAATAGCAAAAGTATTATATCATATTAATAGAAAAATATTGTTACTTCCGGGTTAGGGTTCTTCTAATACAAATGCTAAAAATACCTACGTCTAGTTTTTTAAATGCGAAAATAAATGTTTGTATAAGCGGTAAATGTTGTACTTACAGCTAAATCATTATGTTACCAGGTTAACCATTTGGATATTTAATTATATTTAAAATAACTTAAATTCTATCGTTTGGTTAAATAATTCGAGAAGTAAACAGCTATAACTTAGATTAACATAAAAGCTCTTACAAAAATTTGGATAAAATATCGCGATTTTAATTATAACTCTTGTTTTTATTACAGCACAGTACACCCACCGGTTTCTTGGGCTCAAAGACATAACAAGTTATTCGTCATTGTCGATGTGGAATGTAAAGATATTGAATACAAGTAATTATTTAATAAAAACTGTCAGTAATATTGTTCGCTACACGTTTTAATACACTATTTTGCTTGAATATTGCAGTGTAACAGAAAATAGTTTTACATTCAAGGGCACCAATGCCTTAGATGCAAACATCAAATATGACGTAACATTGAATTTCCTACACCCCGTCGATCCTCAAAGAGTAACGAGTAATAATATTGGCAGGTGTATTGAATACACCATATTCAAAAAGAAATCGGGCCCATTCTGGACCTCCTTAACCAATGACAAAGCTAAATTGCACTTTCTTAAACCCAATTTTCTTAAATGGCAAAACGACTACGATGACGAAGAAGAAGAGCGTAAAAATATAGACAGCTGCTTTTAAAAACAAATATAATTTTATTTCTTTTTTTTTAGTATTTCTTCCTACAGGTATGGCAAGTCCCTCGCAAGATCTCCTTCAGGACTTTTTGGATGATGACTATGATTCAGACGACAACATACCATCTCTTGTACAAAATGATGATGATGATGATGAAAAAGACAAAAAGGATCAAGAAAAATAGCTTAACAAATAGTGTTAAAATTTTAATATTAATAACTTCTCTTAATATTAGTATGAACATTAAATGCTTAAAAGAAAAGAAAAAAAAAACAAAAACAAAGAATATTGAAAAATTAAATTATGTTCATTGCTGGCATCATCTAAATAATTTATATATTTAAATTATTCTTACACATAAAAAAAATATAAAAAACGAACAATCACAGATAAAATGTTGCAAATACATACTTACATAACTATTGAATTGCTTTTAGTTTTATCTCAATTTTCTAACGTTTTTTTTTTTTAATTAACTATAAAAATAAAGCAGGTTTAAAAGAATACCAAATTTTTATTAATGTTTCCTGTACATAAAGGAAGATAATTATTGCATAAAGATAAGAGTTATTTGCAAAAAATAAAAATTTAGTTTTATAAATATCAGAAATGAAAAATGAACAACCTTTTATTTGTTAAACTAGATTAGACAATTTTTTGTATCATGTTTTGTCATTAAATTGACGTAACTTTTGTCATTTTTTCGATGTTAGTGAGAACTCATATTGAGTTTTTATAAAATTTAGTAAACCGATATTGTCATTGTATTGATCACATGCTAGTATCAAACGCATTATTAATAAAGAAGCGTCGCTGTCAGTATGACATTCCATTAATTAAATAATAGAGCACCTGATGTAATGGTTGACATCACAGCGAAGGAAATTGTCATGGGATTATTGTATTGCTGTTAGTCCGCTTTTACATTTGGGTAGACAGATGAAATTTGATGGTGCCGCGCAAAGATAATTGTCGTTGGGGCAGATTATATAATACACGACTCTCTTTACTAGACATTTGTGTTTCTCTTTTTCGAATTTTGTATGTTGTTGTTTCATATCAATACCAACTTCATATAAGCATACTGGCTATGTTACAATTCAATACCTCTTTCCCTTCTTATCAACAAAATACTAGTTGCAGCGACAGAAGTTGCGCATGTAAACTAGGGCTTTATGAAAATCGTTACACTATAAATAAGGTACGCGGTTCACTACAACAATACAACACTAAAAAATGTGTAAATGTCGAATTGAAACCCTGAACTATCACAAGTATCCGTGCATTGTTAATGTTATATTTTTAACTTGTGGGTGTGAAGAATAAAGCATGAAAAAAATTCAACATGTTAATCCAAAGCGAATCGATAATGTGTTCGCCGATGTACCTACCTAATAATCAAGGAGTTTATTATTAGATGGATGCATCGGCGAATTCAGGCGTATTGCTTATCAGTTCGCCTTGGTTCCATATGCCAAATTTTATCATTTAAAAAACACTAACAATGTACGAGTATGTGTTTCTTATTAGCTACTTTTGACAGCTGAGGTTTTGGATTCGCCTTTTAGGCAACCAAAATACTTGTTGTTTTTCTTCTTGTAGTGTTGTTCAGGATACACTTAATAAATATACTTTGGTGTTGGTGTTAAATATACTTTGGTGTTGTTGTATTGTTCAACTACCTATCATGCTATCAAGGCGAATTTATGCAGGTGAATCAAGCGGGAAGGCGAACTCAATACTATGTATTTTGTTATTGTAAAACTTACTGAGAATGTCAAAATCTAAATTCACCAAAGATTGTTCAGCTAGGAAAAAGTGTTACATAAACGTTAAATACAAATTTTGTAATTAAAATCACAGATTATAACGGGTTTCCACTTTTAAATTCACAAAAATTTCTTGAAACTTCACTAAATCATACAAAAAAACTTTAGATTAAAATGGCGCGAAAATGTTTGTAAACAAGAGAAAAAAATATTTGACAGTCTCATTGGAAAAAACGGGGCAAGCAAAAAAGCTGTCAAGTTCACCTATTGATGAATTCGCCTTGTCATGCTATTAATGAAATCACCTAGCTAAAAATTCTGTGTTGCCCTGCAAAATTGCGATTAAAATCTTTCTGGCAACTGCTTTCGTTTTTAAATTCTGGCAGCATTTTTTGTTGTTACAAGTTTTTCCTAGCAACCGCAATTGTTATTTGTTATTTGTTTTGAGTTTTGCCGGTCTGGAAGTTTCATTGGCTGTTTCTTTTACAAAATTGTATAAAATAAGGGAATTAATGGTAAGTCTTTTATTAACCGGAAAATGAATTGAAACAAATTAAATAAATATAACGTGGGTAAAAAAGATGTCAACTAATTTTATAAAATTAGGTAAACTTTTTCACTGTTCAACCAACGTAGAATGATAGAAAAATATAATCTAATAAAAAGAAAATTAAATTGGAGACAGTCTAGCAAACGCATGGTCTCGAGTTGTGGTTCTCGGAAGTTTTCTTGTATAGCGCGTATATAATTATGGATAAGTCGATGTTACCGTTTAAAAGTGGAGCACTGAAAGCATTTTTAAAATTCCAAAATAACGTTAACAATAAAAATATATGTCATAATAATTGTTCTGTTAAAATTCCATTCAGAAATCCTTAATTGGAAACTAGTCTTTTCTTTTCAAAAGTTTCGGCGTGATGGTTGCATTCTTGGTTGTATGGTTGCGTTCTTGGTTGTAAATCCTAAAATGTAATACTGTAAGCCGCTTGCTTGACGTCCGAATTAAGAAACTTGAACATTTTCTATCAAGGATTTAGACAATCTTAGACTCATCTTACCACGTTTCATTTTACCATATATAAAGGGGCTAATTAATTTCATATAAACTATCTAGAACCTTTTCTATCAAAGAGATCTAAGAGGCTAAATTTGGCGGAGCTCACTGCTTCATTTTTGAAGTTCTTAATAAATATATTCTTGAAAGAAAGAAGTGATACCCAAGGCATTCGATCATGCATGCAAGAGTCGCATAAGGGCCATATATTTATAAAGCAAAATAACACGAATACAGCACAATGCTCTTTTTTTCATATTTGCTAATGAAAATCTTAAACAATACACGTGATGTTGAATTGCGAAAAGTAATATTTTATTCAATTTACAGGCTAACCGATACGCAAGGCGCCTTTCGTTTATTGCTGAGTGGTATCATGAAGAAGCTGCCATAATACGAACCTTTAGCATATTGTACTATGCTCAAGATAACGCTATAGAAGTTGTAAGTACCAAGAAGGTTTCTAATTCATTTGCATAAGCATATACATATGTGCTTGTGTACATATGTATTGTGCTTGTTAGCATACGCATTTCGTTGAATTTATAAATAAAAAAATTATAAATAAAAAAATTTCTTTAAAATTTTAAAAGCAAAATACACAACTGACAAAAGTACTAGCAATAGGCAATATTTGCATATTATGTGCTATAAAAATCGAAAAGCAGCATTTGTTTATTTAGTTTAAAGGACGACCATTGGAGGACAAACTTCTATTAAAAATAAGATGAGCTAAATTGATAAACTGAAGTATATATGTATGTATATAAGTATGTGTGTTACGATAAGAAAGAGATGTGTTTTTGGGAATATTCCTTTAAATAAATTTGTTCTGTGTTTTGTTTACCGCATTCTTTTCTCTTTTCACTAAATGTTTTATCTAATTTGTACCTTTTTTAGAATGTTTTTGGGCACTCTACCTTTAGCTCTGATTTTGTTAATTAAAATTTTTGCAACGTAGTCTGACAAAGACGGCGAACGTTGGATTTACCGCTAAAAAATAAAATACCTACATATAAATGTGACACAAAAGGTGAACGTAATTCATTTTTGAGAACTCCATATACTACTGCCATATATTTTGTAAGTTTGCATGCAATAATTACAAAGTGTTACACACATCATTGAAGAGAAGTAATGTGGTAGGCAGTGTTCGCCGCTGGGTAATTGAATTTTGGGGATTCCGTATACTACGGTCATACATTTTGTAAGCTAGCATTCATTGATTACAAATTGTTAAACGCATCATTTAAGAGAACTCTGGCATATGTGTAGTTTTTTGGGTCATTTCTTGTTCTGTCATTTTTATTTTTTAACAAAATTTTTACATATGTATGTATGCATCTCTAGCTAAGACTAAAATATTTGTATAAATAAATAGTATTTTATCTGATTCTTTGTTAAATTATAAAAAGTGTTTCTTTCTTCATATCCAGTTTGACAAACGTACGAAGAAAACTTTTTTAAGACGCATTAATATGCCTGAGTTATCGGAAAGAGATTTTTTTGTTGGCTCAAAACTCGATATATTTGGCCGCCAATTTAATATTGTGGATTACGGTGATGAGCTAACGAAAAGTATTTTGGCAAAACATCGCAAGCGGTAAGAGAGAATATTAATCTTCTCCAAAATACATAAGCATGTGCATATTTATTGCTTATTTTATATTTTAGCACTTTTATTCTATTAAAAAACAGTGTACTACAGCACTTGGGAATGGTATTATGTGCTTTGATAGATAGTAATTTTCGTATAAGTAGGGGCCTTATGGTGCAATTTGCAGCTGATCAGGTTAAGGAATTTTTGAACAAAAGCAACAAAGGAGATGTCGAGACATCGTAAATTATCTAAAGAAAATTATTAAAAACTAGAAATTTATATTTTTCATATCGTTATATTGTTTCAATAGAAGCCTTGTTAGTCAATTGCTATCGGGACCAACAATGGGATTTGAACTAATTGCGGACGATGCTGTTGAGAAAATAAAGAAATATCTTGATCAATATCCGGATACTAATGGCACAGATATACCTACACCACTAAGATTCATATTGGAAAGAGAAGATATACGAAATGGCATATATTTTTCACAGAGCGATGAAGATGTTGAAAGGGTAGGGTAGTTATAATAAAAACTACTAGTGTTTTCGTTTCTACAGAAAAAATGCCGCCTTGTTCAACGGCAAAAAAAAAAAAAATTCTTGTTTGCCCATAACAAAACACAAGTTATGCAAAAGAAGAAACTTCTCTTTTTTTAAATAGCTGACAATTTTCATTAAAAAAAAAAAGTTGAAGAAACGCAAAATTTTAAATAAAATGATAATTTTTTCAGAAACGAAAACACTATAATATTATAATTACATTTTGTTTCGATTTTAATGTTGTTTTTAATTTAAGGATACAAATTTCTTTTTTGATAAAAGTGGTTTACAAAAAACAGTGCAACTGAAAAATTCTACTGCGTGCGTTATAAAGCCGCACGCTATTAAGGAGGGTAATTTGGGTAAGATTATTTCGGAAATAACATCAAATGGGTTTAAAATCACTGCCTTAAGAATGCACATTCTGGAAAAAGTGAATTGCACTGAATTTTACGAAGTTTATAGGGGAATAATACCGGAGTATATGGTGTGGTTTCGAATCTTTTTTCGCTTCAAAATATTGTCTAATATTTTTAATTTTTGTAGTCAATGGTTTCACAATTAACAAGTGGAGTTAGTATGTCTTTGGAAGTTGTTTGTACGGATGAAAACAAAAATAGCTATGAAGAATTTCGCAAATTTTGTGGCCCAATGGATCCGGTATGTTCTTATTTTTATTTAATTTTATGGGTTGCAGATCGTCCAAAACAGTTTTACCAGCTTCACAAAAATCTTAAAGTCTTTTAATTTAATTGTATAGTTATTGTTTATGTTTCATAGTAATCTATGCTATAGGGGTATAACTTTAATAAATTTTACTTTTTAATTATTAGGAAATTGCAAAACTTCTACGTCCTCACACATTAAGAGCCAAATATGGAACAACAAAAATCTTGAACGCTGTCCACTGTACCGATTTACCCGACGACGTAGTTTTGGAGTTGCAATATTTATTTAAAATTTTAGAATAAAACTGAAAAAAGATTCCATGTTGGTTTTGTACATTTAAATACATATTAGGTGTGTTTCTTTACTTTCCGGGCAAGTTTCGTACAAAAGAGACCATGCATAAGTTTCTCTCAAATACAGATAAAATGTTTATTCGTATACTTTGTAGTAAAATGCAGTATATGAGTAATTTATCACCAAATTGTAAAAATTACTGTCTGCAAACTCTCTTGACCAAAAATAGTAAAAACTTGTAAACTTTAGTAAACAGCTGATAAAATTGCACCCATATATAACCGGCAACTAGGCAAAAGTTAAGTTTGTTAAACAACACAGTTTAGTCAATTTCCCGTAATCAGCCATGCTTATAGCAATATTTGTATATAGTTTATCATCGTAATTGTGATCGTTAAGTTTATGATCAAATATAAGTTTTCTAAAAACTCTCGTCTATAAGTACGGAAAAGTAGTAAATATTCGTAAACACAAATTAAATTTTTGAATAGAGGCATTTATGTGATATTTCGACAACACAAACAAGCGACAAGCCTTTAAAATTTGTATAGAATTCACACAAAAATTGAGTGCTTTTCATATCAAATTTTTTGACAAGTCACTTGCTTGAGATGTGGAAACATCATACTAAACTTTATTTATAAGCAAACAAAATATTTGATAGTTTTGTTTTTAGTTACTGCGACTAACAATAAATTGTCTTAATAAAAATCAAAACACAATTTAAATAACACAACTCCGAATTTCCGTCACAATCTTTAACTACTTTTTTACATTATTATTGGTTACAATAAGCGCACAATTATTTTACTACCTTTTAAATAGTTTTCCAATTAATTTTTAAAAGCAATAATCATACTTTTCTAAAAATTGTTCTGGTTTTGGTTTCCTTTTTCTGTTTACAATAACATATGTTTTTCATCTTACTAAATTTTATTGCAAGAAATTTTTCAATAAAAATTTGGAAGTACTCAGTAAAAGAACTGTCACTTTACTCTCTTTTTTTTGTGTTCGCATTTGCTGCAACTTGGTTAAACGAACACCATTCAGTAAAATGCAGTAAAACACGGTAACATTTTTTACAAATTTTTGGGTAAACGAACAGACAATGTTTTTTCGATTTCTTCTTATTAATCTTTAATAAAGCAGTAAAAAATGTTTATACATTTCACTGTTAATGGAATAGTTTCACATGGAAAAAGTCACATGTTAATTAATAGAATTTCTCCCTCTCCTGTAAACTAGCAATTATGTTAGTTAGGGCCTTTCTACATGATACCAACGATATGTATGTAAAGTTAAACCAAGAATAATAGTTATCTTTGTAATTAAAATACATCAAAGTATACTCTTCGAAACCATTAAATTTTCCAATACTTAGAATGCAAAACATATTGCCTTTATAAATTATGTAGGCTTATTAACTTAAAATGTTTGCTACAGTAAGATTCCCGAAAATATTTTTGATCTACAGTTTTGTACATGTACCACATTTAGAAGCACAGATTATTATCATTTTTTTAATATAAAAATATTTATATTTTGATATGAGTAAAAAACATTTAAATCAGAATAACACCATCTGTATTACTACTGCTCGTGCTGGGTGTATCATCTTTGAAATTATGTAGAGGAGTTGTTTCTGTTGGCAAGTCCGCGTCCAATAAACTTTGACTTGCATAATGATGACCCAGACGTTCTTGCAATGCATAATCATAAGCCAAAAATGTATAAATAACAATGGCAACGATCATTAGAATAGCATAAAAGAAAAATTCGTCACTTTTTGTGGGAAAAATGTCAAGTTCCGTTGTTAATACTACAATAAGATTGCCAAAGGCGTTATTTAAAAACCAGGCGGCCGTAACGACAGACTTCATGGGTGCGGGCGCCTATAAAAAAGTAATTAAAAAAAAAAAATTAGTTTTCATATTTTTAAAGCATTTTCAAACACCAAACCTGGGTAAAAGCAAATTGTAAGCCAGGTATGGATAATAGTAGCTCTCCCAACATGATCAACACAAATTGGGGTATTTGCCATAAGACGTTAACGGATTTAAAAGGTTTTGACTAATGGAAATAAGACAATACTTTTATAAATTATAATGGTAATTAATATTTAGCATGCTTTAATTAAAATTAAAAATCCATTGATTGTATTTGAGATTAATTAAAAATTTGAGACTTTAATTTTTGTTTGTCCATTCACTTACAAATATATATCTTTGTAGAATCCCTGAACATATAAATGAAAATGCCGAAAAAACTCCACCAATTGTAACACTTTGCAATGGCTGTAATTCATAGTTTAAGCAGCATTTGAAACACGGTTGTATGCAATATTGCCAAACAGGTATTAGGATGAATAGAAATATGGGACCCATTGCTTTAGCCTGATCTGGTTGTATAGTTACACCTGGCACTAAGGTAGTATTCATCAAAGAAGCCTGAAATGTCCAACTCGAATCTTGTTGAGCCAATAAAGCAAAATATATTGGCAAAGGTAGGAATAACTTGGCCAACTGTAAGAATGTAAAGTTTAACATGAAAATTAAATGAAACAAAAAGTCTTTCTCACCTTTAAAACTTTAGCCACATCATTGACAAATGTCTCATCATATTTTCCTACTGCATAATGAAGCCAATAAGAACGTTTTGGTGTACTAGCATTTTTCGACCATTTGCTTCTTAGCGCATGTTTGATGCAACCATAAAATTTTAGCAGAATATTATCATCGTTCAGGTTTTCTTCTTTATAATACAGTTTTCCAATGTTGAACGTTACTTGAAGGTAAGAATTTTAAAATGTTTAAAAATTCTAGATTTTGAAAAGAAAAACCTACACCAGGCTACAAAAAACGAGGTTGCCAGGGTACCAAATACTGCTGCATAACAACCAGTTTTATTGAAGCATGTTGTGTTGGCTCTTACCATGGGCGGCAGAATTTTACTCAAAAATATTCCCACATAATAAACAAAATAATATAAACTAAAATATTCAGCCAATTGCTTGGCTTGCTCAGGCATTTTAAATTGTATGGCACCCAAAGAGGTTAAACAAGCTCTAGAGGATCCATTGCCAATGGCAATAAAGAGCAAAGATATGGACACTAAAAATCTAGAAGAAAAAAGAAGATAATCGTAATGATATGATGTCAACAGTGGGTGAGACAAGAGGCTTGTGCATGTCTGCCCGTTTAATTTAAATATTTAGATGTAGCGCAATTCAGATTCTACACAAAAAAAAACCAACAAAAATTTTTTTAATGTTATTCTGGTGATCCTTTTTCTTTATTTTTAATAATACACTCCAACAGGATTTATACATTTATTTATTACGAACAGGAAGAACTATCTGACTTCCAATACGTTGAATTTTATTATCCTTTAAACCAAGACCCACCGATGATGCACAACATACACTGCCTTCCACTTGAATAAGGAACCACATTATTTTTAATTTAATTATGAATATCTCTTAAACTAAAATTCAGCCGTCTCTATTAAACGATTATGGCGACAGTAAGCCGGTCAAAGAGTGCGAAAAGATGTGTGAACAGATAAAGCAATTTTTCATTTGCATGTGCTATTCCGCTCATAAATTATAAATGAGTTGGACTTTTTTATGATCATTGGGATATACTAGCACAGGGGCTGAAAAGTCCCGGGCTTAACAAAAGAAACTCAGTTTTTTTTTCTTTGCCATATGCGGTCGTTTCTGTGTAATTTCGGCCTTCAAACGCCCCTACAATGCTATATAATATTCACTGTTAATGGTATTTCCTTTCTCAAGATAGTCGATGAATATTACACCACGCACATTCCACAATATCGAGGTCATAACCTTTCCAGTCGATTGTTGTGCTTTCGGGCACTTTGGACAAGGTTCACCAGTTGCTGTTTACTCAGATGACGATCGTTTTGATTCCAGAGTGAAGTGATGGATCCATGTTTCATCCATTGTCACATATCGACGCAAAAATGTCGATTTGTTACGTTTAAACATGGCCAAATACTGCTCAGAATCATCAACACGTTCTCGTTTTTGTTCAATACTGAGAAAACGCGGCACCCACTTTGAACAGAGCTTTCTCATAGTCAAATGCTTATGCAATATAAAGCCAACACGTTCTTTCGATATCTTTACGATGTCAGCTAACTCACGACGCTACTTCACTTTTCGATCATTCAAAACGATTTTGTGGATCTTTGTTTATGTTTTCTGGTGTTATCGCCTCATTTGAACGTCCACTGCGTTCTGCATCATCGGTGTCTCTACGACCACGTTTGAAGTCAGCAAACCAACCTTTTATTGTTGTTTCTGATGGAGCGGAGTCCCCATAATACTTTTCAAGCCATTGCTTAGCTTGAACGGTATTTTTTCCCATCATGAAGCAGAGTGGAAAATTAAAACACGTAATTATTTTTGATCCATTGTTTTGAAAATAACAAAAGTAGCGTCACTCTGAGCAAAATAGTTCACAAACTAATGAATAGAATATCATAAAATTTTAACAGCTGCCTTTTGAAGGTTAGTATTAACTGAAAACTGCAATAAAACTAGCGCCATCTATGTGTTAGGTCCTTTTTAGCCATGTAGTATATTTAAAAATAATTTTAAAAAAGCATCCAAGTACTTTTAAAAAAATCTGCCATATGCGATTAATTAATTTCCCAACTTCAACTTGATTTCACCTTGAGCTATTTTTCTAAAGATTTGCGGATTTTAATTCATATTTTGTTAATTTACTTCAATAGCGTCATAACTCCAGGTTTCGTTCCTTTTCACATTTACATATTTATATTGAAGTCTGTCATTTTGATATATTTTTTCCTATTTTGATTAATTTTATTATGGTTCTAGAAAGTGTGTAATCGAAAAAATCCAAATTCGAGTAGATTTCTTTAATCTTTTACAAAATCTCAAATATTTCGAGAATCGTTATAAGCTTGGTTGATATAAAGAAACTAAATTCTAGTACAGTCGTAAAGCAGCTCTGGGCTGAAGAACAGCTCTTGCGTCATCGTAATTATTTCTTAAGTGCGGTCAGTCAGGCTTGTGTTTGTTGTTCGGTCTTCGAGAGTTTTGCGCCTCGCTCGCACTGGTTAACGGATTGCCTAAACTAACTGTATTGGCTTACAGTTTTTTTTTAGAGGTTATTCATTGTTAACCACGTGGAAACTTCCGATGTGAAGCCATAGGTCGTTATAGTCAGTCACAGCGACGTTACAAAAGTACTGTTAACAAACACCATCTTGGACATTATGGACTTTGTCACCCTGCCCATGCTGTGCATCCTATACATTGCAAATTTACTTTGCACCTGTATAGTTACCAAATAAATCCTTTTCGGACCAACTCCAATTTTGTATGTGCAAAGTGAAATAAAAATAAGTTTTGAACTTTTTAGGTCCAATTAGCTTTTGTTTAACTTACACTAGCGATAAGCCCAAAAACGGCAATGACGTCATCACCAGCAATATCCAACCAAAAGCATAAAGATAATAGAATCCAGTAATTGTTCTAACATTTCCTATATAGCTATCGGCCAGTATCGCTCCAAATATAGGACAAAACTGTCCAAAGAAATTGAAAACATGCAAAACAACTGTTGACAGACTTTCACTAAAATATAAATCATCCCGTAAATATAACGCCAACACAGCTGAAAAGAAATTAGTTTTACTTTATTTAATTAGTTTATATTGCGAGTATTAAACAAATTTATTATTTATTTCGAAACTTACATATGCATTTACATATTTTGCTCAGCTCTATAAAACTTTGAATCAGCATACCATTTTACCAACAATATACTATACACAGCTATAAATCATACATTTGCGGCTAAAAGTCAGTTTTCAAGAGTCGGTTTACGAATCTCAAACCTATTCATTCCTAATACTAATACAATTTTTCGGATGTCGATCCTGTTTTAAAGTAATTTTGCAAACGAAAGAACAGATTGGTCATCCTTAAACTGGTGCTAACTTTTTGTTTTCGAAAACTGATAGTGGTTACTTCCATAGTTGCCATCTGTTGGCAACCCTGACAGATGCACAAACGGTTCATCTTGATTGTTTTTATTAGAATTAGTTTTTCGTTTCGTTTTTGTTCAAGTCAAGCTGAAAGCGAGGTGCTAAAACACATGTTTATCAGTTAGATCGTGGTAATGTGTTATCATGCGTTCCGTCTACTACAGTCCATTCGGTACAATTTCTAGTTTTTCATGTTAGAGTAATACTCTGCTCATCTTAGATTCTCCTAAATATAATCAACTTTTGCAGAAGATAACAAAACCGGAAATGGGAAGATGAAGATAGAAATTATATTTCTGTATATTTGAGTAACTAAAGAAAGATGCAGCGAAATTATTGCTCATTTGTAAGCCAAAAATGGATTAAAAACAATAGATATCTTCAAAAACTATAAATAAAATCGCGCATAAGTGGACATCGCGTTACTGCAGCTAGTGACCGCCAAAAAAGAAGATAAGCTTCAGAAGTTTGTACTCAGCAGCAGAAACGTACCACTTTGAAGCAAAGGTCACTGGTTTGTCTGAGTTACAAAGCTGTTTATTATAACAACTTATTTACTTTTATTCAGCCCTCTCTATCTGCCCATCTCTGCTTTACAGTGTCTGGGATTTAAAATATAATAAATACATTTGTTTGTATATGTATGACGTGCATGATCGTGATTTGGGATTTAATTTAATTGTAAAACCTATTGCGCCAATAATCCCTTCAAAGATAGGAAAACCCATCCATCTCTCCTCTCAATGCCAGCGTATACTTCTTTCTCCCGAAAGCATTTGTTTCTGAAAGACGTTACTTCCTTACAAAAATAATTTCAACTTGTTTAAATTAAAAACCTAAAATTATATTAGTGAACTTTGATTATTTCTTAAATTTATTTGCAACCTTATTTGAGCTCTACTAAATGCTACTTCTATTATTATTCGGAGTATTTCGGTTACGTAAAATGTTTGTTCTTGCCATCTTGTAATACTTATGTGTAGTTTATGGGACAGAAGTGAGTGATACGTCTCGAAAATTTGTGTGAAATGTATGCATTCAATATTTCGAGTATATTTCATAAAAATTTTCTAGACGTATCACACATTCGTGTCCCATAAACACCACATTAGTTACGAAGCAGATTGTGGATAGCGAACAGTGAAAAACAGGTTACATTTTATTGAATATGGTTGATCTTTGGATCTAATATTAATAACGATGGCTCTTTGATAACTCCGTGACTTTTCAATTTTCAGCGCAGTAACTTTAACTTTTTGATTAAGCCTTGACTTTTGCGTAAAAGCAATCACTGAAACCGAGGAAAAACTTAATAAATACTTTTAATGGTTAAGGAGTGGTTTACTGAGTTTCGTTGTGCTTGTACCATCACAAGTGAGGCACTACGTTCTAGCCGCGCAAAAAGAGGCTATCATGGCACAAATAGTCGATAAATTTCATGGAACAATATTGCATAATCGGAGAATGAAACTACGTGAGGAGGCTGAGACTGAGGGAGTACATTATATTTTGCAAAAATATTTAGATACAAAAAAGACTATCAGCGACTGGCCGCGTGGTTAACAACGAAATACCTAAAAAAAACTGTAAACAAATATAGTTATTTGAGGCAAACAGTTAACCAGTGAGAGCGAGACGCAAAACTCTCGAACTCCAAACAACACCAACAATCTCTCTCTGGTTGAAGCTGTTCTCCAGCCAGCGCTGCTTTACGACTGATTTTACGAATAGAAAGTGTTGTTCCATCAGGACGTGTATAGTCCATAAATTGAGTTCCGAACTGCAAAACTGAAGAAATGACAAGTTGGTAACAGATTTGCGCCGAACGTTACCGAATATTGAGGGCTTTGAGAAATCGTATTATATGGATGAAATAAAAAAACTGGAATAGCGCTGAACAAAATTTGACGATCTGAAAGGAGGTTATGTTGGAAAATAAAACGCTTGTCTGCCGAAAAAATTTTATAATTAAATAGTCACGGAGTTGTCAAACAGCCCTCGTAATTAACATTTTCCATTTTCACTCCAAGCGCAACTCCTGTCTACATCCCTGCAAATATTGGTTTTATTACAAAAATAGCAGCGAATTTCGGCTTAACGGGTTGGAAGTATCAAGGTTTCTCTTTCCAGTGCTATCTATTAAACAAAAATCATTGATCCATCTCGAAAGAAAATATTAACTCCTCAACTAATGCGATGTTTCCCATGAGGTGCAGTTCTGTTAAATGCTTTAAATGTCATTAGTTAGCGGTACTCATAAACACTTTCGTCAGATCATGGTCAATTAATGTTCCAAATCGGATTATAATCAAAAAAGTTCCAGTCCTGTCTGTATAAGTTTCATTAGCTAGTTGTACCTATAAACACTTCTATCAGGTCATGCTTAATTACTACGAGGTCTGATCAAAAAATAAGCCTTATTTTCAAATCTCGTGAGTTACGTATGCTCGCTTATCGCATTTTTTTCTGTTATGTTGGCACACATGTCTGTTATATATGTTGGCAATATCAGCCATTTTGGATTGTCAGTTTGGTTTTGGCAGATAAAAGAGGGTGTTTTGGCGTGCTCTTCGATTTTTTACTATTCGAAAAAAATGGATTAAAGAAACTGTATTAAGTTTTGTGGAAAAACTGAAATTTACAAACCACAAGTGCTTAAAAGGGGTGGGATCACATACTAGACAGTCTGGGGCCTTGCATTTCGCAAGATATGGCATTCAGCTCACCAAACAATAAATAAATTTCATTGGATCAGTGGAATGCAATCGATTTACAGAAGATTGAAATAATTTTTCGGTGTTATCAACCTTTAAAAGTAGACTGAAAGCACATCTTTTAGAAAACACAGAAATAATTCTTGGAATACGTTCGATTTTCGCATTTTTTTTCTGTTATGTTGGTACACGTCTGCTATATATGTTGGCAATATCAGCCATTTCGGATTGCCAGTTTGTTTTTGACAGATAAAAAGTTGGTGTGTTCTTCGATTTTTTCCTAAATTTACAAAATTTTTACTTTTTGAAAAAATTTAAAATAACGTTTATTTTTTGATCAGATGTTATTTTTCAGGTTCATGTTCAAATCTGGCTTCAGCCAAGAAATTTTTTTTTATTTTTATTTATTTATAACAAATTGGACTAAAATCGGTTGGCTGATTTCAAAGCGGCATAAATTGACATTTAAATAATTTCTTTACTTACTTCTCATACCATTTGCAGCAAATGCTTCAAATAATTTCGACATCAATACAAAAATAATGGCTCTAGGATATTTAAGATTTCTAGGCGTCAGTTGCTTTACAAGGCCATATCCATCAGTTTTAATACTTCCTTGTTTTGGTTTTATTTCACGTTCATTATCTTTTACTAGTGTTAATAAACCCAAAGCAGGTAAAGCTTGAAAAAAAACATTTTTATTTATTTATTTATTTTTTTATCTTTTAAAGATATACATGTACTTATGTATGTGTGTATATGTATATTTAAAAAGTGTCCATAAAACTTACTCTCTTCGCTGGCAATTTGGGTAGCTCGAAACATTTTTATGTTGCTTAATTTGTGCACTGAAGAAATCTTTACGAACACGAGCGTTAATTTAGTTGAAATGTTATTTTACTTTTAAAAATTAATAACAACAATAAATTAAATTACTCGCTAAGCCCAAGTAAACATGTAATGTGTATATTACAGGGTTTTCTCAACCGCAAATACGGTATTTTTCGAGCCAGTTGACTGTCAGAGCACAATCACAATCATTCTGTCTGTCTGTCTGTCATATCTATCTAATGATCATTGTTACTATATACATATGTATGTATGTACAAACAAATTTATTGTTAATGTTGTCAGCTCAAATTTCACGTTCTTCAAAATGAACAAGGTAATTTTGAAAAAAAATAAAAACAAATCTAGAGGAAAAAAGACACAATAAATGCATAACATTTTTAACAAATACTATATAAATTATAGGTATGTAGTATGTAAATAAATATACATTAACACAATTATCATTTAATTATTATTTGAGCTTAATTTATTGATTTGTTTATTTATAAATTCCTTTATTTACTGATTGATCAGTTCTGCATTTGACATTAGCTAGAAATTGTTCAAATTATTTCTTTAAGATTTGAATACTTATTGTTAGTTCATTTTGAAAATTCAATAAATAAAAATGCTTAAAAAATAAATATATCTTTAATAATTTTTTTTTTTTGGATCTCGTAAATCAGTTTAATTTGTGTTGAATTCTTAATTTGATTTCCATTTGGATTTTCATATAGAATTGTTTTATCAAGTGACTGAGAACTATTTTCAACGTAAAAACTGTTCAATATCACGTTTAAAATTATTATTATTTTTTTTTTCTTTGCATCACTTTACAATATTTGCGGTAACTGCACATACATACATCCATATACCTATAAGGACACTTGAATTTAATTTTCTTTTCGAACTTTTATGTGAAACAATGAACAGTTTATTAACTCGATGTTTTAAACTCAACTTCTCGCATTCAAATGATTGATGTGAATCAGCGTTCAAATTGGCTGCCTGCCTGTCTGTCTGTCTGTATCTTTCGCTTCTTTTGTCTATCTTTATGCACACAGTTCATTTTAACTAAGAATCTATTTTGTTATCTTAGAATTAGTCGTTAAGTCTGTGTGTGTTGAATTTCGTTTTGAACAACATTTCACGAGTCAGCATTTTGGTTTTTTTTTTTTTTTTTTTGTTGTCGGCTGCCAGTGCTCCATGCAATAGACGATTTCTCTCGTTCTACCCACGATAATACTTTCTGTTATCTATATTATTTGTTTACATTTTTTATTATTTTCCCGCTTCAACAGAAAGAATGTGCTAGGTAATTATATTTTTGTTTTATTTTTTCAGGAAACTGCTTAAAAATTCGGTAAAGCTTATCTCCAGTGTTGCCACGACTCACAATAATGTTTTTGAAACAGAAAATAAAATTTGTTTCGATGGATAACATCAAACTTAGATTTTTTATTTGAAAATTTTTATTTATCTTTAATAATTTGCTAAAAAATTGTTAGCATCTTTAGAAAATTTAAAAAATTCTAATATTTTATTTTTTAATTTTTATCTTGGACCAGTGCTAAGGGAATAGGCCCGATATATGCAGTGCATTGTACTGGAACTAGGAAAATAGAATATGAGAAGGAGGAAAGGACCAAAAAAAAAGTTATCACAACATTTAAAATGTTGAAATTAAATTAGTTAATACTGATAAGTGTCCAGTGTATATACCTTAGACACTGCTCAGAATAACAAAAATTAGCTCAACACCGCGCACACCGTAAGGTAATAAAATGCATAGGCGGAAGAAATTAATAATAATAGGGAAAAAACAAATGGCAGTAAAAAAATAAAATAATAATAAAAAAAAAACTCGTGCACACATGATGCAAAACAAAACTCTACCTATTCCGCTATATAATTTCTTTTTTTAATTAATAATAGGTGTGTTTCTTTACTCCACTTTGGGATCCCGTGGGACCCCAATTTGCACGAAAAGTGTTCCCGTACTTTAAAATTGGGCAAATGAGAGCGCTTTTGAGAGAATAGTGTGCTTCCTCTTCTTGCACGAAAACGCCCGTACTTTTTCTTCGGGTAGTTAAGCAATCAGCTGTTTGAAAAATAAGCATTAACAAAGAAACAAAGTTCATTTGAATCAAATTTTAAATAAATCATTTCAGTGTTTTTATATAACTATTAAATAAAAAGGAATGTGCAAAAGACTTTAAAAGCCAAAAAGTGGAAAAAATCACAGTATATTTTCGTAAAACTAAAAGCTAATTTTTGTTGCCACATCAAAATACAGCATATGTTTCTTTTTGGGCTAGAAATTTGGCCTTTTGCGTTGCCGTACTTTAGGTGAATTTTATCTGTATTTCAGGGAAACTTACGCATGCTCTCTTTTGCACGAAACTTACCCGGAAAGTAAAGAAACACACCAAATAAATATAGGTTAGGTATAGAAAACACGGACGACAATGAAAAACACGTGTGTACAGAACGAAAGACAAAACACTACGGCACTACACTATATAATATTGCTGCGGTGTTTGTTACGAAACTGCTCCGAATCGGCTGGACCGATTTGTATGAAATTCTTTGTTCATATCGGTACGTCTGAGAATCGGCCAACATCTATTTTTCATACGCCTAAATACATTTTTTATTTATTTGAGAAAAATTTTGCATTGAGAAATACAACTTCAAACTTTCTGCACAGAGCTAGCAACGCCGCGAGTTAGAGCTGCAAAACAATCGATAGTTTTATTTTTAGCTAACTATCGATTGTTTTCATTCGATAGTGATACTGTAAACAATTTTTGAACGTATATACGAAGCCGGTTACATGTAGCCGGCATAACGTTTCTGGCCATTTATTCAGGCAGGTTCTTAGCCGCCTTTAAATTTTTATAGTTATAGCGTAATTTACAAATGAAAAAAGAAATAAATCATATTATATATCAAAGTAAAGTGTATTATATCATTTATTACTTTTATCTCAAATAAAAAGTTTTTTTTATATAAAAAATGTTAGTTACTTATATCTGGCGGCTGCGGCTTAAAAAACTTTGTTCTCTTTGCATACAGGTGACGCTGCAGCTCAAAGTGTTTACCAAAAATAAAAATAAACTATTTAAAAGTTGTATTTTTTATCATAGAATAAAAATACGTAGAGATTTCATATTCACCTATATAAATATGTATGCATCTATGTTTACTAACTTCCACTTGAGTTACAGATTCATAGCCAAAAGTAGCGCTTAACAATAGCATCGATAGTTTTTCTTGAAATTATCGAAAATATCGATGAGCACGACTATCGATAGTTTTGCAGCTCTACCGCGAGTATAGCTTAATAGTGATTAAGCATATAAAATTAGATCTTTATTAAAATACAGCTTCTTTAATTTTTTTTTATATAAAAAATCAAAATCGAAATCTGCAGCCAGATAAATCTGGTTTAAAATCGTCAAAATTGTCAATATGGTTATCGCAAATAGTCAAAAAATCGTTAGCAAATAAAATTAATCGTTTTTGAGTAGAATTGTATATATGTACGTGAAACGGGTAAAATATAGCAAAACAGTTCATGGTTGAATTTAATAAATAAGTTCGGACGCTTTTGGATATCTTTGGTCTAGATCGGACTGTTGCACTATTCACGTGAACCATTCCTAATAAATGTTTTAATAAACATTTAATACCATTCTCGAGCTCAGAAATTAAAGAAAGACATTTGGCAGCGCGTAGCGACTTTTTTTATTTTATAAATTTAATTAAAAAAATTTTTTTTTGATAATTAACCTGATTTTGTAAAATGTCACAGAAAGAGATATATTTTTCCCCCTATAGCTGATATTACAATTTCTTTTTGAAAACCGATTGCTTAGTAAATCACAAGAAATTCTCAGTCTGTAAAAAGCGCTTAATTTTTTATACACTAGAGAGCTGCATAAGCTTTCATAAAACTAACATTCAACGCTTAATTAATAAAAAATATTGTTTTTTTTAAAACCAAATTGTCCTGTAACGAGAACTTAAACATGATAGTAAAGTATGTAAATGTCATTTTATTAGTTAAAGCTAATACTCAGGTATGTAAATGAAAATCCCTTAAACTAGTGTTTCGGATTTGAAAACTCGAAATACTCGTATGTGTTCTGAAATCGGCAGATGAGTGTTCTGGTAAAAGCATATCACTTAAAATTGGCGACATCAACTCGCGTGTGTATATTGAACTGAACTGACTGAATCTCCAATGTAAAGTTTCAAATTGAAAATAATATTATTCGCAAACAAAATCTAATATTTTTTCTTTAAATTTCCATCATTTTTCACATTTGTAATTAAAAACATCAAACTAAACTTTTTTTTCTTTTTGTATAAATTTCTTCCGTTTTGTATAACTTCCATATATGTATACCGGGTGTCCGCCGGGAAGGTATACTATTTTGTTTTGCCGCTATTTTAAAATAAAATTAGTCTTGACAGTTCGTATTTGACAGTCTTGAAGTGGACACGTGGCAAAAAAAATTTTTTTTTTTTTTTTATTAATTTATTTATTGAATCTTCAAGATATGCACTAACAATAAGTATTAAAACTAACAATAAGTGGCAAATTTATTATGGAAAAATATTCGATAAACTAACGTGTTTTAATCGCCCATGTATCTGCATAGATTTAACCGTCTCATTAACATTATTGTACGTTTTGTCCCTCTTTCCCCCTTCTCATAACCTATTTTCCTAGTTCTGGTACAATGCACTGCATATGTAGGGGTCATCCCCTGAGTACTGGTCCAAGCTAAAAAAAAAAAAAAAAAAAAAAAATAATGTTCGCCGGCGCGAACATATCTCGCCTTTCCTTGAACGATTTCTTGGTTGAAGTTTTACTAAATTTCTAATGATTCGTAATTTGGTCCTGTTTCACAAGATTATCAAGACTTCCACACCCTTAGCATTGTATAGGTAATTTACGTTTCTGTGCTCTTCTAGGAGTCCTCAGCTACTTATACAGAGGATTTCTTGCCCTTTTGTGGTTTGGATTGCTAGATGGTGTAATATATTACCTTTTTCTCTGCGCATATTCTCTCATTCTAATAACGTGTTTCGTTTGAAACTTTTAATGTTTTCATCTATGCTTTGAAATACTTTGCTTTTCGCCTTCATATTCTCTCTTTGGTTATCCCACTGATTTGGACGTGTTCATTCCGCGCTAATGTTTTCTTTCTTAGTATTTCAGCTGGGGAGCTGGTATTCTTGATTTAGCTTTTTTATTTTTATTAATTATATAATATATTAATTATTTTTTATTTTTGTTTTAAACATTTTTGTATACTCAGGCTATGCTGCTGTGATGTAATATAATTATATTGGCACTTGAGGCTTTGTATTGCATATTTTTGTAAATAAATGAAATGAAATCTTTTATGAAAATCAATTATCGATTTTCATTTAAAATCATAATGAGTGAGAGGCACATTTTCATTTGACACCCGTCATAAGCCACATACTGTACTTTTTCCACCAATTCCGAAACTCCAGTAAAGCGCGTGTTCCTTAGAACACATAACTTTTTTCAGAAAGTTTTGTGGTTTCAGAACACGTTTTTCGCAGCACATGGCTAATTATTTTCAGTGGAAAAATTTCCAAACAAACTTCCATAATATAAATTTCACATGTATATGAACGAGGGATTGTAGATTTTGTGCAGCTCCTTAGTGTATACATATAGTTTTTTATATAAATAATAACATGTGACTAAGGAGATAAACGGTTTTTTATTTTTTTGAAAATCAAAATGTGTATGTTCGTACTTATAGTATGCTGAAGTTCAACTAAAGACGTTTTACTTATAAAATGATAACAAAAAATCATTAATTTATAGTCACATGACTGCAAAAATGTTTATTTACAAACAAAGCTTCAGATTGCAATTATTGTTTTGTCCCATCTTGTTTTTAGTTAAACCAACCTTAAATTGAAATATTATAAAAGGATTTCAGCTCAGAAGGCCGGCTACTTAAATACATTTCTAAAGCAAAGCATTGTTATAAAAAAGTACATACTTATTTTATAATGTAACATTTTTAAAAATGCACAAATGGATGTGTAAAATTTAGAAAAAAAAGGCGACTAAAGTAAAGTTAATTATTGCTATAACTATTTTTCCGACGAAAAGACATAGTGCACTTTAGTTACAAATTTGTAGCCGCTAAAACGCAAAGTTTTTGTTTGAACATTCACATCCCCGGATTTCTAATCTTATTTTGATGTTTTTTTTTAAATTTGAAATTGTATAGCAAATTCAGCTCATTTGTCACTATGGTGCCGTGAAAAAATTCCAAAAAAATTTTTGGAGCTAAATTGGCTCTAAAATAGTAAATTAAATTAAAATGTTGTTTTAAGCTTGAAACATTTCAATTTAATAACAAAAGAGGTAAAAAAATTAGGATCATGATACTGCTCCAAAATAGTGCTTAAAATAGCGATTTTCACTCTTTGGTATTGTAAAAAACCGAAAAAGCTGGCATTTGTTCCGATATTTTTGCGACACAAATACACAAAAGAATTTTTCAGTTGGTCGTTTCGCGGAAAGAGATAAAATTTAAAAAATACTTAATCCCATTTTATATTCGAACTTTTTTAACATTTTCTTTTATTTTTTCTATTTCAAACAATAGCGGTTTTCACTCTTTGTATTAAAGTAGATCGGGTTTTAGTTCAAGGTTTTCCTTTCTTAAGAAGGATATTTTACAATACAAATTTGCTGTGGTCAATAGAGCTGTGTCGTTCATGAACGAACGGGTCATTAAACTGACCACTTTTCGCTCAATAGTGAGCCGTTCAATTTGTGTAGCTTTCGTCCAAATATCTTTTGTTCCTTTTGTATCATGTTCATGTTTGTTTTTGTTGTGCAGTTTAACTAAAGTGGGGGTTGTTTTTTCTTTGTATTATTTTAAATTATCTGAAATAAAATAAAAATCGCTTATGAAACTAATCAAAATTTATCACACCAAAATGGTTTTTATTTAAAATTATTCTTTTTAAAACAATAATTTTTTTTATTACTTAACCTTTTTTATTTTGCTATCTTGTTTTGTTCATTTTTCTGTGCTGTGTTGATAATTGACCGGAAAATTTTAATGTTGGCAGCGTGCCGTTGGATCAAAGTGACCGATTGAACGAAATGAATGAACGGATCAGTCTTTTTTAACTGAACGAAAGTGACCGGTCACTAAAATGAACGACCCGGCACAGCTCTAGTGGTCAATAATTTTTGATTGAAGAAGACAAGAAAAATAATAATTAAATCTTTATAACTGGGTGACAACTAGCTGTTTCGTAGTCGCTACGCTAATCATCAGCCCCCATTCCGCTTTGAACTCGGGTCATGACGTATCATGAGCTGCTGCCTTAACCACTCAGCCACCGAGTCATTGAATTATTCGTTGTCTATATTCACCCCATATTGAATCACATTATGCATATTAATTGCCCATATTGTTTGTGCAGCAAATACAAAAATACGTATGTTAATAACTAAAAAAGAAATACCGCTTGTTCAGAGACAGCGTTGCACCCAACCTGTTTAATTGCAATGCAAATTTCATGATTTTTATAAAATGAGACCAAGGATTTGTTCAAACTAATTAGAACAAAAAACTATCTTGAGAAACAGCAGAAACTGACAAATTGCAGTCTGACAAATAAAAAAGCCTTTTTTATTTTTTTAAAGATGAGTTTTTTTAAAGGCACAATAGGTCTACGATGGCCACAGTGCAAATATCCGCCTGTAGAAGGTGCCCATTCTAATTGTACTAATATATTGTATTTTTTAGTTTTTTGTGTGTAAATTTTACAAAACTACAAACCACATATATATTGCTAATACATTCAATATAAACAAAATTAATATGTAATAAGATTTCCGCAAAACAAACATAAATATTTATTTCATTAAAAATTTAAAACTGTCTTAATATCTGCGAGTAGATGAAGATACTTAAAATTATGAACAGGCTTATTTTATGACACGATTTCCCTGTTAGGAAATAACACACAAACAGAATTTAAGATGATATATGAGAATCATGATAGAAAAAAAAACATCAAATGTCGCTTCAACAGACTTGGAAATTTCCAAATTTATACTGTTCCCAGAAAATTGAAAATGATACGTTTTCGAAATAAATTTACACCAGTTTTTTGGCTTCGAAGAAGCTTTTCAAATGTCTCATTTGCCAAAAACCCATACACACCAGTACAACAGTTTGCGATACAGACCACCACAGGACACGCGTGTTGGTGCTTTCGCTTGTTTGGCGAAAACGTTCTTCACGATAACGTTGATAATTTTGCTCTTTGGTAATTTGATCTACTTGATCTAACAGTTGTCGTATACGCAACTGAAGCTCGGTTAATTTTTCCTTTTGAGCAACACTGGCATAGTCGATGGCATGTTCGCCAACTTGAATATCCAAATGGACACGCAACTGAGCACCACTAAACCAAGCTGTACTGTTTGAATACATGCAAATGATATGTTCACCAGGTGTATGGGAAGTAAACGAAATTCGACCCTCAGAGCTGTAGACACGAGAAAGAATAATTTTATCGTCACTGTCGCGTACTTCAACGTGCATGCCGATACCGGGTGATGACGGCATGAAACCATTTGAACGGGGATCATATAATTCCACTTTGTAGTTCACTGTTATAGGAAGTTATATATTTTAATTGTTGGAACTTGTAATTTGCTACAGTTTACATACCAATCACAGTGGTCTCATCCGGAACTTCTTCTATGAAACACTTGCGTTCTGTTTCGGCAATGTGGAAGTATAAACCAAATACGGAATTGCAACAGGCTAACAGTGCCACTAAAACTAGCACTTGTTTCAACATATTTAATATTAATTTATTACAATTAAAGTTAAATTTCTATTCTGTTTTCTATTTTAACTCGACACGTCATGAAAAACTCTTAGCAGCCAAATTGACAAAAATAATGTAATGAGTTATCAATCTTACGTGAGTGCCACTTTTTGGCAGGGTCGCAGCGAGGGTTTAAGAAATTAACATATCGTCTCCACGTAGCAAAAACGTCAGCGGAACAATCAAAACAGCGTTTGCTAATTGTTTTAGGTGGCGTAAATGTAATATTGCTTTATCTCAAATACCAAAATTTCAACGTGAGAAGTTGTATGAACTACGCCGTGTTTGTTGTGTTATTATACTAAACTACAATTGGCAACTCAAGTAATCATTGCGCAATAGATTAATATATATAACAACTTGCAGTATACGCACCGCAAATTTTACGAACGCCATAAAATTTGACAACTGCGACAATAAATTTTGCTATCTGGGGACGCTATGTAAAGAATAACGTAAATAAAATCGTATGTATCTAGGAGTTTATTCATCTTCTGAAGTTCTGTCTACACCGCGCATGGGAACACCTAACAGAAACAAAATCGAGTTACTGGCAGTGTAGACTGCAAATATTACTATTTTTCGCCGTCTTAAAATTAGTATTACTGCCCGTTTACATTCGCCATAAAATACTGCTAAGACGTGTTGTTAACACACTTCAGAAAGTCCAATTTTTAAATGGTGGAGTGACAATTTCTTATTATTTTTATTCCATGAACAGATAAACAACGTCACTTTGCGTGTAAGCAGCATTAATTTGTGCAGAAGGGAAATATGACATATAAAATGTAATGCATATCCTAGTGTCTACAACTGCGATTAACTCAGACATAATATCTGAGAAAACGTCGGCAGAATGAGAGAGCGAATTTCTCTATGTCCATCTTCATATCTAACAAGGAGTATACGTATTGTTGTTAATCTTATAAGAATCCATAATTCATTGAAAGCCGAGAGGAAAACGCATCTTGTCGATCAATAGAATATTGTATAAATTTTGTATATGTGCACATTTTTTACAAAATCAATTGCTTATAGTATATATAGTAATATTTATTTAATACGTAAAAACAAATTATTTTCAATTTAGAAGGGTATTTTTAAAGATATTTTGCAAAACTAAAAATCGGTAAAATTCCAATGGCGTCTTTTTGTAAACAAACGCATACACATCCGCTTTTTTGACAGCTCTTATTGTAAGATCGTTGCCATGAGATTTCTCATAAGAACGCTCTCATAAAAATTATTATAAGACTGCGATAACACTGATTTTAAGTCTACACGTAACAGAATTCTCTCTGCGATTGAATTTGACGTTCTCATCTCAGATATTATCGCAGGTGTGGACACTAAGTATCTTGCGTTTTGAACAAGTTTCACATTTGTAATGTTTTAAGTATACATTTTTTTTTTTTTGCAAATGTAAAATTTTTTAAAATTAATTGTTCTTTAAGAATTATGTGAATAAATCGAATTTGCTTTATATAACAGTTTTCTAATAGAGTCATGCCAGACATATCTCATTGGGTGCCTCGATGGCTGATTTGGTAGAGTACTCGATCAACAGCCTCAAGGTCGCAGGTTTGATTCCTACCTCAGACCCTGGGTGTTACTGCAGACTAGCAAAAAAGCTTCACAGTTTTTGTGTTAAAAAAAAAATGTCAATCAATTTTGAAATTCCGCGTATAATACCAACCACAGTAATGGGCTTTAGGTTACGCTAGTTGTGCAGAAAGCTTGAAAAAAATATGGGTCGAAATCTTGAAATTAGTTATTTTCAACGTTGTTTGATATTGTAATTATTTTATTCAATTATTTTGATTGAGTTAATTATTCAACTAAAACACATAAATTTATATCAAGCCAAACTCAAGCTTACTGTCTATTCAATTAAATGCTTTTTAAGTATGAGTAGGTGTATTATAAGCAAAAATTTTTCATTATTAAAAAAAAAATAAATTCAGATTGGTTATTCGTTTATTTTTAAAAGCTAAAATGACTTTGATTGGTAAAATTACTGTCTATAAATTTTTATAAAAAGATAAAGAATAATTTAGTAACGAAAAATTAAGCAACTAATTACTTATTTATTTATTTATTTAGTAACTATACAGTTGCAAAGTAAATTTGCAATGTATAGGATGCACAGCATGGGCGGGGTGACAAAGACCATAATGCCCAAGATGGTATTAACAGTACTTTTGTAGCGTCGCTGTGACTAACTATAACGACCTATGCCTTCACATAGGAAGTTTCCACGTGGTTAACAATGAATAACCTCTAAAAAAAAACTGTAAACCAATACAGTTAGTTGAGGCAAACCGTTAACCAGTGCGAGCGAGACGCAAAACTCTCGAAGACCGAACAACAAACACAAGCCTGACCGCACTTAAGAAATAATTACGATGACGCGAGAGCTGTTCTTCAGCCCAGAGCTGCTTTACGACTGCTAATTACTTAATAAACATAATATTTAACTTTAAAGAGCTATGCGTTTTTTCCCCATTTATGGTTAGCTGATAACCCCCCATCTAGATGAGCAATAAATATGTTATCATTTATTGCAGCAAACGTCAAAATTGTGTTATTGTCAGTGAAGACAGCTTATTGCTAGTGGTTGCAATTATTGCTGCATTAATTGTCACTGAATTTTCGCTAACAATTATTGCAGGCACAAAACGTCAAAATTTATTGTCAGTTGAGTTTAATATTAACGATTTTTTGAAACATTCTGCTTGCGAATAATTTTAGTAAATTTTTCTTTTGCAAAAATTATGAATTTATTTCTTATTACTTAAAATAAAGTGTTTTCTTTTAATGGATTGGTGCATTGAGGGTGTTTGCAAAGTAATCACGCTGTGCAAACAGTTTTCTTGTCTTTAGGACTTTAAAAGTCCAGATAAAATAATATTTTAAGTTATTTTGCACATTTTTTTGCAATAAAATTTTGCTTTTTTGCGCTGAACTTTCCTATTAGGTTTTGTTGTAATTATGAGTTGTCATAAATACGTGTTCCCATACCTTTGGAATAAGCAAAGCAATAAGCAGTTTCGTACCGTTGTTCTGCCGGCGTTATTGCGAACATATTTATTACTAATCTAGACGGGTGGTAAGGCCTAATATCTTTTATAATTAACTCAACGTTTTTTACTGTTATACCCGACGTTTCGTCGATTTTTTTTCGACTTCTTCAAGAGTTTTTTCATTTCATGTCGAAGTAAACTATTTAAAAAATTGGAAAACATTAAAATATTGCAAATACAGTAAAACATTGTTCGGAACAACATTCATTCTCGTTTGTTATTGACCTGTGATATAACATTTCGATGCATGAAATAAGCTATTGGAGACACCTTGTTTTGATGCAGTCGAGTTATTAAGTTAAAGTGAATGTCGTTTACAAGAAGGTGCATATTTAGCAAAATAATAAAAAACTGTTGACGTTTGCATTAGTTATTTAATTTTAAATACTATTTAAAGAAAATAAGAATGGATTTAAGTTTATTAATTGGAATTGCTACCGCTCTTTTGGTTATATTAATTACACTCTTTTTCTTACAAAAGAAAAAGTCCCAAAAAGGTATTCTGACACAAGTGCATTCAAAACACTTATGCAAAAAGCTACATATGTAAATAATTGTGTATTTTAGGTGAAGATAATAAACCCCAACAACAACGCGGTGTACCCCAAAGGGCCCAAGAAGGAGTTCCGCGACGGGCACAGATTGTACGTAATCAGCGTAATCGGTTACGACAAAACGCGGCACCTGCTGCTGCTTTAGATCATGCTCTAAATGACGAAGACAGTGACAATGGTGATGATCAGGGTGATATTCCACAAGGTCAAGTTTTAGATGAAAAAATGGGAGCAAAGAAAAGAGCAAAACTTGAACAAAAAGAACAAAAACGTTTAATGCGTGAACAGGAGTTAAAAATGCGTGAGGAAAAGAAGGCAAAAGAAGCCAAGTTGGAAGAAGAGCGTAAGAAACAAGAAGAACTCGAATCAGAAGCTGAACGCAAACAAGCCGAAGCTGAACGTTTAGCTAGAGAAGAACAAGAACGTAAAGAACATGAAGAATATTTGAAAATGAAGGCAGCCTTTAGTATTGAAGAGGAGGGCTACGAAGAGGATGAAGAAGAGAAGGAAAATCTCTTAGCTGATTTTATAAAATACCTCAAAGACAACAAAGTTGTTGTGTTGGAAGATTTAGCTACCGAATTTAAACTTAAAACGCAACAAGCCATAGAACGTATCCAGGATCTACAAGCCAACGGAACCATAACTGGTGTGATCGACGATCGTGGTAAATTTATATACATTTCTGAAGAAGAACTCATTTCGGTAGCTAAATTTATTAGACAAAGAGGAAGAGTGTCCATAGCAGAGTTAGCTGAAAGTAGTAATAATTTAATTAATCTGACGCCGGTGCCTAGTAATTAAGTTATTTATATATATGTATGATAACTTGTGCAGATCTTTAGTATTTTCTTTGAATTTTGTTTTGTGTACCTATGTAGATACTAGACTTGTTCTGTACTTTGTTTTTAAGAACAAAAGATCAACTATTTAGCGGCTCAGTTCGAGAGTGATATTAAAAGCGTCAAATTATTGGCACAGTTAAGTGTTAAAGAAAGTTGTATATGCGAATTCTTCCAGATTGCTTGACCCTACCCTGCGTAACCAATTATAAATAAATGTTTGAATTGAAATAATTTTATGGAGTGTAGTGGCTCATCACTATAAAAACAATTTTAATATATGAATCACCGTAAACAAACAACATTTTTTGATCAAATTAAAACAAGTTTTATTAATATAAAAAATACATTTTAATTATTCCCTTTGTTAATAATTTATATTTTAATTTTAAATTGTATTGCAAAGAAATCAATATCAGATTCTGTTTGGTTAATCAATCATCCATATCGTCGCCATCGTCCAATTCCATTTCATCGTCATACTCATCTTCACTGGTTTCATCGGGATCATTTGTTTCCAACTGACATTTGGGGCATTGACATATAAATATATAGTTCTCCTTGAGTATCTGCGAAATAAAATGTTCCAATTTGTATAGAAATTAATAGCAATAATATAGATATACTACCTTTTGACGGGAGTGTCTGCTTCTTTCTAATTGGCATTCGTCTAAATAAGAGATGCATATTTCTTCTCCCGGCTGTATGCTGTGTGTAGCCTTTAAAACTACAATATCATTCGAATAAGGAAATGTTGACTGAGCATTAGGAACACAGCTGTGATTGATTTTACTTTGCAGTAAATATAAGCCAGAGCCTTCATTATTTAGGAATTCGCCAGCGACTATATGGATAGTAGATTTTTAATTACAGTTTTAAATCGCATATTCTTATAAAATCTGCATGAATAAAGCAGTACAGCAATACTCACAATCTCCAACTTTGCTGTATAGATTGTCTATGTATTCGTCTAACTTAATTTTATCGACTTCCGGCATGGACAAATCCGATACTTTCTTAACCCATTCCGCTAAAACACTCGTTGCTACACCCTGACTATTGGTGCCAACTAAGCCCATAAGTGTTTTGAAAGCTTCTGGTGTGGTAAACTAAAAGAAATATTTCACATACTGACTGCCTTAAATTTTATAATATGTATACCAGTCCAAATTCTTCACCCTCAAAAGCTGCGCAAAAAGCAGCATATAGCTGTTCCATTTGCATTTCAAAATTTTCGCCCAACATTTTGTGATAAATCTGTTGCTCCTTATTTACAACCAACGATTGAAAAGCTTGTAAGGTTTCCAAAAATTCAGTTTTATTAGTGCTTTGTTGATACATGGCCATTATACGTACCAAAAGCATTATTGTACCAGTTTCTGGCGGATAGTGCATTTTTCTTAAAATAAACAGCAAGTTTGTATTAAACAAAAAAAAAAAAAACATTATTTTCCTTTTTTTTTTTTGAAAGATGTACTTACTTCCATATTTCATTTAACCTATTTATAGGATGTGAATCATCTGTTCTATAAGTTCCCATACAAGCAACGCGATGATATTTCTTATAGGCTTCCATACGACAATCTTCCGAACAATACTGCACTTTACACTTGGGACAAACGCAAAACTGTTCCAGCCATTGCTTGGTGGGATCGTGTTCTACAAGTGGTACTACTATATCTGCTCTACTGGCCAAACGGCGTACATTTGCGGTTACCGTCTCCAAAGGACGCATACAATGATCACAAGCTGCATAACCATAAGCTGCATTCCATGAAAATTGACATGAAACGAACGGCTCCTCTTCAAATATAACATCCCCCACATTAAAAGTTTTCGTAGCCACCATGGCACGCCCCTGCAACATGATTTTTATTAACTCACTTTAGCACAACATTTGCCAATTTATTTACCTTTCCAGGAATTTCTTTAATATCGAATGAATACATTTTTAATAAAATGTAACCAGGAAAATGATCCTTTATGATGGAATGGTATATTGTTAAGTATTGTTATTGTTTTTTGTCGGCATGTGCTTGTCATAACAAAATCAACTCTGCTGCTAAATTAACAGAAATTTAACAGCGTTGTTTTTTTAACCGCTGTTATTTTAATGCACTTGACCAAAACATTTAAAACAACAAAACAGGCAGTACTCTAGTAATATTGTGAATGATTTTGAAAGTATTCTTTTAGGCGCTGTAGAATTTTTTATTGTTCACCCTTTAATAGTTCACGCGTGATCACATATACAACAGAGTGCCCCAGAACTCAACATCCAGCCGAAACAGGGTGACAAGATTGATAGTAACCTTCATTAAAAAAAAAACATCTTGGTAGACTCTCACAAATTAGAACGGTTTTGCTCCTCGGGTGATTCTAATTTTCGAAATGCTCCAACTTCTGGAGGTTTTTTTTAAACGCTTATTACTGCGTTTATACGTTCAGGTTATTTGCGAATCAAAATAGTGTAAATACAAATAATTACCGTATAAACAGTAATGTTTTTCTCTGCGAATAGCTTACTCACGAAAAGCTATTTGCAAATAAAGTATAAAATGTTGCCACTTTCTTTGACTTTTTTACATCTTTTGTTGAACGTAAAAATTTCCTGCAGAAACAAATACTGCAAATTTTTCATTATTATTTGCTTTAATTGTTATATCGGGTGGTTAAATTTCAAGGGCCGATGTTGAATGTGAACCACACCTAAACGTCAAGTTTTTTTTCCGAATTTTACTTACTCAATTTGAACCATGGAGAGATACACAATCCAACAACGTGTTAAAGTTATCCAGACTTATTATGAAAATGATGATCAATTTTCGAAGAAATCATCTTCAGTGATGAGGCACATTTTCACCTCAGTAGATTCGTCAATAAACAGAATTGCAGCTTTTGGGCGAATGAGAATCCAAGAGTGACTGTGGAAAAACCAATGCACCCACAAAGAGTGACTGTTTGGTGCGGTTTATGTGCTGGCGGCATCATCGGGCCGTAGTTTCTCCAAAATGAGCCCGATCAGGCAGTTACTGTGAATGGTGTTCGCTATCGTGAGATGATAACGAACACCGTTCTAATTTTTATGGCCCGAATTGGAAGATATGGATGTAGACGATATGTGGTTTCAGCAGGACGGTGCCACTTGCCAGCCAGCTAACGAAACAATTGCTCTTTTGCGCAACAAATTTAATGGCCGTGTTATCTCACGTAATGGCGATGTCAATTGGCCGCCAAGATCATGTGATTTGACACCGTTGGACTTTTTTCTTTGGGATTATTTAGAAAAGAAAAGGTGTACGAGTACATCGATAAGCCAGCAACAATTCAACAGCTAAAGGATGAGATAATTCGGCACATTCACGGCATAGAACCTCCATTATGCCTCAGGATCATCGAAAATTTGGACCATCGGATGGAGGTGTGCCGCCGTAGTCGCGGCGCCCATTTGGCCAATATTTTGTTCCATACATAATTGAATAATACCAATATATCATAATAAAATAAAATTACAATAATTTCCTAAAATGTTTGTGTTTTATTCAAAATCAACATCGGCCCTTGAAATTTAACCACCCTTTACTAAAAACATTTAAATTTAAATTTTTTTTTATTATTTTAGTAAAATGCAAGGCGAATTCATAACAGGTGAAATAGACAGCACAGCTGATAACTTTCTTTTTAGTTTTAGTCTGTTTCGGATGACAATGGCATAATTAAAACAAATTTGAAAAAAAAAATTAAAACAATTTTTTAAATTATGTATTGTATATTGAGCACCAGCTATCATCCAGAATCATCCCCAATCTGGCTGGCCATTTTCATCTGTCCAAGCTCTATGATCTGAGACTTTAATTTTCACGATATAATTAAAAGTTTCACGAAATATTTAAACGTTTTTCTTTTCATGTAATTTTTATACCCTTCACAAAAATGTAAAGGGTATATATAAGTTTGTGATTCCGTTTGTAGTTTCTACAGTTTTTTCCTGCGACCCTATAAAGTATATATATTCTGAATCAGAATTAATGGAAAAGTCGATTGAGCGATGTCCGTCTGTCCGCTGTTGAAATACCGTTTCTGAGAAAACCATTAAACTTAGAAACTTTTTTCTTTCACCATTCTTTTACCCCATCGATTCATGGGTTTGCTATTGAAATTCAGTAATATCGGTCCACGTATAGCTGAGATATATTCAAAATTCCGAAAAAAGCAATTTTTTTTTGCAGTTTTGTATGAAAATTTTTGAAAACAAAAGTTGTTCGTTTTGCTTCAAACTTCACACACTTATTAAGCATGGTGACTTAAAGGCAAAAAAAATTTTTCAGATATCGGTCCATATATACCCGAGATATAGCCCAAATCGGGTTTTTCATGAAAATGTCGCGTAAGCGAACTTAAACAACTTTTTTGTGCTCAAAAGCAGTTCTGGTAATGAAATAGGGTCATATAAATATGGAAAATGAAAATTTCCGATATCGGTCCATATATACCCGAGATATAGCCTAAACTGCGGTTTTAATGAAAATGTCGCGTAAGCGAACTTAAAAAGCTTTTTTGTGCTCAAAAGCAGTTCTGGTAATGAAATTAGGTTACCTAAATATGGAAAATGAAAATTTCCGATATCGGTCCATATGTACCCGAGATATGGCCCAAATCGGGTTTTTCATGAAAATGTCGCGTAAGCGAACTTAAACAACTTTTTTTGCTTAAAAGCAGTTTTGGTAATCAAATAAGATTACATAAATATGGAAAATGAAAATTTCCGATATCGGTCCATATATACCCGAGATATAGCCTAAACTGCGGTTTTAATGAAAATGTCGCGTAAGTGAACTTAAACATATTTTTTTTTGCTTAAAAACAGCTCTGGTAATGAAATAGGGTCATATAAATATGAAAAATGAAAATTTTCTTTGTCGGTCCATATATGTATACCCGAGACAAACAAAGCAAAAATGTAAATAAACAGCTGTTTTCTCATGCTTTCAAAAAATTAAAAGCACGTCGAAAGCCGTAAAATCACGTGATTTGCGGAACAGCTACAAATTGTCTGCTTGTTTTCAAAACGTTTCGTGATTTGAAAGCACGCCGTTTTCAGAACAGGCCTGTATATGTTATTATACCTACTTTAAGCATCTGTTTAGGACGGACATTTCCAATACAGATATTTCCAGATTTTGTAGTGATAAAAAGGAGTCAATGGAATACTTGATCACCCACTGTAGAGCACTGGGACGCCGGAGATACAGGCTGCTACAAGCGCTTACGTTGAGTGAACAGGGGCCAAATCACTGCATACGATATCGAGCAAAATTATCGAAATTTTTCATTTTGGTATCATGGCACACGATATCGAATAAATTGTATTGCCATAATATAAAAAAGTTAAAGGATTTATTTTTTGTATTCGTACTTTTAGGAAATGTATGATCTTCAATCTATTACATTTTGTTTCAATTACGATCCGATATGCATCGTTTGCCATAATCTATATGTGTCGTAATGTTATTCGATACGATAGTTAATTCGATATCGTATGCGGTGATTAGACCCCAGGACTTGCCATCATTCCCTATAAACGATCTAGTCCGTTTTCTTGATGTGCTTAAGCCGTGAGTGAATAAGGGAAAGCACAATAGATCAACAATGGTCGTAGTGCAAGTGGCTGTGTTGCGGGACATATCCCTTTCAAATAATAATCTTTCCAACTAATCTCAATTGGCAACACAACGGCTCCAAATTGTCAGGCTACAAGAAACTAGAAGCCTCCGCAATCCAGGGGTCTAATCACCGCATACGATATCGAATTAACTATCGTATCGAATAACATTACGATACATCTAAATTATGGCAACCGATGCATATTGGATCGTAATTTTAACAAAATGTAATAGATTGAAGACCATACGTTCCCTAAAAGTAGGAATACAAAAAATAAATCCTTTAACTTTTTTATATTATTGCAATACAGTTTATTCGATATCGTATGCCGTGATACCAAAATGAAAAATTTCGATAATTTTGCACGATATCGTATGCGGTGATTTGGCCCCAGCTCAAATTTATAACTGCGTATAGAAGAAGTCTTCTGGTTCCAGATTTAATTTAAAAGAGTACAAAATTTAAACATTTATTTAAACAAAACAACTTTTTCTGTAAGTTTCAACAATATTTTTTATGTTTATTTTTTATTTTTTTTATATATATTTTCTATTATTTTTCATTTTTGTTGGAGTTAATTATTAGAAACTACTTTTTAGCTTTAAGTTAAATATCACTTAAAAATATAAATAAAATATTAATAATAATTATAATAATTTTTTTTTTTTTTTTTTTAATATATTCAATCTGCAATGCAATATTATTGATAATATACTAATTATTATTAATAAGTTGAAGGTGTTAAAAGCCTTTTTTTTTTGCAATTAAAAAAAAACTTTTTGTAAGTATTATTATTTATGTATTTGTTTAAGGTGTTTGTATTTGTGTTTCACTTGAGTGAAGAACGAGCGAACGAACGAACGATCGAACGCCTGGCTTTCAGCAAAAAATTTCGATTTCCTTTACTTTCAATAAAACAATATAATTTATCTCTTATTTAAAACAATAAAAATTACACTTAAATAAAACAAAAAAAAAAAAAAGTATTTGTTTACATAATTTTATAACAATTTGTAGATACACCAATTATGTTTTTCTTTTTTTTTTTTAAACTTCTAAAATAAAACAAATAATAAGTAAAAGAAAAAAAAAAAAACTTTGGCTTTAAATTATAATGAAAATTGTGTAATAGTTTTTTACTTTTTATGTATGTATATAAAATAAAAGAAATATTAAACAAAATTAACTACAATTCTCGTTGATTTTATTGGCTGATTTAAGTTTAATAAATAATAAATTTAAGGCTTGGTTTATTACTATTATAAATAAAGCGCGAAGGCGATGCCGCAAGGAATTAAATAAAGCGAAAAAGGAAACCCAGAATATTAAGAAAAAAAAAAACCAGTTGAATGAAATTGTCAACAAAATATTTCAAGACATCAAAAAGAAAATTATTAATATGCAAGGTGGCGCAAAAGTAATCCTCCTATCGGAAATTCTATAAATTTTGCGATTGGCCCCTAATGTCAATTCTGTTTTGACATTTGTATATTAAACACATGCGAAATACACGTTGATAAACAATATTACGCTACACTGCTCCAGAACGCGGAATATTGGGGACTATTTATTTGATCAATAATCAATCGGTGACTTTGGCACAACGTGAATTGAGTGATGAGGCCCATTTCCATCTTAGCGGGTACGTAAATAAGCAAAATTTAAGCTTCTGGGGCACTGAAAATCCGCGTGTAACCCACGAAGAGCTATGTTACGCTACACTACTCCAGAACGCGGAATATTGGGGACTATTTATTTGACCAATAATCAATCGGTGACTTTGGCACAACGTGAATTGAGTGATGAGGCCCATTTCCATCTTAGCGGGTACGTAAATAAGCAAAATTTAAGCTTCTGGGGTACTGAAAATCCGCGTGTAACCCACAAAGAGCCATTACACCCGCTCAAAGTCACTGTATGGTGTGCTGTTTTCGCGGGAGGCGTCATCGGACCTTTTTTCTTCGAAGACGTCGCGGGCCAAACGGTTACTGTGAATGGTGAGCGCTACAGAGCAATGTTCAACGAGTTCTTTTTGCCGCAACTTGATGAATTGGGATTGGAAAACATGTGGTTCCAACAGGACGGTGCTAAGGCACACACTGCACGTGCCATAACCGATATGCTGAAGGATGCATTTCCCGGGCGCCTAATCTCCCGTTTTGGCGATTTGCACTGGCCAGCAAGATCGCCTGATTTGACCGCTGCAGACTTCTTTTTGTGGGGCTTTTTGAAGTCGCGGGTTTATGTCAACAAGCCTCAGAATCTTGCAGCTCTTAAATACAATATCCGTCAAGAATGTGAGCACCTATCGCCGGAAGCTTTGGCCAATGTGATGGAAAATGCTATAAAAAGTGCTCAAATGACAATCAATTGTGGCGGCGGCATGATGTAAAAAACTTGATGTAAAAAAATTAAAAGACCAAATAAAAATAATCCACAAGAAGAATCAAAGTTTTTAATTTTTTTTTTTTTTTAAATTACAGCCAAAAAACATCGGAAGCTTATTTTTGCGCCACCCTGTACATAAATAAGTGGTATATACAGCCATGTCACAGAACTTAATTCTGTTCGAAAACGGAATTGAATACGAAATTGAATTCTTTTTTTACTTCTTCAAAAAACGAAAAACTAAAAAACTTTACGGCATAAAATAATTTCTAATTGCAAGAATGAAACTAATATTATCTTATAGAATTGATTTAATTTTCGTTTTTTGAACAATTAAAAAACCGATTCAATTCCATTTTCGAACGGAAGTGAATTCTGTGACGTGGCCGATAGAGGCATACAGCCATGTCACAGAGCTTAATTCCGTTCGGAAACGGAATTGAATTCTTTTTTACTTTTTCAAAAAACGAAAAACTAAAAGACTTTTGGGAATGAAATCATTTCTAATTTGCAAGAATGAAACTTGTATTATCTTATAGAATTGATTTAATTTTCGTTTTTTGAACAATTAAAAAACCGATTCAATTCCATTTCCGAACGGAAGTGCCGATAGAGGCATACAGCCATGTCACAGAGCTTAATTCCGTTCGGAAACGGAATTGAATTCTTTTTTACTTCTTCAAAAAACGAAAAACTAAAAAGACTTTTCGAAATGAAATCATTTCTAATTGCAAGAATGAAACTTGTATTATCTTATAGAATTGATTTCATTCCGAAGAAGTTTTAAATGTTCGTTTTTTGGAGAATTAAAAAACCGATTCAATTCCATTTCCGAACGGAAGTGAATTCTGTGACATGGCCGATAATTTAAAAAAAAATTTGAAATCTGATTTTCGCTTTTTAGTTTTATGCGCCGCTGATAAGGAAGGCTTTAAGTTTTAACCTGACTAACTTTTAAGTGAAGTGTTTCATTGTTCCGGCTACTGAAATGGCCTTTATATTTTACATGCTTTGTTGTTTTAATCTGTTGTAGTAGAAAAACTAAATTTTAATGAGCATATTCTGAAAAATCTAAATGGATTTGAAATGTGTTTTAATTCACAAATTTCATACAAAATTTTACTAAAATTAATTTCAAATACATTTTAATTTTTTATGAATATGCACGTAAATATGCAGCCAAGTCCCAGAGTTCGATTCGGTTCGGAAACAGAATTCAATTGGTTTTTTGATTCTTCAAAAAACAAAAAAACTAAAAAGTTTTAATGGGGCGGTTACAACTACACAAAATCTAGTAGATTTGAATGCAAATATTCCACAAAATCTTAACCGTTTACACTTTCGTTTTTTGGGCAGTTACAACTTCACCTAGTAGATTTGAATGCAAATCTTCCACAAAATCTTAACCGTTTACACTTTCGTTTTTTGACATCTAACCAGATTTCATTTTCATAAAATCTTTTTTTGTAAAGGGTTTGACAGTAATAACTATATCACAATGAATTCATCATGTAAAAGTATACAGCCATAATCCGAGAACGCGCGTTCTGAAACCGCAATGCGTTTTGAAAAACGCTTAATTGATTTTTAGGTGTTCTGAAGAACGCGCGTTTTACTGGCGTTTAGGAAAAATACATACAAATATATATGTATGTGGTAATAATATAAAACGAAAAAAGAAATTTGACAACAAATAGAAAAATTTTTCAATTTAGTTTTCTTAATGAAAATGTGTAAAATTCTTTAAACTTTTTATTGAAATAAAAAGAAAATATATTAAATTTTAATTGTGAATAGTTTTATTGCCTTTTGCAAATTCAGTTTTAGCAAATTCAATCAGTTCACTTCAATATATATTGGAGTTCAAGTCGCCAATTTTAAGCGATATGCGTTTTCCAGAACACCTATTTGGCGATTTCAAATCGCAAAACCATATTTCTTGCGTTATACGTTTCTCAGAACACCTATTTGGCGTTTTCAAATCGAAAACGCTAAATTTAAGTGATTTGCGTTTCTTAGAACATGTATGATAGTTTTTTTTTTTTTTACTGCGGCGTAGTATTTTCAAATAGTGTTGTGAACAAAATCACAGTTGTGCAATAGTTGTAATGTGGTCCAAATCTAGTTGTAATGTAGATTTCATTTTGTATGGGAAATCTCATCAAAATCAACTAGATTTGACTCGAAATCCTGAAAGTAGTGGACAGCGTTGTCAACTTTGACATTTCAAAACGCACCAAAATGGATATTGCGGCAGCAATAGAAATAGAACCATAATAAAACGCAACACAAAATTGGATTTATCAGGTATCATTGGCAAGGCTGGTTAGCCCTTCATTTGGTAGTTAGTTGGTTTTATTATCTAAATCAATTCAGTAAATTAATATAAATCATAATTTAACATTCAAAATAATATCTTACACAATTCTATTCTTCCTAAATCTTCCAAATCTCGGTTAACTACTGACGCTTGATACTGACGCATTTTAATAAACCGTTAATATACCGTACTATTCGTTAAGTTCTGTCCGCTGAACAAATGTTCGTGAAATATCAAACGTCAGTGAACATATCGCTCCTTTATTGCAATATAGTCATAACTAAAAAAAGCTTGTTTCGAGAAAAACAAATTTAAAAATTTTAGTTTCCATACAAGTCTTAGAAAATTTTTTTGGGAAATACCTTCTAAAGGAAACAATTTAAAAGAAATTTGAATACATTTTCGGCACCAAATAAAAGGTAGTACTGTTAACAATTCTGCATTGTTAACTCGAAAATCTCATTTTTTGAGATATGACTATGTTGCAATAAAGGAGCGATATGTTAACAGACATGGAGTTACAATTAGTACAGTAACATTAGTTATATAAACAAAACATATGTACTTCAAAATTATTCGTTACAATTTTAAATTCACTAAACCAAAAAGAAAACAATTAAAAGTTCAAAACAAACGTTTTAATACGTTAAATTCAAATATTAGTTTTAAATCCATAACAATCAGCCATGTCACAAAATTTAATTCCGTTCGGAAACGGAATTGAATTATTTTTTTAATTCTTCAAAAAACGAAGAACTGAAATATTTTCGGAATGAAATCATTTCTCATTGCAAGAATAAGACTAGTATTGTCTTATTGCCTAGATTTCATTCCGAAATAAGTTTAAGGTTTTTGGTTTTTGAGAATTAAAAAACCGATTCAATTCCATTTCCGAACGGAAGTGAATTCTGTGACATGGCCGAATGGCCATGTCACAGAATTCACTTCCGTTCGTTTTTTCAACGAAAACCCACCGAATTTTGATTATTTTCCATTCATTTCTAAAAACCTATTTTGTATTAAAAAATTACATTTTTATATTAAAGACACGATAATTGAATTGTTTTTTTTTTATTTCTTCAAAAAACTAAAAGACTTTTCGGAATAAAATAATTTCTAATTGCAAGAATGAAACTAATACAAAATAATACAGAATTGATTTCATTCCGAAAAAGTTTTAAATTTTCGTTTTATGAAGAATTCAAAAACCGATTCAATTCCATTTCCGAACGGAAGTGAATTCTGTGACATGGCCGAGTATTACTTCTTATAGAATTGATTTCATTCCGAAAAAGTTTTAAATTTTCGTTTTTTGAAGAATTGAAAAACCGATTCAATTCCATTTCCGAACGGAAGTGAATTCTGTGTTATGGCCGCATAGTTTAATTTTTGAAATTGAAAATGATTTCAATTCGAGAAAGCTTCAAAATATTTATAATTTTCCGAATGTTGGAGTAAAAGGGGAATTCCCCTCTTTCACCTTGAAGCGTTAATTTCTCTTCTGGTTTAAGATTTGGATGATGCAATAAATTCTTTGAATTGCTGCACCTACAAAGATCATCTCTATGACAACTAATGGTTAGTTAGTGTATGTGTGGCTTGGCTACTTCTTGTAGACTTTGATTTACCTCTGTATGTGATTTTGATTTTCTTAAAATCGTTTCGATAAAATCTTTTAAAATAGTTGAATGGGAAAGGACGCAGAGCGCATACGTTTTAAGAAATAAAATACAAAGATTTGATCATTTAAAACCTAAAAGGATAGATTTCGGCATAATATTTAATATCGAAGAACCTAAAAACACCAGGAAATTTCGATTCCGAACGTTATTGAATTCTGCGACATGGCTGCTACTGTCATGCTTATTGGCATTGTCGAAATTTTCGACAATTCCAATCGAATTTCCTTTAATCTATTACAAACTCTCGAAGATTTTGAAAACCATAATAAGCCCCACTTAGGTATTTAGTGTAAAGTGTTGCCAATTTGTTTTTAAGTTGTTTTTTTTTTTTATTTTTTAAATACATTTTAAGTTTTCAATTCATGTGTTTGTATGTGGCTGTTTCACATGCACATATTTCTTTCATTTTATTTATAAATTCTTTGCACTAACATTTTGCTTTTTGTTTTGTTTTCAATAATATTAAAAATAGAAAATTTTACATATGAATGATTCCAAGTCCCTTCATATGCCCCAATTGTGTAAGTTGTGTTTATTTTTTTTATATATAAATAATTATTATTACAGATTTAAATAATTTTGTTGGCTTAAGTTTATTCACTCACAAGACCCATCTCTCGAGATGTTGTTTGATTTAAGGCTGCAACAGCTGCCGTTGTTAATTCTGCTTCATCGCCCGATGAATTTATATTATTGGTGGAGCTGTTGGATTTTTTTATATTATCACAATTACCGCTTATCACATCCTTAGCGTCAACATCATTTTCCTCTTCCTCGCCACCCTCATTGCTATTAGCATCCTCTTCGGCTTCATCGGCAAACGAAATTTCAGCTTGATTGCTGCTATTTATATCATTTGTCATTTTAATACCTTCTTCCACAACAATAGACGCCGACGTTGAGTTCTCTTCCCGATTGTTATTGACTTTATCCGTTATAGTGTCGTCTACAATGTCGTCGTCATTCTCTTTTGACTGCTTATCACCACCGCCTCCTAATACTTCCTCTTCGGGTATATCTTCTATAAGACTGCGACTGCCCGAACCCACTGAAGGTGATTTGTTATCTAATGATGTGGCGTCTAAATCATCATCAGACAGTTTTCTTTGCAGTAGAGGATCCGATGCTCTTAGGGAACTTTCTGAGCCGCCCACACCTTCACCGCTGGGCCTCAGCACCAGATAAAGCAATATGTCGGATAAGGATATAATGCCAATTACTTTGCGATTTTCATCGACCACCACCAACCGATGGACTTCGGCGCGTACAATACGTTCAAGTACAGTATATAAGGTCTCATCTAGATTACAACATTGCACGCCCTCAAACCATTCATTGCGATGTTCGTTTGCTTTACGTAAAGAGACATCGAGATCGTTGTATGTTTTCTCCGCTGCCAGATTCTGAAAGTATTCAAATAATATAAAATATTTAGTAAATTCGAATGAGCATAAAAAAACTATAATTTTATAAAAATAGTTTTTTTTAAACTTAATTATAATTACACCGGTTTCACATACAGAAAGTTTACTTTGTAAAGTCCTTAAAAGAGACGAGCCTTCTTACACTGTTTATTTTCCCTTGCCGCCACCAAACTCAAGACTTTGCAAAGAAAGTCGTAGCATTGGCTATAAGTTTTTAGCCATATTGACAAAACCCTTGATGAAGAACTCGGGCCTTATAATCCCTCCTGTAGTCAATCTTCCAGAAGTCAATGGAAGACAATGCTTAATGGGTTAGTTGGTAGGCCGAAGCCCTTTAAGAGTATCAGCCTTTAACCAACTCGTCCAGGAATCTGTTTTTTTTTTGTTTTTTATTTTTTATCATGGACTAATACTCAAGGGATGACCCCTACATATGCAGTGCCTTGTCCTAGAACTAGGAAAATGGGTTATGAGAAGGGGGTAAGAGGGGGTAGTGTGTGTGAACATCGTCTGCAGGCAACTTATTCCACAGGCGAAGCGTACGGCTGAAAAACAAATTCTCTCTATAATGCGTTGTACGATTCCCCGGGTAATGGACCACAAATGGATGTGCTTTGGACTACGAGCACGGGTTACGTATAAATGTGCGAGTTTCGAGAACAATATCCCTAATCTCGTCAGAGCAAAGTCCATTGTCAATTCTTACGGTCAAGTTAATGAAAATTGTGCATTTCTCTTTAATTTGAAGTTAAAAAAGTACTTTATATGACAAATAAATTTCATGAGGAATAAATTCCGAGAGAAATAAATTCCGAGAGAAATAAATTCCGTGAGAATATTCATAATTGGGCTGATTATTTTGGCCATATGTGTATATCCGAGATATAGCCTAAGCTAATTGTTTTTACGAAAATTTCGCGTAAGCGAACTTAAACAACGTTTTTTTCTTAAAAGCAGTGCTCGTTACTAAATATGGAAAACTAACATTTCCGATATCGGTCCATATATACCCGATTTGTTTATGAAAATGTCACACAAGCGAACTTAAACAATTTGTCTTTGCTTAAAAGCAGTTCTGGTTAGAGAAGGAGGTTACTTAAATACTAAAAATGAAAATGTCCGATATCGGTCCATATGTACCCAAGATATAGCCTAAGCCGATGTTTTCATGAAATAATTTTTTTTTTGCTTAAAAGCAGTTGTGGTAATAAAAGATTATATAAATACAGAAAATTTCCGATATCGGACCATATATACTCGAGCTATAGCCTAAACCGATTTGTTCATGAAAATGTCGCGCAAGCGAACTTAAAAAATTTTTTTTTATGTAAATCATTGATGAATGAACTTTTTTAGTTATATACATATGTACGAGATTAACTATATAGTTGTGAGTTCGAGTCCAACTTCAGTCAAGAACATATGTATATAACTAAAAAAGTTCACTCATTAATGATTTACATACAAATACGTCTCACAGTTAGGAGAATTATTAGTAAATAATAAAAAAATTAAAAACTGGTGACAGAAAATCCTGTACAAACAACTGGGGTTATAACAATTGCATATACGTGATCAATATGTGGCAAACATTAACGTAAGAATAATTAAAGAGCTCGGTGGCTGAAGTGGTTAAAGCGGCCGTATTAAAAATACATCATGTTCACATGATCCCGAGTTCGAATCCCAGTGGGTGCTGATGAGTAGCGACTACGAAACAGCTAGTTGTTCCCCAACTAATGGTATTCAATTATTCTTTCTGTTCTTCTTTTGTCTTATTGTTTCACAGCAATTATTGTTATAATTAAAAATAATCCTTCTTCTTGACTGAAGTTGAACTCGAACTCACAACTAGTTAATCTCGTACATATTAAATTTTTTTTTTGCTTAAAAGCAGTTCTGGTTATAGAAGGAGGTTACTTAAATACAGAAAATGAAAATTTCCGATATCGGTCCATATATACCCAAGATATAGTCTAAAGCGATTTTTTTCATGAACCATTTTTTTTTTTGCTTAGAAGCAATTGTGGTAATAAAAGGGGGTTATTACAACACAGAAATTGAATTGGACGATATCCGTCCATATATATCCGAGCATATTTAGTTCAATTTTGTTATATATTTATACCAAGTGTGCCCAGCCTTATGCGCTTGATACTCAATTATTTTTGTAAATGCGCTTAGCTATAGGGCTGTGCTTTTTAATACACAAATACTGCGCTCAGCACTAGCAATGAAAAATACACAAACTACTTCGTCTTTTATATTTTTTTTCGTTCTTCACCGCACACACACAACACTTTCGCATGTTTTGCTGGTAAACATTGACGGCAGCGATTATCTTCTGTGTGAACTTTGTTTTTGTAAATGTTTTGCATTTTACAACAAAAAATATTAAATAAAAATAGTTTTTCCTTATATGTAGTGGTGTTTACTCCTCCATATATAACTTGTGGGCACCACTGATTTATACCATACTCGTATATTTACGTAACTATGGTGAAGGGTGTTTTAGATTCGGCCTAGCCAAATACACTATACTCTCGCTTGTTTTTAAATTATACAATAACAACAATATACTTACAATAACATCGAATTTGGCATAAATATCAACTAAACGTCCTTCGGCATCAACTAAAGGTAAGGCTGAAACTCTTCTTTCCACGAATTTCTTTAAAGCTGTTATAATGCTAGTGTGTTCATCGGCCACTTCGATATTATCATAGGTGCCAATTTTTAAAGCACGTAACTTCTTTTGCATATAAGAAGGTTTAGGCAATTCATTAATCTACAATAAAACAATAATGTTACAAAAACACAAAAAAAAAAGAAAAAGAAAATTGCGTGTAAAACTTACATACAAAAACAGGAACCTTAATATACGTTTGTGTGTTAAAATATATAATACATTGCCCGTTGCGGGATCTATAACAGGTAATCGATGTATACGATTGTGTACGAGTATCTTTATGGCATCATAGAGCGAAGCGTCGGGTCCAATACTAACTAATGGCATCACTTCATTATGCAAAACACCTGCAAACAAGAATCAAATGCAAACACCACCAGAGTGGAGTGATTAGTTTCAATTAGCAGCAACAAAATTAGAATAAATTTCAGTTTTGTTTGTTAAACGTGACTGACTGACTTACTTCTCCATGTATCTAATTTGTGCTCTTCCAATTGTTCTATTGAGGCATTCGGTGATTTATAATACATTCTTAAGATTTTAATGAAATCTGTTATGGTCAACATTCCAACAAATTGTTGTTTTTGTGAGTCCCATAGCGGGGCGGCGCGCACACCATTATAAACTAAAGCATAAAATGCTTTCTTAACCAATAATTGTGTATCGAAGACAACCAATTTGGCTGATGTTGGTATCAGATCGTAACATTTGTGGAAACGGAAAAATTTTACAAATATCTGAGAATCATCTTCTTCTGTAACGAGAAAAGGAAAATCAATTTATTAATTAATATTCATTTTAAGGATAATTTTTTTTTTGCATATATTAAAGCAGTTTCTTTGTGACTTCCAACCAATAAAATAATAAGCAGCAGCATTCAACTGTTTGTTGCCAATGGCCATAAGACGAATGACTGGCCAATATAATACAATATACAGTGGTGGCCACATAATTAAAACATGTTTTATAGTAAACTAATTTATTGTTTTAATACTATATCTAAAGGCCTTGTTACACTATCATACACGATCGTGCGATCTACTAAATAAAGCATGTGTGCTGCAAAAGTACTAAAAATGCAACCGTGCAACAGAGTTTTTGACAAATCGTGCGATTTGAAAAAATTTATGAAACTTTTCAAAACATGGTTTCGGTGCGATCAGTGTGATATATATTGTGAAAAATATAAGAATATTGTTGGTGCCTCAAGAAAAAAATTTAAGTAATGTAAAATTATTATGTTAATAAAAGTTTTTAGTTGTCTTATTGTGTAAATAAATTATTGCAATTATACTTGTACAATAGTGTGGCCTACAACGCCATTTTGAAGCGATATTTTCCAGTCGGCCAGACTTTTGAAACAGTTTCCTGTGAATGAATCGTACGATCGTGTAGTATAGTGAATCAGGGCCTTAAGATTGTGTTGCTGGTTAACTAGACACCATTCACATAGCGTTTTCCATCTTGATCCCCACAGGAAAAACTTAACTTGGATTCATCACTCCATAAAATATTTTTCCAAAAAATCATTGATTTCTTAATGTTTTTTTGTGACAAAATCCAATGTGGATTTAGTGCCAATTTCACTATAATGAAGCTGTTTGTTCGTTCGCACAATTACATTTAAAACAATAACAACATTAAAAATTTTGTTATTGTTTTAAATGCAGATGTGCGAACCAGCGAACAGCTTCGTTATCGTGAAATTGGCACATAAACATTTTTTGGAGACGAAAGTTTTCTCTGTGTGATGCATCCACGTAAGCCACTTTCATTAAGCCACCGTCGAATAGTTCTAGGCGATATATGGATACCATCTGATTACTCTCATTCAACTTTTAGCTGTTTAAAGCTTTTAAATTAGTCAGTTTTAGATGCACTGAAAAAATTCTGTTCAGAAATTCTCTGAATTATGACATTACTTTTATGAATTGTTACATTATTTTTCAACCATTGTAACTTTTCATAGATTTAAATTTAATTAGATTATTTTAATGAAAACCTTTATAAAAGTAATGAAACATTTTAATAAAAAACATGACTTATTTTCATTAAAAGTATGAGAGAGAAATCATATGATTCGTGAAATAATTTCTCTAGATCAAAGAATCAATTTCATAAAGCACATGAAAACTGTACATTAAATTAATGAAAAAGTAACATTTATTTAATAAAATAACTTCTTTGTACTAATGTAATATATACATAGATATATGGAATAACTTCATTAAACATATGAAACTCCTCCATAAGGTCAATGAAGTTATTTGATTTATCTAATTTTATTATTCATTGAGTACCTGAAAAATTTACATTAAATCATAAAATTTACATTAAATATGAAACTCATAAATCTAACTTTTTGATAAAAAAAAAACTCGACATTTTCCTAAACTCTAGCTTAAGATTAATAAATGCCCATTAATATGTTTTACCAAAATTCAAAGAGTTTTCAAAAAAAATTAGATTTTATTGCAGTCATAAATTCAATGATTTTTATTAAAGAACCTATGAAACTTAATGCAACAATTCTAATGGAACTGTTTCATAATATATATAATTTTTCATGCATATTGTGAAAAGTTTGCATTGGATTAATGAAAAAAATTTTATGAAACAGTTTCATTAAATATATGAAGCATATTTATTTCAGTGTTTGGCTGTGGTTTTACGGGGTTCGTAGGTTCTGGGCATATTATTTGAGTACCCAAATTTAAGAACATGATTCATTGCATTATAAATTTTTCCTCTAGAGAAAACAAGTAATTGAGAGAATTCATTGGCCGTTTTCTCGGAGCCTCTGAAGTTAATGATTACCTTCCATTCTTCTTCGGAGCAAATTGATATTTTTCCCATACCTAGTGGCTAATATTGGTGTACAATTTCGTTGATATCATTTTAAGCATACCTATCAACAAATTTTCGCAAAAAAAAAAAAAAAAACGAAATAATGTATTGAAATAAATTTATTTAAATAGGAAAAATGAAAATGTTTTAATTATGTGTCCACTTGAAAAACTACCCTATCACAGAAAAAATTTTTTTCGTCTTCAATAACGAAATTTGTTGCATCAATTAATACATTTTTTGAATGCGGACCTGTAAACGAATTCGTGGATTCAAACAAAAGTATATGAAAAATAATTATTGATCAAAAACAACTATTTTTGTAAACAACAACAAAATACGATATCCAAGGTTATTTTTTTTTTTTTGATATTTACATATATACATACAAATTATTTTTTCAGTAAAATTTTATTTTTACTATAATTTTTTCTGTGTAATGACTTATTTTTTTAAGAAAACTGAACAAAAAATTTTTGTAAAGAAAGAATCAAATGCAAAATAGCTCAAACAAGATCTTTTCGGTAGAAAAGTTCCGTTGAAATAACAACAGATCATATAAAATACCGAAACAATGAAAGATCACATTTATGTTTTAATTACGTGTCCACCACTGTATATTGCGTATCAATAATCACCTCTTCCCCCAGCCAACTCAGGTAATAAAACGTTAGCAACCAACTGCTGCCCATGAAAGAAATAAATAAAAGGGTGTCAAATGCCCGTCTGAAATTATCAAAACGCCATAATTGATAAGACAACCAGCAGAAAGCTGCCTGCTACCAGCCAAAAATTGCTACCAAGCAAAACTACCTAATCGTGCGAATTGCTTACACGGCAACGAATGAATTCGGGCACAGTAGTGAAACAGATTTACATCAGTACCTGCCTTTACGGCCTTATCTGATGATGGACCAATTCCACGGAGTGAACTATTCACGATTCACCAGCGGCCCCGTGTGGCTTACTAAGCTCACACAGGTAGCAATTTTTGTCATACTACATGGGCTGAAAAGCCCCTTGCCTAATAAATACATAGATGGCGTTAGTTTTATTGCAATCACCTTTTTTCAGTTAATACTAACCTTTAAAAGACAGCTGGTAAAATTTCATGATATTCTACTATATTCATTAGTTTGTGAGTTATTGTGCTAAGAAGAGTGGCGCTACTTTCACAGAAAATTGTTTTTTTCGTGTTCAATAACGAAATTCGCTGAATCAATCAATGAATTGTTTGAATGCGTACCTGTAAAGGATTTCGTGGATTCAAACAAAAGTTTAGTAAAAACAATTATTGATCGGAAACAACTTTTTTTTTAAAAGACAACAAAATACGATATCCAAGGTTAGTTTTTGATATTTATGTACATATATGCAAACAAACTATTTCTTCAGACAAAAATTTTGTTGATTTTATTTGTACTATAATTTTTTCTGTGTTTGTTATTTTCAAAACAACGGATCAAAAACAATTACGTGTTTTAATTTTACACTCTGCTTTTTAATGGGGAAAATACCGTTCAAGAGAAGCAATGGCTTGAAAAGTGTTATGGGGACTCCGCTCCATCAGAAACAACAATAAAACGTTGGTTTGCTGACTTCAAACGTGGTCGTAGAGGCACTGGTGAGGCAGAACCCAGTGGACGTCCAAATTGGGCGGTAAAACCGTAAAACGTAAAAAAAATCCACAAAATCGTTTTGAATAATCGAAAAGTGAAGTTGCGTGAGTTAGCTGACATCGTATAGATATCAAAAGAACGTATTGGCTTTATATTGCATGAGCATTTGACTATGAGCAAGCTTTGTGCAAAGTGGGTGCCGCGTTTTCTCAGTGTTGAACAAAAACGAGAACGTGTTGATGATTCTGAGCAGTATTTGGCCATGTTTAAACGTAACAAATCGACATTTTTGCGTCGATATGTGACCATGGATGAAACATGGACCCATCACTTCACTCTTGAATCAAAACGATCGTCATCTGAGTAAACAGCAACTGGTGAACCTTGTCCAAAACACCCGAAAGCACAACAATCGGCTGGAATAGTTATGGCCGCGGTATTTTGGGATGTGCGATGTGTAATATTCATAGAATATCTTGAGAAAGGAAATACCTTCAACAACGAATATTATATTATTGGGGCGTTTGAAGCATGAAATTGTAAAGAAGAAAATTTGGTTTCATCAAGAGAACACACCGTGTCACAAGTCAATCAAAACAATGGCAAAACTACATGAATTGAACTTCGAATTGCTCCCACATCCACTGTATTTGCCTGATTTGGCTCTCAGCAACTACCGGCTGATCGCAGAACTGAAAAAAATGCTCGCCGGTAAGAAATTTCGCACGAATGAAGAGGTTATCGCTGAAACTGAGGCCTATTTTGAAGCAAAAGATAAATAGTTCTAAAAAAGTAGTATTGAAATGTTAGAGCGGCGCTGGAATGATTACGTTGCTCTTGATGGAGATTACGTTGATGAATAAAGCTAATTTTGAAAAAAAAAAACTGTGTTTTCTTTGTTAAGCCCGCGGTTTTCAGTCCATGTGGCAATATCAGCCATTTCGGATTGCCAGTTTGTTTTTGACAGATAAAAAGTTTAGCCATGTTTTGGTGTGCTCTTCCATTTTTTACTAAATATACAAAATTTTGAGCAAAAGCAACGCCGCATAGACCTCGCACAGGAACTGTTGAACATCGTCAACGACAATCTAGATTTCCTGAAAAAAAGTCATAACTGGTGACGAATCATGGGTGTGTATGGCTATGACACTAAAACCAAAAACCAATCATCTCAATGGAAGCGTCCAGAGGAGCCAATACCGAAAAAAGCACGTCACGTTCGGTCAAATATGAAGGTTTACTTCACTGTTTTCTTCGACTGCAATGGCGTGCTGCATCATGATGATTGTGCGTGAGTTTTTGGCCAAAAACGAAATCGTTATTATGCTTCAACCACCGGACTTGGCGACCGCTAACTTTTTCCTCTTTCCAAAACAGAAGACACCGATAAAAGGAAAGCGTTTTGCTACGATTGAAGAGATAAAAAAAAAGTCGAAATCGGAGCTGTTGGCGATACCAAAAAGCGCGTTTCAGAAGTGTTTCGAGAATTGGGGATTACTTTAAAGGGGACAAGAAAGTTATTAATGAATAAATAAATAATTTTTGAAAAAATTTAAAACAACGGTTATTTTTCGATTAGCCCTTGTATATCGAATGTTCAGTTCGCAGAATTTAAATTTTGGTACACTTGTGACCGTTGTACCAAAATTTTCACATCAGTATTTCAAGGGCCGTAAAATCATGTGTATTTATTTTGTGACATTGAAAATACCTTACAATGTTTTTTATATATTAAATTTATCAAAAAATTCGTAATTATAGGGATATTTATTCTAAATAAAAAATAAAAAAAAAACATGAAAATCATGCGCTTTTCAACAGTTAGATTTTTCATAAAATAGCAAAAAATTTTCAGCAAAATCAAATAAAAAAATTTCACTTTATTATGTCTGAATTTAAGATTCAAAAACAAATAAATCTAAAATATAATGAAAAAAGTAACCAAGCCGCCAACCCAAAAGAAGTGTTCCCAAACTTGCACGGTGGGTTTAAATGGGTTAAACTTAATTTCTTCACTGTAAAGGTTATTTCTCAAGTCTGGGAAGTTATCTAAATTCCCATCAACATTTTTCAATATTGTTCCACTTTGTAATTCTTAAAAGTTGCTGGCTGAAATGAGCTGTGAGCCACTGTATGCGTAAGCCAACAATATGCGTAAGTATATTTTTGTACATATTTTTTTTTTTGATTATTAAAAGTCCAATTTATTATATAACAAATTTAGTTGAAACACATTTATGCACACAACAACAACTTACTATTTTGTACACTTTTTCTTAGTATTTCCGCTAAACAACGTTTCCATGCCTGAGAAACATGCTCGAATTCTTTAATACTTTCTAGTGGATAAATTTCAATTTCTGTAGTCGTTTGTTGACCAGAACGGAGGACCAAATGGCCGGCATTATTTGAATAGAAATGAAGTTGTAACATGCGGACTACGATGATGAATTCACGGTCAAGTGCAATGACTGTAACAGCAACAGCGATGACAATGACACCAAAAATGATCTTGTTGATCGTCTAAAAAACGCGATGTGAATTAATAAAAATTTCGTTGTATTTGCGAGAGCGAGTGTTGTTGTTTTTGTAGAAAAATGCATTAAGATTTTTTGTTATTTTTTTGTTTTTCCCTCTTTTTTTATCACAATAGATGGATCAACAGCAAAAATAATTTATAATTTAAAATAATTTTTTTTTAGTCACACTTGTAATAAATCTACAATAATAATAATAGAAACATACTCGTACATGTATGTATATCTAAGCATGTAAATTTAAGATGAGCGCGCGACAGTTTAGCTTTTTTGCTGTTTTTTTTTATTTTTTTATTTTAACAAAAATGTAAATAGAAAAGCTATAAAAACCGAGCACGAGAGTAAAAATACTGTTGCAGTTGTCTCTTGAGCACAATTTTTAAACATTTTTGTTTTTTTTTTTCACTTCTATTCAGAGTTGTCGGATTTGTTTTTAGTTTACCCGCCAAAACCGCTTGTTTATTATTATTGCTAATCCTGCTTAAACATTTCCAAATTAACGTGGCTGCAATTTTTATTGTTAAAAATTTTTTTTTGTAAATCATAAAGATTGTTTCCGCATACGTAACAGCCTGCTCTGTCTTGAATGTGTTTAATGCAGTGCACCGCACAAAGAGAACTCTGTATGTAAATGTATAAGCGCGATTACTCTGGAGATCATTGCGTGGTGATTAATGGTTTAATGCATTGGATTCGATCGGGTGATGTCCAGATCAGTTATAAAGACTAAAAATTTTGTTTTGACATAACATAGTACGAAATACTTTCGGATGCCGTCAAGTTTATTGTTATACTACTTTTTTAACACGCTTATATTAGTTTCAGAGGTTTGTTTGTTTGTTTGTATGTTTGCGATACTCGAAGCCATACGAGTGATTATTATAAAAACGTATATATGCAATAGTGTTGCTGCTTTAGCGCGAAAATTGAAGTTACCGTATTGCTTCCGGGGAAGTGGGGGCATTTTGTGGATTCACGATGCCGATTTTGGGAATTCCCAAAAAAATTCCCAATGACTTCGCTAACCGGTAAGGAACCGGTTTTTCATATTCGGTCCGCGTTTTTGCCGTGGAACATGCATTTGAACTATAAACGGTCATTCACTTTATTTGTTTGTGTGCAGAAACACCCAGTCTTCAGCAAAAATCGAACCTGCTATATAGAGGTTATTGGTCGAGCTCTCTACCATATCGCCAATCGCATCTTTCAATTTGCTAACAGTCAAGTCACTTATTCAATTCCATTCAAGACAGAAATATCTATTTTCTATAAAAACTGCTTTCATTCCGAAAAACTTTGCAGTTTTTACTTTTCTAAACAACCAAAAAAACGGATTGAATTCCATTTCGGAACAAAATTTGGCTCTTGTGTCATGGCTATTATTTTTTTTTCAAAAATAAAACATTTTGTTACGTTTTTGTCTTAAAAAACGATTTGTGTATTTTTTAATTGCAAATGAAATAATAACACTAACTCTTCAATACACAGTACTTGAATAATTCACAACTTTATTTCCACTTAATAGCACTGTGCATGAACACACTAGACTTGCTTACTATTCTGACTTATGCCAGTAACTGTCTAACACAACGTTTAAAATTAATCTATCTTGCACAAAGTTTAAAACTAAACAGTGTGTCTGCCGAAGATCTGTCTGCTATTTATAATTCTTTATTACCTTCTACAATCAGCATGAACTTTCTAGCAGTGTTGTCAACTTTGAAATTTCAAAACGCAACAAAATAGGAAAAAAGCGCTTTATTTCAAGAAAAACGCATCAAGTTTAGAATTTTTCTCCTCATTTTTAAAAACACATTTTGTATTATAAAAAGTACAATATTTTTATATTAAAAATACGATGTCACCGTTAAGAGGCATGTAAGTTAGACGATCAAACTGGGTCTGATAGTACCATCAAATTCGTTCAATAGCTAGAACTCGTGTTTGTCAAACATGAACTTTGATTAATGCAATAGTATCTTTACAATAGTAATACGATATTGTATTAAATTTGTTATTCAGCAAAATTATTTAATTATAGTCTGTATCGAACGAAATCAGCTGTTAGTTTTATTGCCTATTCGTCGTTAAAACTATGTTGCAGGAGCATACAATCGTTACTACATGGGATGATATATGTATATCGAAAAAAATTACGATCATTAAAAGTCATCAAACTCGTGTAATAGCAATTCTATCAAACACAGCGTAAATTTCATTTGCGTTTTCGTAAGCGAACAGTTAAAATGAGTTAGCTAGAGTGGGTGTCTTTTAAAAAAATTATTGAAATATACCAAAATTTGTTAGAATTGTAATAAATAAAATATGAAGTCAACCACTTTGTTAACCGCTTTGGAAAAACTTAATTAATTAATTGGTAATTTAACTACTAAAGCAGTAACGAATTCACGCGCCTTCATAAATACGGGCTGCACTACTATTCAGTATCTGTTCTAGTAATATTTGACAAACTTGGCTTGATCGTTTAGTAGGGAAAACATTCTCTAAAAGTTGATATGTTGCTTCCTTTATAATTACTCTGTGTTCTGCTCTACACAATTATATGTGAAAATTTTGGACATTTGAATAAACTTTTTTCTTACATTAAAACAAAAAGTAGTGTGGTGCTACCGAAATTTTAAAAACGCACCAAAAATTGGAAAAAGTCTTTTGCGCACCGACTAAAGAATTTTTTTGCACAGCAAATTTTGAAAAGCACCAAAAACGGTGCAAAGCGCACCGAGTTGACAACGCTGCTTTCTAGTTATTGATAGTTCCAGACTCAAATGTACAAATATAATCCACACACACACACATATGCTTGCAAAGCAATAGCGCAGTAACAACAAACAATAAGAACGCAATAATAAGAACACAACGACAACAATAAGTTGGTGTTTGATTTACTTTAAAATTTGCGTTCTTTAAATAGTATAGGTTTGTTTATTTGTGTATTAGGTTTTTAGTTTTACGTTGTTTGTACGGATGTGCGTGTGCAATTATAACAAGCAGATCAACGGCTGCACAATGAGTTGTTAATTATAAAACTTCATAACACTATACTATTTCCTTCTTGCCTTCAGAAGAAAAATTGTAAAAACATATTTTAAAAATTTCCCCCACTAGTTGAGATATTTTTAGAACATAATCATTTTTCAATTTAATAATAAATTCTTTGAAAACACACACGTACAGAAAATTACAATAATTGTTTGTGGCTAATTAATTTGTTGGCATTAAAAATTAATGTGATTTTTCTTTTTAGATTTCTTTATGCAGTTCTTTTTTTTATATTGTGGGCTCAAACCAACAGATGTTTTTAATTTTTTCATATTTTTAAGTTATTTTAATTAAACTATTTTTTATTTATTTTCACTAAGGGGGGGCGGGGCGGGGAATTGGTCTGGCATTTGACTAAATATCTAAATATTTTTGTAATTAACGCCACGACCACTAAATAAACCAGACATTGCTGAAAAAATTTCATGACGCCTTTAGGAAGCTCGCTTGCAATCTCTTTTATTGAAAAATAACAAAATAAAAAAGGTACGTACACATTAAGAAAACTATAAGAAAACATTAAACGAACGACACAAAAACAAATGTATTTTTTGCTTCTTGCTTTAGATAAATCAAAGGAAAATATTTGGGGTTTATTTTGTTTGGCAATGTACCGTTGAAGGGTGAAAGAAAAAGGAAAATAAATCTTTCAAAAGACGTATCATGTTTATTATAGTGAAAATTCTTTTAAATGTAATCATAAATTATTTTGTAATTAAAGAAAAAGGAAGAAAATACAATGTACTCGTCGTATGCATTTATACAAACGCAGGTATTTCAACATACATACACATATGTATGCAATTGCTAAAATGACGCGAGTTTAATGCAGTGATCACCACGCAAAAACCTCAAGGGTAATCGACCTTATACATTGACATACTGAATATTTGTTTTGTGGAGATCACTGGTTTAAAGCATTGTTCACCATACAGCGCCCTCACGGGTAATTGTACTTATGCATTGACATGCTGAGTGTATTATTTGTGGGCATCACTGGTTTAAAGCAAGCTGTATTAACGTCTGCTCTACAAGGTAGCAAAATTACAACAATACAACAAAGAGAAGCGTGCAATGAATTGTTTGTTCATGGCAAATATATTTGAAACTTTTCACAATTATGAATTATTTTTATTTACAGTCATGTTCTGAGAAACGCACGATCTGAAACCACAAAGTCTGCATTTAGACACGAAAACATTTGGAAGGGATACATTTCGTTTGGTAGCAAATTACCGGTGTGGAAGGGAGAATCGATTTTGTGTTCGGTACTCGGCAACACGCTTTGTTGACATTTACTCTATTGACATATAATTTACTTTTTGACATTTTAATTTAATTTACATTTTCTGGAAAGTTTAATAAATATAGAATGTAAATATTTGTACAGGAAATAGATTATCGGTACAGTGTGCGATCCATGGTGCAATTAACCAGGTGGCATCACTAGCGCAGGTGATAATTTTTTGTTTCATAAAATTGTGGGTGTCAAAAATTGTTTATGTTTACACAAACTGAAGCGAAAAAATAAAAATTTTTTAAACAGTTGGAAAAAGGGCAAGAAACACAATAAAAAAGTTTTCAAAAATATTTTAATTGCTTAAAATGCGTTGAAAACAATTTATAAAAACAATTGTATTAATTTTCTTTGTTCATTTTTTTTTTATATATAAACGTTTCTTTCTTCATTTTCTTTTGTTTTGTAAACATGTTTTTGACAGCGTCCGGAATTTTTACACAAACAAAATATTAGTATGTAGTACAACAACTCTTATGCTGCCACCTAATAATTGCACCATGGTGCGATCCAAAGAATATATGGACCGAATAAAAAAAGCACAGGCATTTAATGAAATAAAAAATATTTTGGAGAAGGAATTGTTTGGTGTGACTGTAGCAGACATTAAAAATAAATTTATTTATGAAAAACTTTAATTTTATTATATTTTTTAATTTAAATTAATCATATGTCAAAAAATTAACAGACAACACAACGAAAAATGTAAAAAACAATGGAATGTTGCCGGCAACATGTTCGACTGTGTGAATACGAAAGAAAAATCAAAAGAGAATTCCAAATGTTTTTCTTCTAAATGTCCGCTCGTCTAAATTCAGACAAAGCGATATGAAAAACGCTAAATTAATTTATAGGTGTTTTAAGCAAAGCGAGTTTTACTGGCGCTTCAGAGTTGTTACGAAGAAATACATTATTACTTTTACGTACGCAGGTGGACAAAAGTCACCGTCATTTGAATTAAACAATTTTAAAACTACTTCCAATGCCTAGAATATACACTGCCTGTCACTTGAATAAGGAATCACATTTTTTCTCTACTTAAATTAAGTAACGAGTGTTTTTTTTTGCTATTATCTTTTTGCAACACTAGTGTTGACAGCTCACGCAGGTTTTGTATCTTGTGTCACTGTCAAATATCTTCAGTTTGGTCTATAATTTAATCATGAATCGTCTTACAAACGAACAACGCTTGCAAATTATTGAATTTTATTACCAAAATGCGTGCTCTGTTAAGAAAGTTCATCGCGAGCTTCTTCCATTTTATGGTCAGTTTAATCGACCTACTGAGGCTTCTATTCGGGCTATTGTAAAAAAATTTCGCACCAAATTTACATTGTTGGACATTAAACCACCAACACGCTTACGTAGAGTGCGAACTGAAGAAAATATCGCAGCCGTATCGGCCAGTGTTGGTGATGACCGTGAATTATCGATTCGGCGCCGTTCGCAGCAATTGGGCCTCTGTTACTCCACTACGTGGAAAATTTTGCGGAAGGATTTGGATGTGAAGCCTTATAAGATACAGCTGGTGCAAGAATTGAAGCCAAACGACCTACCACAACGCCAAATTTTTGGTGAATGGGCTCTTGAAAAGTTAGATGAAGATCCACTTTTTTATCGAAGAATTGTGTTCAGCGACGAGGCTCATTTCTGGTTGAATGGATACGTGAACAAGCAAAACTGCCGTATTTGGAGTAAAGAGCAGCCATGAAGCAATGCAAGAGCTACCAATGCATCCACAAAAAACAACCGTTTGGTGCGGATTATGGGCTAGCGGCATCATTGGGCCGTATTTCTTCAAAGATGATGCGAATCACAACGTTACTGTGAATGGTGAGCGCTACCGTGCGATGATAACAAACTTTTTTTTGCCCAAAATGGAAGAGCTTGACTTGCATGACATGTGGTTTCAACAAGACGGTGTCATATGCCACACAACACGCGAAACAATGGACCAATTGAGAGGCGAGTTCGGTGAACAGTTTATTTCACGCTTGGGACCAGTCAATTGGCCGCCCAGATCGTGTGATTTAACGCCTCTAGACTATTTTATGTGGGGCTATGTTAAGGCTAATGTCTATAGCGACAAGCCCGCTTCGATTGACATACTGGAAGCCAAAATTGCCAACATTATTCGTGAGATTCCGGCCGAAATGTTGGAAAGAGTATGCCAAAATTGGACTAAGCGGATGGACCATTTGAGGCGCAGCCGCGGCCAACATTTGCATGAAATAATCTTCAAACATTAAATTATTCAAATTTCAAGGTGTTAGCTTTATTTTCCTGAAAAAATTATAAGTATACATATTGTGTTATACTAAAATTCTGCATTTATTCAACTGGCAGGCAGTGTATATAGATATAAAAATTAATGTACTCGTACTTAAAAGAAACTTCACTTTGTTTAACTCCCTATTTCAAGTAAAATGCTGTTTCTTATTTAGCTTTAATTATTTAAAAATATGTTAAATATGTTTGTAGCGCACATTTTCGGTGTACTTCATAAAATGTTCCAAATGTTTCTGCATCGAATGCACTAATTTTTTTTGGTGTTTTTACCCAGCGGCCAAAGTTTCGCTTACAGAAGCGATGATCCGATGCACACTTGTAAGTCAGTAATGCACACCATCTCATATACGAACCTAGTATACTTTTTCATATACATTGCCACATTTGTAGAGTGAACGCCTACCACCTGCACACAAAGTAAGCGAGCTAGTGTGGTGTTCATCCAACAAAAGCTCATTACTTCCTAACATACATTGTAAGCTATTAGTAGGCAGCTCGAATACAATCTCGCACACTTTGTAAGTCGGAAGTAGGCAGCTCGTACGTACTGCGCACTTCAGTTTTTTGGGAATATTCCATTAAACAAATTTGTTTTGTTTTTTGTCTACTGCATTCTTTTATTTTTTCCCTAAATGTTTTGTATTTCTTATTTGTATTTTTAAATTGTTTTCTAGCACTTTTATCTAATTTTGTTAATTAAAATTTTTGCAACGTACGAGTAGTCTGACAAAGCCGGCGAACGTTAGATTTACAACTAAAAAATAAAATACGCACTTATAAATGTGATACAAAAGATGAACGTAATTCATTTTTCGGAACTCCATATACTACTTTCATACACTTTGTAAGTTATCATTCATTGATTACTAAGTGTTGCACACATCATCGAAGAGAAGTAATGTGGTAGGCAATGTTCGCCGCTGGGTATCTACTAGCTACGAGTAGATAAAAACAACAATTTGTATATCATTTTGTTATTACATATTGAATTGGTCTGAAACTGTCTGAAAGTAATAAGAAAAGGAAAATTTAAAAGAAAAGAACTTATGCCAAAATAACAGAGGAAAAAATTATTAGAAAAATATATATTTCCATATGTATTGTATATACTCATATAAATATTTCAAGAATTACCCAACAAACACGAAATCAAGCCTTTGATATTAAACGACATTCATTTGATGTCAAACATAATTTTCAAGCTTTTTTTCAATGGTTTGATTTTAACATCTGAATTTAAATTGAGAATGATTTGATTATAGATATCTGATACTCAATATTTTATCAATTGGTTTTTGAGTATTTACTGAGAAAAATGTAAACAATTTAGATTCCATTAAATAAATACTAAGAATCCAAGAAATTATTGATCAGTTTGACTTGTTTTTGGTATACTTTTAATAAGTAGAAAAAGAAAAACAAACAGTCAAATAATAAGAAAAAATGAGTTTATTGTTTGGTTGAAGCGCACTTTTAAACCAAAAGCAACCGACTTTTTCGTCCTTTCGAGAATCTCAAGACTAAGAAAAAATAACAATAATAATGATTAAATTAAAAATAAAATAATAAATAAATACAATATTTATTTACTTAACTATTCAGTTGCAAAGTATAGTATGCACAGAATGGGCGGGAAACAAATGAGGACCACCGCCATGCGATAAAAAAAAATAAAAAGCTTTTTCTTAACAAAAAAAATTTAATTTACATGAAAATATATTTTTTGCCCTAAAAACTTTACACACATTTGCCGGGACATCTGGCAACTTTAACTACAATAACGGAACACATAAATGTTGCTAACGATTTTGGGTGCTGAAAACAGAAAGTGGACGATTTAACGATATTAAGGTCTGTTTTAGATGATTTTTGTGGATCAAATTTTTTACTTTCATATCTTACAAGCAACTTTGGTTTTTTAAGTTAATTTATGTAGGAAACGAAAGTAAATTATATGGTATAGAAAAAAAAACGGTTGTAAAATAAATGCGTACCCAAGTACGTTGATGGAGACCATATGGTATTAATAGTACACTTGTAGCGTCCTTGTGATTAACTATAACGACCTATGCCTTCACATAGGAATACTTCTTGAAAAACTGTAAACCAATACAGTTATTAGTTGAGGCAAACCGATAGCCAGTGCGAGTGAGACGCAAAACTCATGAAAGTCAAACAACAAGCCTGACCGCACTTCCGAAATAATTACGGTGACGCGATAGCTGTTCTTCAGCCCATAACTCAGTGTGGCCAGATCTTTTGGCCTTAATTTTTCAAAAAGAAAATCTTAATTTTAGAAAAAATATTTTATTAAAATTGATAATTGTTCTAACATGATAAGATGAAACAAAAATTTAAAGAAAATAGTCAACTAAATTAAATTTCTTTGCAAAATGAATATTATGTGTTACTATATATTCAATAATTAATAATGAGAAAAGGTAATAATTTATTAATAGATTGGTATCAGAAACCAACATCTTCTGGAAGAATAATAAATTATTTCTCAAAACATCCAAAAAAAGTGATAATAAATACAGCTAAAAATCTTATAGACAGAGTATTTAATATAAGCGATATTAGATTTCATAAGAAGAATGAAAATATTTTGAAGAGTATATTATATGATAATAGTTTTCCTAAAGCCCTGGTTTGCAAATTAATTAGACAGCATGATAGTAGTAATAGATTAGATGTTAGTACGGAAACAAAAGTATATAAATCGTTAGCTTATGTACCTGGTTTGTCTGAAAGGTTACAAAGGACTAGTATATTTGATAAAAGAAAGTATAAAATAGCACATAGGATTTATAAAACAGTGGGTGGATTATTTAGTAAAACAAAAGATAGATTGAATAAATTGGATAAGTCAAATTTAGTATACAAAATACCTTGTGTGATAAGGTTTATGTAGGAACAACAAAGGATAAATTGAAGACTAGATTAGCAGGACATAAGTCTGATCAGAAATATAGGAATATTAATTCGTCACAGAAGACGGCTTTGTCGATACATTGTCGTGATTTAAATCACAATCCGGATTTTAATAAGGTTTCCATATTAAATACAGAAACTAGTTATAGAAAACGGTATATGTTGGAGATGTTGCAGATAATTGATGTACCAATAGCTAATAGAATTAATTTTAGAAAAGATACAGAAAGTTTAGCTCAGAACTATAGGCATTTAATTAATAAGAATAGGGTAATAAATTAGCTAATTAAAATATCGATAATTATGTATAAAACATTATGTTAATAATCTTTTTATGTACTTTAACTTTTTGTTACAATGTATGTTGAATGTTTTTATGTATGTTAAAATTGTTTTCAATATGTTTTCAAATATTTTTGATTTTGTAAACAAAACTAATTAAAATTTTTCCTGAAGAAGTCTTCCGAAGGAAGACGAAATATCGAATATAATTAAAACATTTTTATATAAAAAACAAAACTGACCTCAAGCTTAAAAAACATTTCAATTTAATTTATAATTTAAGATCTGTTATGTTTTTTTTTATAACGGTTTTTTATACTCATATATACGATTTCAATTAAACAGTTGTGAGTTCGAGTCCAACTTCAATCAAGAAGAAGGATTATTTTTAATTATAACAATAATTGCTGTGAAACAATAAGATCAAAGAACAGAAAAAATAATTGAATACTGTTAGCTGGGGGACAACTAGCTGTTTCGTAGTCGCTAGCTACAGTACTCATCAGCACTCACTGGGATTCGAGCTCGGGATCATGTGAACATGATGTATTTTTAATACGGCCGCTTAACCAACTCAGCCACCACCGAGCTCTTTAATTATTCTTACGTTAATGTTTGCCACATATTGATCACGTATATGCAATTGTTATAACCCCAGTTGTTTGTACAGGATTTTCTGTCACTGAACAACCAGTTTTTTATATTATTTTCGATATTTCGATAACAATTTGTTATCATCCTCAGGAAAAATGAAATGATAACAAATTGTTATCGAAATATCGAAAATCAAATAAAAAAACCGTTACTTTTTATAAAAAACAAACGATGTTAAGCTGCAAAAATATATTAGAAGATCGAATAATATTAGGATAAAAATATATAAAAAGATCGAAGAATATTAGGATAAAAATACTAATATGTACTCGTAGTATATAGCGTGCAAAAGATTTGAAACCAAGAAGTAACTACTTATTTCAGGTATTACTTTACGTAAGAAGTTATATTTCACTAGATATTTGAAAATTAGTAGACACATTGCTTAGAATATTAAATCTTAAAAATCTTAAGCTTGAGAAAAATATCTTCAAATCTTATTTTGCTTGCAAGATCTTGAAAATTAAAGTAAAATCTTCATTCTGGCAACGCTGCCAGAGCTGCTTTACGACTGAGTAAATTATTTATTTATTAATATTAGCTTATAATTAAAATTATAAGCTAATATTAATGAGAAGCAATGGCATCGTAGGCCTTCAGCTCAAAATAAGTATTTTATAAAAGTAGTATGATAAAAGGTTTTAATGCAATTATAAATAACTATAAGTGAGTGATATATCATTCTGGTATGTATGTATATAATTACATGAGTTTCAAATTTCCTTATAAAGATACGATTTTTTAAGGAACTTAATCAGAAGTGTAATATTTTCAGTTGTGGGATTGGAAAGTAGTTGTAAAGAATCTTTGCTTCGGAGTATTGTTAGCCTTGAGATTTGGGTTTTGGGGCAATCGTTTAAAAAGAGGGAAGGGTTGGTTGGATAGGATAAATTACAATCATAGAAATGAGATGAATCAGGATAGAGTAATGACCCAGTGAGCCTTGTGTGGCCCAGACGAAGTCGCACTATTTTGACCTGGTCTAATCTGTTTAACCCTTGCTGGCCTGGTGTAAAAAAACAGATTGATTGTAATGAATTGTTTATCATTCTGTACCAGGGAGAACTTTGAGAGTAAATGAGGTTTCTGTGTCGTGGATAAAAGAACTCATCTATCATTTCATTGAAAAGAAATATGAATTTGTAAAGCAAAAATTAATTACCAATTGTGTTCCACATCACAATCCATATTTGAAAAAGATTTGAGAATTACATTTGAAAGCAAGTTGAGAATAAAGGAATTTCTCAATTTGAACATAATTTCCACTTCTTTCTTGAGAATACTATGTTTTTCAATTTTATTTCAAATCTGTAACAAACGTCTGTCGTTTACGAAAACGTTTGATTTTTAATCATTAACCATTTGAAGTTAAACCTTAATATGTTTGTTGGGTTATAGCCAAACTTTTAACAATAATTTCCACGCAAATGAAAATCTAATTTCATAATTAAATTGTCATTGAAGTTTATGACAATTTGAAATTGTTTTAAATAAATATAAAAGTAAAAACAAAAATATTTTAATTAATAAAATGTGAGATAATAAAAAAAAATGTGCTCATAAGAAAGTTTGCTGCAACAATATTACAAATTAAAAAATAAAAAAAAAATAATTGAAAAGAATTTAAACAAATTTACAAACTAATCAAAAAGTTGACAAAAATTAATTTATTTATTTCGAAAATAAAGACAGCCGACGAAAAAAAAAACATTTCCGATACTACAGACACACTGTATGTATGTACATACGTATGTAGCACATATACTGTTTATGATGTATGTATATATTTATGTATGTATGTATGTGTACAATATATATATTTTTTTATTAATTCACCACTTTATTATTATTAACAATTTGTGTTGTTTGATTATTTTCCATATGTTAAGCAAATCACATTTCCCTTAATTTTTTCTTAAGCAATATCAAGATTTATTATTATTTTTTTTTATTATAATATATAATTTAATATGTATTTTTATATATATATTTTTTTTATTTAAATATTTATATAATAAAATTTTATGCACATTTGATTTTCAATTTAATAATCTTAATATCGGTCTTAACATCCCGAAATTTCAAAACAAACTGAAAATAAATTGGTTTTTCTGATTCTTCTGTTTTTTTCTTTGCCATTTGTTTGAAAATTTTCGTATCAACAAAAACTGACAAAAATTCAAATACCTTGCTTATTGGTTTTTGTTTAGTTCTATTTCATTGCAAATTCTCATACAATACAAGTAGAATGTAGATGTCAAAAAAGAAATAGTTTTAAATGTTTTGTACTAAATCAAGCGGTAAACAAATGAGGACCACCGCCATGCGATAAAAAATTGTAAAAAAATAAAAAGCTTTTTCTTGAAAAAAAAAAAAAAAAAATTATTTTACATGAAAGTATATTTTTTGCCCTACAAACTTTACACACATTTGCCGGGACGTCTGGCAACTTTAGCTACAATAACGGAACATATAAGTGTTGCTAAAGATTTTGGGTGCTGAAAATAGAAAGTGGACGATTTAACGATATTAAGGTCTGTTTTAGACCATTTTTGTAGATCACATTTTTTACTTTCATATCTTACAAGCAACTTTGGTTTTTACATACCTCGTTTTTTAAGCGAATTTATGTAGGAAACGAAAGTAAATTATATGGTATAGAAAAAAAAACGTTTGTAAAATAAATGTATAACCAAGTACGTACGTAAAACTGAAATGTTATATGTGATATTTATTTGGTGGTCTGATAAAAAATTAACTGTTGTTTTCAAATTTTGAGAGTTGCGTATGTTCGATTTTCGTATTTTTTTTTCTGTTATGTTGATACATATGTTTGTTATATATGTTAGCTGTTAAACATCGTCAATGACGATCCAGACTTCCTCAAAAAGGTCATAACTGTTGAACTTTACATAACCATAAATGCTTACTGTATGTTTTCAAGTGCTTAAAGGGGGTGGGATCACATACTAGACAGTCTGGGGCCTTGCATTTCGCAAGATATGGCATTCAGCTCACCAAACAATAAATAAATTTCATTGGATCAGTGGAATGCAATCGATTTACAGAAGATTGAAATAATTTTTCGGTGTTATCAACCTTTAAAAGTAGACTGAAAGCACATCTTTTAGAAAACACAGAAATAATTCTTGCAATACGTTCGATTTTCGCATTTTTTTCTGTTATGTTGGTACACGTCTGCTATATATGTTGGCAATATCAGCCATTTCGGATTGCCAGTTTGTTTTTGACAGATAAAAAGTTGGTGTGTTCTTCGATTTTTGCCTAAATTTACTAAATTTTGAGCAAAAACTACGTCGCATGGATATCGCTCAGGAGCTGTTGAACATCGTCAACGACGATCCAGATTTCCTCAACAAGGTAATAACTGATGACGAATCATGGGGTGTATGCCTATGACATTGAAACCAAAGCCCAATCATCCCAATGGAAGCGTACAGAAGAGCCAAGACCGAAAAAAGCACGTCAAGTTCGGTCAAATGAGAAGGTTTTGCATCATGAATTCTTGCCACTAGGCCGTACGGTCAATAAGGAAGTTATGAGCCGTTTGCGCGAAGCAATTCGTTAGAAACGATCAGAATTATAGAAAAAAAAAACAATCATGGATTTTGGACCATGATAAGGCATCAGCTCACACATCGATGTTTGTGCGTAAGTTTTTGGCCAAAAACAAAACCTTTGTCATGCCCTAACCACTGTATTCACCGGACTTGGTGCCCGCAGACTTTTTCCTCTAACTGAAGACACCGATGAAAGGAAAGCGTTTTGCTATGATTGAAGAGATAAAAGAAAAATCGAAACAGGAGCGGTTGGCGATACCAAAAAGCGCGTTTCAGAAGTGTTTCGAGGATTGGAAAAAACGCTGGCATAAGTGTATTATATCTAAGGGGGACTACTTTGAAGGGGACAAGATAGTTATTGATGAATAAATAAATACTTTTTGGAAAAATTTAAAATAACGATTATTTTTGATCAGCCCTCGTACATACATATCGCGCCATAAACGCCAGCTAAAAGGGTTTTCCGATTCAAAAGATATAAATATTATTGATACCAATAAAAAATTATAAATAGCTTGTTTTCTATGTTTCCCAGGTATCTATATGCCGACATTTCATAGGAGCTACCCTAATCATCAGTAGAAAGTTGAATGTTTGAGAGTATTTTTCAAAAATTTCCAAAGTCTACTGATGATTAGGGTAGCTCCTATGAAATGCCGACACATAAAAAATTTATATAAATATGTTATACACATAGATGGCGCTAGTTTTATTGCAGTTATCTTTTTTTCAGTTAAGTTAATACTAACCTTCAAAAGACAGCTGTTAAAATTTCACGATATTCTGTTCATTAGTTTGTGAGTTATTATGCTGAGAGTGATGCTACTTTTGTTATTTTCAAAACAATCGATCAAAAGCAATCTCGTGTTTTAATTTTACACTCTACTTCTTGAGGGGAAAAAACCGTTCAAGCTAAGCAATGGCTTGGAAAGTATTATGGGGACTCCGCTCCATCAGAAACAACAATAAAACGTTAGTTTGCTGACTTCAAACGTGGTCGTAGAGACACCGATGATGCAGAAAGCAGTAGACGTCCAAATGAGGCGGTAACACCAGAAAACATAAAAAAAATCCACAAAATCGTTTTGAATGATAGGAAAGTGAATTTGCGTAAAGATATCAAAAGAACGTGTTGGCTTTATATTGCATTAGCATTTCACTATGAGCAAGCTCTGTTCAAAGTGGATGCCATGTTTGCTCACTGTTGACCAAAAACGAGAACGTGTTGATAATTCTTAACAGTGTTTGGTCATGTTGAAACGTAACAAACCGGCATTTTTGCGTCGATATGTAACAATGAAAGAAAAAGGGATCCATCACTTCACTCCGGAGTCAAAACGATCGCCATCTGAGTGGACAGCAATTGGTGAGCCTTGTCCAAAACGCCCGAAAGCACAACAATCGGCTGGAAAGGTGTTAGTAGCTATTGAACAAATTTGATGGCATGTTATCAAGCATTGATGTCAGACCTAGTTTGATTGTATAAATTCTCTAATACAAATTTCTAATACAAATTTCTAATACAAATTAGGTTTTAAAAAATAAAAAGTAAAAAGAAAAATTCTCTTAACTTGGTACGACTTTGTTGAAATAATGCGCTTTTCGCCCATTTTCAAATTTCCAAGTTGACAACGCTGAAAAGCCAATTCATTTTTATGCTTTTATAAAAAAAAATGCACACACACGCACACAACTATCTCAGGGAAATTTTTTTCTGTTTATTATTTATAAAATTTTAATTTCTGGCAATACGAAAGCAACTACTTGTTCGTATCAACGGGCAAAGTGGTGAAAAGCTTGTCTGTTAATTGATGTTGTTTGTCTGGTTACTCATAAAAAATGAACTACATACATATCGCTCCTTTATTGTAATATAGTCATAACTAAAAAAAGTTTGTTTCTAGAAAAACGCAATTCAAATTTTTAGTTTCCATACAAGTCTCTTAAATGAAACAGTTTTAAAGTAATTTGAATACATTTTTGGCACAATATAAAAGGCTACACTGTTAACAATTCTGCATTGTTAACTGGAAAAGCTTATTTTATTTATTTATTTACAAGTATTTCACAAGTTTCCTTTGCCGTGGGGGCCAATAAACTATGACAATATTCAATATTCGCACTTAGCGTATATATACATAATTCATTGCTTAATTTTAATTAAATAAATTAATAAATCATTAAAAAAAACGTTTTCCTATTACTCATCCTTCCATTGCACAAACTCTGAAAACGCGGAAGCCCTATTGCATAATATCTATAGATGTGTGAAAAAATGATTAATAGCAGTCGAAACATATTTTTACTACATTACATGTTGTCAAAAACAACTTTCTTAAACTTCTTATTATTTCATAATTTTTTCAGATATGACTATGTTGCAATAAAGGAGTGATATGTATGTATATAATGTACGTAAATAAAAATAAATCAATTTCGCCTGCGTTCGTCTCAAAGCGGATAATGATAAATAAATAAACAACTAAATAATTAGACAAATGACAGATGTATGAGTATGAGCGATTGATTCCCGCAAACTTTTTGTTCACAGTGAATTTTGCGGATAAGTTTTCAAAAACTTTGAAAAAAAAATTATTAATAATATAAGTAGATACGATAAAAAACTATTAACTTGCAGTGATGGTATTCTGGAGCGTATCGGTTTTTTCTTGTCTTTTGCCTCTTTCCGGATCAAAAAAAAAAAAAAATTTAGAGCTAAATTGGCACCAAAATAGTGCTAACAAAATTTTAAGTGCTTAAACATAGTGATAAAATTTAAATGTCTTAATTTTAAGTAAATATTTTCTTTGAGAATTCATGATTTTAGCATTTATGCTTACGAGTATATTGCCTTATTAATAATTTATTGCCAATGAATAAAACTTAATTCCTTTTCATTCGCATTCCAGGCGAAAGAAAATTGATTTGGGGTTTTTCTAACTTTATTCTATGCAAACGATGTGCCAAAATTCAATTAAAATATATAAGTACATGCGAACGATAGAAACCATTAAATGAGTCGAGATGGCTGGCTCAATATTAATTATCAAACCAATGATCCGGGCGTCTTAAAACATCGAAGGCACCGAAAAACATATAGGGTGTGCCAGTATCTGTTCGAGAACAACCCAACCTCTCTATTCGTAAATGGTCTGCCGTTTTAAATACGCCTCGATCACCTCTAGATATTTCTAAATCCTAAACACAAATTATTTGAAATTTCTATTACTAAAAATTTATAATTGTTGAATTAATTTGCTTTAACTAAATTGTTAGAAATGTGACAAAACTTCTAAAAATATAACAACAATAATAATGTTTAAAAGTTGACAACGTTGAACTTAATAATAATAATAATGTTTGTTATCTTAGATAAACTTGTTGTTAGCAAATACATACGAGTACATACAAACTCTAAACTTTGATATGACCAAAGACTTTCAACATTTTTTGTTTAAAACAAAAATCTTTAGACACCTGTGACAACATAAATAGCACAACATGTTCGATATGCATATACACGAGTAAATATACATATGTACATATATACGAAAATTTAAAAACCTAATAAAATTTTGACTATAATTTAACAAAAACAAAAAAAAACCGTTAAAATTTTTGTTTTTACTTTACATCCAAAAAAAATTTTCAAGTTGATTTCTTTAATTTTGCCGGAAATTTTTGACCGAACTTAAAGACTATGTAAAATATCTAAAAAATAAAGTTTTAAGCTGAAAAGTTGGTAAAATTTGGATTTGTTATTTTTGAATGAAAGTCCATGAAATTGCCTAAAGACAACCTCGATATCTAACAATATTTGCTCAATCATCTTCCCACAATTTCATCAGTCGGTGCAAAACCTATTCTTTCTCATATCCCTTCTCTTTTCTTTATATTATTGGTATAACTGCCATTTTTCATTCATATGGAGAAAATTCCAAATGTAATTGAGAATTTCAGTTGGAAGTTGGAAAAATTACAAATGAAATTGGGAATTTCAACATAAGAATGAGAAAACTCTAAATGAAGGTGAGAATTTCAATTTTGAATGGAGAAAACTCCAAAATAAACCACGAAATGAGAAAATTCTAAAACTAATTGAGAATTAAATTTAAAATTGAGAGAACTAAAAAAAATTAAATTTAAAATTGAGAAAACTCAAAAAAAAGGAAATTTTAGTTCTCAATTGAGAAAATAATAAACATTGTTAGGTATTTTTATCACTTCTGACCCAATAAGCAGGCCGCTGATGTGCTTGGTATAAATGTACACGCACATAAACGCAAACAATATAAAATTAAATACATACAAACAAACATACATGATGTAAAGAACGCAAATTTGCAAGTAAATTAACCACCAATGATTTGGTTTTATCTTGGACCAGTACTCAGAAAATAACACCAACATATAGGAGGTGCGTTCTTTTTGTTGCATTCGTATATGTGCGTAACTATTATATTTGTGCATTGGAGTCTTGAATTCTCATCAGCAAATAACTAGAAAGTTCATGATGATTATAGAAGATAATAAAGAAGTATAAATAGAAGGCAGATGTTCGGTAGAGGCAGAGTTTAATTTCAAAGGTTGTGTATAAGTCAGAAAAGTAAGCAAGTCCAGTGTGTTAATATACAGTGGAATTAAGTTTAATAAGTACTGTGTATCGAATAAGTGTGTATTTCATTTGCAATTGAAGAATTTAAATTTAAAAACGTAACATAATGTAACGTACATAAGAATCGAAAAATTGGCTTAGTTAAGCATCAGAGAATAGGGGAGTGCTGTTAAAAACGCTATGTAGTCAATTCTGGCAAGGAGTAGTAGTGCCAAATAGCGACTGCTCATATTTCAAATGATAAACTATATTATTTTAAATTCTTGTTGCTTTTCTTTGATACATATATTTAACAGAAACCTAACTTGTCCCAAAATTTTTTTTCTTTTGTAAATATTTCCTACTATGATTTCAGCAAATGTTATATTTCTTAAATTTTCTTAGCTTCATTTTGAATTTCCGCAAATTAAAATTTCTTCATTTTGTTTGAAATGTTCTCAAACTAAATTTGAAGTTCGCAATTCCAAATGGAACTGTTTTAATTAGAAATTCTCGAATTCATTGGGAATTTTCTCATTTTTATACAGAGCTCTTCATTTTATTCAGAATTTTTTTCTTCTGAGTTTCGTCATGTCGCTATTAAAGTTCGAGTTATACTTCAATCAGTTTTTGATATTCAAAATGTTTGCGCGCGACTGTGTGTGACATTGTGGGGATGAAAGAACCAATATTCAGTTACTTTAGCAACGTGAACTATTAAGCTATAGCTGTATTCAAAACAATCTAATATTATTGGTATATTGCCAAAATATATTAAAATCCATTTCTCTTTTAATGTGTCAGAAACATAATAATCAATATATTTTGTTTAATAATTATAATTTATTTGTTTTCACTTACCCAAGTCTGAAAGATTTACTTTTTCTAAAAACGGATCTGCAACAGGCAACTGTAAAAAACAAAATATATAAAATTAAAAATGATTATATATGTATATATGTATAGTATATAAAAAATTCTTTCATTTAAGAAATTGTGAATAGACAGTTTTACTTAACCCTAAAATTCATCAAAATGCAAACCAACAACAACAACGAAATTCAATCTGTCAGACATGTTCTGACAAACGCGCGATTTGAAACCGCAAAACGATTCGAAAAGCGCTAAGTTAATTTTTAGATGTTTTGAAAATCGCTCATATTACTTGCGATCTGCCATTTTTCGGAGTAATTTAAGAACAAATAAAACATGTGTGTTACAAACTGTTACGAATTTGTATCATTTCTAACCCATTGTGCAGACGTTGCTCTGCTTGTTATAAATTTACATGTATATCCACACAAACAACATAAAATAAAAACATAATGTAGAAACAAACAAACTTATATGATGTAAAGAACGTAAAATTCCAAGCAAATCAACACCAAATGATTGTATTGTTGTTGTTGCGTTCTTGGCATTGCATTTCAGATTTTTCGTTGTGTGAATATGCGTAATAATTATATTTGTACATTTGATTGTGGAATTATTCATAACTAAGAAGTTCATGATGATTGTAGAAGGTAATAAAGAAATATTAACAGCGGGCATATCTTCGGCAGAGAGACAGTTTAATTTTAAACTTTGTGCAAGACAGTCATATGTCAGATTAGTAAGCAAGTCTAGTGCTTTAATACATAGTGGTAAATAAAGTTGTGAAGTACTCGTATTTTAGTACTGTGCAACAAACAAGTGTGAGTGTCATTTTTCCATTTGCAGTTGAGGAATTCGCAAAGCGCGGCTTTAAAGGGAAAAACGTAACAATACACAATTTTTTATAGCATTTTTTTTTTAATTTGCTATTTTAATTAAAAATGTGTAAGAATTTTATTTTACTTTTTAACTTTAATCAAAAATAAAATGTATTAAATTTTAATAGTGATTAAATATTCGTATTATTTGATCTTGTTTATATTGTTTTCTTCTAAATTTTCCAGCTAAAGATCTTGATTGATTTATGTTTTTTATAAAAAAGGTCTAACGGTATTTTATTTTCAATATTTCGATAACAAAATGTTCATCAAGATCTTTAGCTGGAAAATTTAGAAGAAAACATTTTAATTGTGAGTAATTTTCTATTATTTTGAACATTTAATTTGAGCAAATTCAATCGTTCACTGTGCACACATATCGCTCCTCCATTGCAACATAGTCATAACTAAAAAAAACCTTGTTTCAAGAAAAACACATTTCAAATGTTTAGTTTCCATATAAGTCTTAAAAAAAGTTTTTAGAAAATAGCTCCTAAAGAAAATAGCTCCTAAAAGTAATTTGAATAAATTTTTGGCACAATAAAACGGTGGTACTGTTAACACTTCTGCATTGTTAACTCGAAAAGCTCATTTTTGAGATATGACTATGTTGCAATAAAGGAGCGATATGTATGTTGAACACGTCGATTTTATGTGACATGCATTTAGCAGAACACCTATTTGGCGTTTTCAAATCGAAAACGTAAATTTCAAGCGATTTCATGTCTGTATTTTTTTTTTGGCTCTTCTGAAAACGAAAATTATTTCATTCAGAATTTTTTTTCGGAATGGAACCATTTTTGTCTTAAGGAATGAAATGAGACTAGTATATTCTGTTGTAACAATGATTCGTTTTCACTTTTTCTATTGAGCAAATTGAGAAAAATATAGGCAGGGGTAGTATGTCATCTTTAACGATATAACAGCTGCTAGCACCTATACTCTGACATCTACATAATACTCATACATCTTTATATTTAGTCCAAATAATAATTGCTTTTAACTTAATGCTGAGGGCATTTCAGCAATTAGTCTAATAAAGTCGGCCACGTAATCACTAAAGAACAAACGAAATTTTTAAAGCGGAACCAAGATAAAAAAACAAACAAAGCCTACCGTGAAAAAAGTCTTTGTGCAAGAAATCACTAACAAACCATAAAATAATAGTATTAATAATGAGGAAGCAAAATGAAATGCTTAAAAATAACAAAATGAATCAATTATAATAGAGCCAATCGATTTAAAGCATTAATGTCGGTCAGTGTAATTATCTTTCGATGGTCTAGTAAATATTTACTCAATAATAAGTAAATATTTTTATCGTTTTGAAAACTCAAAAAGTGGAATAACACAATTTGTCGTGGTTACAGGTGCAACCTTGTAACATTCATATAAACATATCGTGGGTTCAAATTCAAAAGGGCATAATTACACAAAAGCTCAAAGTGATATTTTTCAAATTTAATTATTCGTTTTTAGTCAAATTATGTATTGCATGGTTATGGTTTGTCTTCATTTTAAGTCGATTGAAGAACACTAAAATATAATTATAAAGAGAATAGAGTTATTTATTTTATGGTTGCTTGTTTAAACTGAAATAAAAAGCACCATGAAGAAAAAACGCCATAGATAAGAAAAGAGAAGCCACACAATTCCTCAACTCTTTTTGTATGCCATAAAGTTCTTTAACAAATAACAATTAAAAAAGACTTAAAAAAGTTTAAAACACGTAATTTGCTTGATAAAGTCTTTTGGTTTTTAATACTTCTATATTGCAACATATTTATTTACATAGATATCTTTTCAAGAGCAGTATAATGACAAACAAGCCCATTAGTTGCCAGACTTTTGGAAGAAGTTTAATTAATTTTAAGGCATTGAAGATATATGAAGATGGAGCTGTTAAACTCTGTGGTTTATTTGGTAAAATTTATGTTTAGTAAAACTTTATACTTCAAATTTATTTCATCAAATTTTATTTTAAAACCGATTTAGAGGGAAAAGACCGAGAATATTTCTAATCGGAAAACATTCCCCATAATATCGGGTTTTCCAATAAGGACATTTTTTTACATACTCGTAATACAAAAACCGTCTGAGATATTTGTGACACGACTTGAAATACAATCAAAACTATTTATGATTGGAACTAGACTTCCTTCATAAAGCTGAAGGTCCATACCACGCGTTATATATACTTTTCTAAACTCAAGTTACATACAACGCTTTTGATGCGTTAAGTTTTTTGTTGTGTTTGAAGTATTTTTGAAATATAAACATTTTTTTTAACACAAAAACATAAATTAACAATCCACGGCATAAATATGCTTGGCGATAAATTTGAAAAAATAAAACAAATTGTGATCTGCGGCTATCAAAAACAACTGACAGTTTTTGTAACGCTTATGACGCTTGCAAAAGTAGAAAGTATACCTACTTTTTACGTCGTACGCGTCTATGCTTTCTCTCATACAATTGCACGGGTTCTACTTTTTGACAGATGCTTAGAACGCGTATAGCGCGTGAAATAGACCTTAAGAGCTTAAGGCCACCGAGTGCACTTCCGCGGCGGTCTATTCGTTGCACCCAATTTTCGGTCGTAACGACCGCTATTTCGAGTTCAATGTTGGCTCTGAGTTCTTCCAACGTCGTCGGCTTATTGACACAGACCAATGATTTGACGCAGCTCCAAAGAAAAAGTCTAGCGGCGTTAAATCGCACGAACGAGGCAGCCAATTGACTGGTTCATTTCTTGAGATAGCACAGTTGCCAAACTTAGTGCCAGTTCATAGATAATGAAGTTGCTCTTGCGTTCGCACAATTACACTTAAAACAAAAACAGAATTTTGAACGTTATTTTTTTTAAATCTATTTATGCGAACGAATGAACCAGTTTCGTTATCCGTGAACTGGCACTTACTCTTCCATAAATCAACTGTAACGTGTGCTGCCTAGCTTGTGGTACTGTTCTGTTTAAACTACATGTCGTTTAAGTCCATGCGGTCCAAAAATAATCGGTAATCATGGCGCGATAACGATCACCATTCCCATTTAAGGCATGACGATTGTTATTGTGCTGATTCCTGAAGCTCATATGGACCAATAACGCATATTTTGGTAATGGACGAGCCTATTGAGACAAAAATGAGCTTTGTCACTGAAGATTATTTTTCACACATCTCCAGAGCCCAATAGGAGAAAGTACGTCACAATAAATGGTCCATCGGCTTCAACTTTTGAGTCGGTTTGATCTCGTATGGGTGCAAACCAAGATCTTTACGCGAAATACGCCATAAAGTGGTCTTGGTGATGCCCAGTTCTTGAAAACGGCGTGGAATCGACTGATTTGGTTCGTTTGCTACGGACGTCTGAACGGCAGCGATATTTTCGGCACTTCGACCAATCCGTTGTTTCACTCGCATGACAGCATCACACAATGAATATATACACAAATTGTTGCACTAAACCTGTTTTTGCTTATCTACTAGGGCGAGAATTAAGACGGAAAATTGGTGTTACGAGCTGTGGTCACGGGCTCCAAATTTCGTTAGTACATTTTTAGAGTTAACTGAAAAACAAGCAAAGTAACATATAATCAGTGAAATAGAGCGTTCATAAACTAAATTCAAAGTTGTCAATTCCTACTGGAAAACCCTTTATTAGTACTTTTTCTCTATGAAAGACCGGGTTTTTAAACTTGTGTAATACACAACACAAAATTAAAATATATATATTTTTTTCAATTGCAACTGCTAAAAAATATAAATAAATCACAAAATGTATTAATTTCCCTTCCATTTTTATTGAAGCTCCGTCGTCGCTGCCAACACATCAAACAAAATTTAAATTTGATGTAATTACGCTTACCATCAAAATAGTTTCAAACTCCTGCTGCGGCTTTGTAAAAATCCATAAATTATTTAACGTAAGCCGTCCTCATTGCATTGTGTTCTTATTATTTCTACCACCAGTGTATTTTTATAAAAATCAAACTGAGCAGAGGCTTGAACCCGCGTGCAGTTCAATCGAATATTTCAAATACCTGACCTTCCTTTTTGTTCAGACTTTAATTGTTTATTTTATTTATTCATTATTAATTTTGAACATTGTTTTACATTGAATTTGATTTTAAAATGCACATACATATGTATGTGTGTATTGGCTAATCCATTCAAAGTTTTTTGTTTTATTTGTATTATTATTATTATTTTTGCACAGATCCGCGTGACTTATGTTACGCAGTATTAATGCACATACATACATTTAGAGCAAAAAGTTTATATATGGTATCTATATTACCAAGAGTTAATGGCCTTAATCGTGGTTGGAGAGGTTTTGAACATAACATTATAATATTGTCGGCAACAATCATATAATTCAACAATAGTATGTTGCCCTTAGAATACTGTCGTGTCAACCATATATTTTTTTTTACGTGTATTGCGATAAGAAAGAAAAATCAAAGAAAGAAAAATCAAACTCTGTATTGCGTTTTCGTATTTTCCTTTCGCAGTTAATTTTTCCCTTTCGCACATTTTATTTTGTAATTTTTCGCTATTGCTTATTTTGTGGTACCAGTGTTGGTTCATTTACAAACTAGTTCGCGACTACTAGTTCGTAGACTACCAAATTATACTCTTATCGCATGGCAATGGAGAGTAACCCCCCAGAAGTATTTAAAAAATATATATCTACATATATAGGTAGGTATGTATTTAGAAAATATATCGGCCTGGCTCACGGTGTCGTTTCGTAACGTTCGCTAATGTTTTATATATTAAAAACAAGTGACTTATAGTCAACTATTATTCAACTAACGGAATTATCGGAGTTCGACAAGACTATTGACACAAGATTAGAAAAAAAAATAAAGCTTATAAGCGGCATAGGTTTTTTATATTAAAAATTATGACTAACTTTTACGAAACGACATCCTCAGCCAGGCAGTATATCTTTCTTTTATTATGATTTAAACTTGTGTAACTCTAAAAAAACACCTGGTGTGTATCTTACTACAAATAATAGCGCACAAAACTTGTTAGTAAAATCGTTAATTGCTTCAAGTGGCTAAGATAATCAAATTACTATAAGTAGGTACATATTAAACTTAAATTGCGAGAGGTCGGGGCAAAAATAGTGTAAAATAAATGGCACTTTGTATTTTTTTCAATTTTTAGTACCTATTATTTAATTTTTTTAAATTATGCAAAGCAAACCAAACTGGAAGTATTGTATTAAAATTTATTAGACATCTTCGTGTCAAAGGATTTCGCAACTATAACTGCAGATTATGTGTTTATCTACATACATAAATAAATAAATACTATAATACATACTCATATTTACATATACATATCTACCTACATAGGCACGATTCAAAAAACAAATATTGGTCGTATGGCCGTTTATATTGAAGAAAATTTATCTTAACAGTTGGTCTTAAAACTGCATAGGTATTCTTCCAAACCACAAGCATCAGTATTCATCTTATAGGGAGAGAGACAGAGAGTGAGAGCACATCTTGATATCTACTTACACACATTTATTTATGTACATATACAGCTATGGACATATAAATGGCACAAACTCCAATTACGCATAAATTCACGCGCTTTACACCAAAAAAGTTTCAAAAATACAAGTTTTTTGTTTTCTTATTATTTGTTGTAAGATTAATTATCTCAACAACACTCAAATGTTCCGTTATATTTCGTTAATAATTCACCGTTGTATTTTTTTTTATAAAAAGTGCTAATTTTAAGTGGACATATAAATGGCACAATTTACTTAAAGAAGGTAGTTCTCGCGAAAATTTATTTCAAACCACTTCTTATTTTTCCTAGTTAAAAAATAATTGTAAAGAGTGAAAAGTTTTTAAAAATGGGTTCAGGCAAACATACAACAACTGAGGAAAGGCGAATAATATGGAAACTGCATGAAGACGGAAAAAAAGGTTCAGAAATTGCTGAAGTAATGAAAGTTTCTAGAAAAAAAGTGTATAACGCAATCAAATCATGTGTTGAGAACCCCGATGTATTGATTAAGGGTTAAACTCGAAAGTCAAGGCCTGGAAAAACAAATGTGCGTACGGATGGAGCTATTGTCAGAATGGCGAAAATTGATCCATTTAAGTCCTCACGACAGATAGCATCTGAAATTAACGAATATTTGGGCGCGGAAATATCTAGCAGACTTGTTAGAAGAAGATTAAATGAGGCAAATCTCTTTGGGCGAATTTCCAGAAAAAAGCCACTCCTCTCAAAAAAGAATATTTCCAAACGACTAGTCTTCGCCAGAACGCACAAAGAAAAACCTATTAGTTTTTGGAAAAACGTATTATGGAGTGATGAAACTAAAATAAATAGAATAGGACCAGATGGCAGAACCTTTGTACATCGTCCTAAAGGACAAGAATACAATCATCGGTTCACTCAGAGGACGGTAAAATACGGCGGAGGTAGCATTATGGTATGGGGTGCATTTTCTTGGCATGGCGTAGGTCCTTTTGTAAAAATTAATGGGAAAATGGACAAGTTTCAGTACCTAGACATTTTAAAAAACCATATGGAACCATACGCTTTCGATTCGATGCCAATTAAGTGGAAATCCATGCAAGACAATGACCCCAAACACTCTTCCAACCTAATAAAAAATTGGTTTAGTGCAAAGCAGATCGACGTTTTGGATTGGCCAGCCCAGAGTCCTGACTTAAATCCAATAGAAAACCTTTAGAACGAAGTCAAGGTTGTAATCGCGAAAAAAAAATTATAAAAATATGGACGATTTGTGGTCAGCCACGCAAGAAGCTTGCTATGCCACACCCAAAGCAAAATGCCAAAAACTTGTAGAAAGTATGGATCGTAGGTGCGAAGCGGTCATCGGAAATAAAGGTTATAGTACCAAATATTAACGGTAAAATACTTTCACATACCAAAAACCCAAATAATTCAATACTAAAATCATTTTTTTCTTATATTTAGATATTGTGCCATTTATGTGTCCACTTTTTTTCACTGGTGTTTTTTTCTTTTAATAATAAAATTTTTTTTAACTAATAAATTTTCATTTTAGTTCTTATCAATAATAAATATACTTAATAATTCTTAGAAAAAAACTAAAAACTTGTTGCTTGTTAATTGTTTTTACCCAATAGTAGCATACGAATGAACTCTCTGTAAGATGTGCCATTTATATGTCCATAGCTGTACATAAAAATAAACAATGCATCTTTCATCTCACGATTTATTTTTACTGATTTTGCACAAACTCTTCTAACAACAATATCCGAACTCAAAACAATAACAATTTACAAACATACGAGTATACGACGAGTACATACTTACCTTATGAGAATTAAATAGTGGTGGCAAATCTGCAAATGAGGGATCGGAAAAATCACTACGTCGACGAACTAATAAACAACTATGAACGGGTGAAGAGGAACGTTGCTGTTGTTTTGTAGCTGTATTAAAAACTAATGGCTGTAAAGGTTTATTACTACAATTTTCTTTGAAATGTGAATGACCACCAGTACCGCTAATTGCACTTGTTGCTGTTGTTGTATTGCTGCTCAGAGACAATTCATCATTAATTTGTAATCGTCTGTGTCTCGCTAGGCCAATACTATTACCAAAACTATGCAAGTTGCGTCGACTGTTATTTTCCGTTTTGTTATTGCGACTACGACTTACGTGATGTGATTGTCGTATACCATCGATTTTATCATCAACAAGAGCATTGCAAGAATTTGCATTTGAAACATCACCATTATTTTTTTGTGGGCCTAAAATAGAATTTCTTGCGGAATTTTGTTTTTCCTGATCAACTTTGTGTATAGAATCCAAATCTTCTTCAGTATACTCATAATAATGATCAATCAGAGTGGGCAAATTATCGTATTTCTTTTTGCGATAAACAGGAGAATTGCTTAATGAACGAGTTTTACGTTGTTGTAAAGCAGTTATTTGTTTGCATGTTGGTGTAAAAGCCTGGCTGATACGAATTTCGGGCACTAACACTTGCCCCAAGGAAATTTTTCGTCCACTATTTTTATTATTGCCGTTTGATGAATTATCAAACAATGAGTAACGTCGAAACATATTCAAACTTATTAAGTTTTTAATTTTCAAAAATTTTATTTAATGGCTTTTTACTGTACTGTTTAACACCTTCTTGAATCACTTATTTTTCTTGATTAATTTTATAATTGAATGAAAAAAAAAATGTTGTTTGGAAACACAGAAAAACCTATTTGTAATACATGCTATTAATGCGAATATTTGCGTTTATTTTTTTCAAGCTTAAATCACATTTAACGTCTGATCAGTAGTACAAATAAAATGAAACTGGTTTCTTTTGGCAAAACCTAAAATGAGTAAAGTGCTCGAAAACAAACTACAAAAACAACAACTATAAGAAGACTATTCGAAATATGTACCAGATAAACATTCAGAGAAGGGAAATATGGTTTGAAAGATTTATAAAATAACCATTGAAGTTGTTCACTTCGATCTACATTTTCTTAGAACGGAAACCTTATTATCATTTTAATAACAAAAATACATATTAAATTCATTGATGTGGAGACAAAAAATGCCTTTTGGGGTGAGTATGTATATACACATGTGTATTAAAGTGTGTTTGCATGTACGTTAATGAAAAACAAAACGCTACCATATTTGGAGCGACGATTATCATTATTTGAATGGGGTGTGGCTCAAAACGGCCCCTTGTACTGCGACCATTGTTGATATATTGTGCTTTCCCGTACCCCCTCTTGGTTTTAGTACGTCAAGAAAGCCTTCGTTATAGAAGTTAGTAATAACTCCATAATGGTAACGATAGCGAACCTTGTTAACTCAACGTATGAGCCTGTATCTCCTGAATTCATAAGTAGGTGATCAAATGTTTCGTTGAACCCTCCTCATCCTCACCGCAAAATAGGAAAATGTCTGTTTTGGAAATGTCTATGTCTATATACAGATGCTTGAGGCAACTTAGAGCACGTTAGACTCTCTTTGTATCAAAGTGTAGACATTTCTTGATATATTCGATGACGCATGTCTCGGTCCAGTGTGTCACATCTCTCACATCTCTTGTGCAAGCCAAATGTTGGAGTGGGTCCAATAAAATTTCCCTCTGCTCCATTTTTGACGGAGATATCAGAATGTATCCGCTATAAAGCCATGATTTCCAACTGTTACGTTCATTAATCGAACTATGATGTACTAGAGTTGAACTTTTACGTTTTTGAGGTTTGGATTAGCCACTTGAAGGACAATATTCGCCGCGTTAGTGCCGATATACGGACACAAATGTTGGAAAAAGCCTTAGAAAATTGGACCTTCAGATTAGGCTACGCCTCAGATTGTGCTAGAAGTCATGTTTAAATTATAATCCCAAAAAATTATTTTTCGAATAAAGTAATATCATGTCAATTTTAAAAATTCCTCTTTTTCTTAATCAATTTCAAAGTTCTATACCGAACTTGATCCGAAAATACAGGCTAGCAACTAAAATAACTAAGCATTTTGCTTTTTTTTTTAGGTGGAAGCTAAACAAATCTTTCGGTAAAATCCATTGTTTTTTTTTTTTTTTTTTTTGTTCACATTTTTGCTTCTTTATATTTATAAACTTAGTGCCACATTACATGGGCCAAATAACCGCACTCGATAGCGAACAAGATATACGATATTGAATGAATTGTATCGTAATAATATAAAAAAGCATTAAATGATTTTTTTTGTATTCGTACTTTTAGGAAACATTTCGTCATAAATCTATTACACTTGGTTTAAAATAAGATCTTATATGCATCGACTGCCATAATCTACACGTGTCGTAACTTTGTTCGATAAGATAGTTAATTCGATATCATATGCCGTCTTTAGACTCCAGATGTCGAAACTGTTCGTTTCATCACATATGTAATTACATTTAAAACACTCAATTATGCGAACTAACAAACAAATGCTGAAACTGTGTGTCAATTAAGAAATTCATAGGAAGCATAGGAAGATTATATCCCACTTTTACAAAAGTGGGAATTTAAAAAGCCATTGCACTTTTTCCATTTGAATTTAACATACACCAACATTACCGTCTCTGAAAATAATTATCGAAAGAAACAACAACATCAACAAAGTTAATTATCAGACCCTCTTTCATTCATGCATACAGTAATAAAGAAAATATCAACAAAAAATGAGCACAAATTAAACTATTTACGCTCAACTACAATAAATATTAAGAGTGATTACATAGAAAACAGGTATTCATATATTTATTTATTCGTACACACATGTATGGATGTGTACCCATAAACATTACATACGAGTACATATATACTTATATACATACATACATGATGAAAGTAAAGAAGAAAATTGTGTTAAAACTTTAGATATAATGAAAAATACCACTTTTTTAAGGCAACACACTCATACATATGTATGTATATGCAGTATTTTAATACATACACATGTACATATTCATATTACATGAATAGGCTTTAAAAGATGTTTATGATCACCTACATACTCGTATTGCATTGTATGCATGTGTGCTTACACAAGCCTATCTAGTACATTTTCTTTCAAAACCACAACGAACAATGCAACTCTTAAAATCAATTCGTGTTGTTGTTTCTTCTTTTGAATTAAAAGAAGTCGCTGCAATCAGCAGTCTAAAAGTAAACAGCAACAAAGCGAGAAGAAAATAAACAATTTATTACTGCACTGTGGCACAAAAAATCCTTGAAACTCTTATTATCAGACAATATTTAATTATTTATATACATACATATGTACTTATATATATTGTAGGGTAATACTAAGAGGACCGTTTTTTATAGCAACTCCATGGATTAAGTAAAAAAAACATCAAATTTGTAAACCTCCAGTTCAATAAAATTGTTAGGACACTTCAAAATTAAATTGGTGGAATAATTTTCCAATGGAACATTTTCTAAATGAAACTAAAAAGTGACAGCAAGACGTGAAATTGTTTGAAATGAAACGCACAATGCCCATAATACCTGTAAAATGATTATAGGGTACGTAAGCCACTTTTACGCACTATCGGCCGTATGCAAAAAAACTTAACAAAGCTTGGTAACGTTATACGCAAAAACGATTGTTAGCTTACCATCTGTTTGGGAAGCTAACGTTAACTTTAAATATTTTTAAGTTGAAATGGGCACAATTTACCTGTACGTTAAAATGACATTTAAGATCTTTGTTTCCATTTCTCTTGAAAAGCACTATTCACTGAAAATTCTTAATAAAACTAATATATTATTTTTATTACATAAAGATTTTAAAACATTACAATATATATGAATAGAAAATATTAATTTTGAAAGAGAAACATGAACAACAAATATGTTAGTGATGCACTTTCAATCAAACGAATAAAACGAAAAACGGTATTCGAATAATAATAATATTTTTAGTAAGTAATCATTTTCTCAATTTTATTAATATATAACAATTTCATTAATATACTACATATTATCCGTTCATTATTTATTAAAAAGGTAAATCCAGGAAATGTTTGTCAAAAATAATAATAATTTTTTTTATTTTTTTAAATTTGTTTTTCGATTTTCGAACATAAGTTTTCATGCATTACTATTCAAAAAATTACAACTGAACATAACAGCACTGCCAGAATAAAACAATTAAATTCCTTACTACATTTAATAGTTACGTACTGTTTTTGCATAAACTTTTTTAACAAATGTATGGTAGTGTTAATGTGTTTGGTAACTAAGGTATACGATAAAACTCAAGTAAGAATTTTTTTTTGGATATGACCCTATGTATGTCATAGTGACTTACCCAGTTAACAATTCATTTGTAATTGCGCATATATGTCAAAAAATGACAATTTACAGACGGTTTACAATTTTTGCTTTCACACTAATTAGTTTCATCGGACATATTATACAAATATTATAGCAGCTATTTCTGTGCTGATTTTTTTCATATTTGTTTAAGTGTTTTATATTTATATCGAGTTTTGTATTTTTGCAAGAAAAAGTTTCCAAAAAGTACTTAAAAAGTAAAATAATTTCAATTTGCAGAACAATTTCCATAATAAAAAAATGTAATTGCAACACAGCTGATGTCAGGTGTTTTTACAGTTCTAATTTTAAATTTTAGCTCTGCAAAGACATTTACGGAATCGATTTTTTTTTGCGTTTAGACAGAATGTATGCATTTTGCAGTGCGAAATTTGACAATATATGTTCTATCGTCTATATATTTTGTCGTCTTGGACAATTTTGCCAACTGGGTTATTTCAAGATAATTAGGTTCTTTTTAATCGTGCCATACAAATAAGGCAAATAATGTGTGTGGCTGCCTAAAAAGTGAGTGTGTGTGTTTGAGTAAAATATATCTCTGCCACAGTGCTGGCCATATTGTATTTAATACATACATAGATTCTTTAAAATTATACCTTAAATAGTTTTTCTAATTTTTAATTACAATACTGATTAAGTTTGAATGAAGCCTTCTCCATTTTTCAAGATAAAACCAATACCGGAAAAAACTACTTAAATTTTTTTATAAAAAAACTAAAGATACCGTTTTCTTGAGGTCTCTTCTCATTTTAAAGTTTTTGGTTTTTTTTTTATATTATTTTATTATCTGGCAATATTTCGCTCTCCTTCAGATAGCTTCTTCAGAGAAAATAATATTTATTTATTTTACATTTTGGAATTTCTACAAAATTTTGAAAAACTATAGCAACAAAAACAAATAGCTTGAAATGAAAACGTTTTCTTTTTCTTACATATTTTTTTATTTGAAGTTATTTGTTGTTATAGTTTTTCAAAATTTTGTAGAAATTTTAAAATGGAAAACAAATAAATATTATTTGGCCTGACGAAACTATCCGTAGGACAGCGAAATATTGCCAGGTAATAAAATAATAAAAAAACCAAAAACTTTAAAATAAGAAGAGACCTTAAGCTTAAGAAATTATATAATATTAAGAAACAAAGCGCCGAAGTAAAGGAATAATAACCGTTTTTATATTAAAAATAACCCTAAGAGTTGTTATAAATGTACAAATTCTAATTTTCTGGCCACCTCTGTAAATACTAGTGCATAAATTAACATTTATGTATAATTTTCTCCCAACTACATCTCCATTTAGAATGAAAAATAAAATTTGTATTCTTTTTTTTTTTTTTTTTTGAACAAATTTTTGGCCTGTTTATTAACTTAAGCATTGTTGTGATTACAATTTCTTAATTAAATTCTTTATTAACAAATGTATTTGGGCAAGTATGTAGAAAACAAATAATTTAATAAAGTTTAATCTTTGCTTGAATATCTATTTATCTATCTATGTACACATATAATTATGACTCAATTTTTTTATTATTAGCAATAAAAAGGAATGACGTAAACCTCAAAGTTCTTCTGAAAAAATAATGTACGTACACACATACGAGTATGTACATATGTATGTAAAATTATGCATTAAAAAAAAAAATCAAGATCGGATCAAAAACGATTACGCAGTGTAGTCACAAAGTATACAGAGATGAAAAAAGTTACGTTTAATTAAAATAAAATCAGATCTTTAACCTCAGAACAGAGACAGCAGCTATTTTATCGCCTGCTTTCTCTTACGTATGCTCTGATGTTAAAAAGTTATTGGCTTATGAATGAAAGCACAAAGTGCTGGTGTAAAGTATTCGACTTTTAACCTCGAGGCCGTAGGTTCAACTCCTGCCAAAGACTCTGGGTATTACTGCATTCGAGCAAAAAGCTTCGCACTTGTGTATTTGCTATAAAAATGTTCTATTTATTTTTGTCATGTTGTCATCTCTGTTTACTTTGTTGTGTAGTTGGAGTTGGCAATTTCTTCCCATGAACGTGGTAATTTTTTAATTTCTTTGGCGATTTGACTTTAACGATATGTTGACGGTTTAATAAATACTATATATGTATTTAGTAACTATGTTTGAATTTTTTTCTCTATTGCTCACTGCGAATTATGTATGATCTGCTGTCAATTTCGATTTGTTGAGTAGGATTTTTTCAGAAGGTACTCTAAATTTTTTTTAACAACTCATGCTTAGATTTTATGTTTTTATAAGAATATCTTACTATTTTCTTAAATTTACTATTAATTAAGAAACTTGATTTGTTGTTATTTACACGGCATAAATAAAATTTTTTACTTCGCAATACTTTCTCCTTTGTATTGATATTAATAAAATCATTAAAACAATATACATATATGTATATGAAAAAGAAAAAATATATAAATATGTAAACGAAAAATATTAATAAAAAAAGTAAAAAAGAAATATACATATATATACAAAAAAATATATATAAAAACTAGAAATAATAAATGAAAGAAAATATAAAAAAAAAAATTATAAATAAAAAGATAAAAAATGAAACAAAAAAAATATATAAAAAAAAACTAATTTTTACTTTTGCAGCTAAAGATAGTTTTGATTTTTTATAAAAAATTCAACTGTATTTATTTTCGATAACAATTTATCATCATCGCCAGGAAAATTAAAAAAAAAAAACAAAGTAAAATTTTAATTTTCCTGACGATGCATTTTTTATCGATCGATTAAACGATCTTTAGCTGCGAATATAATAATTAATTACTTAAACAAGATCAAATAACTAAATATTAAAAAAAAAGATAAGGTAAATTAAATAGAAAGAAAATATACATATAAACATTTCAACAAAACAATTTTTAAAATTATCCACCAATATTTATATAGGGTGTTTTTTTAAGCAAGATAGAACTTGAAATTGTAAAAAATAACACAAAAAATTAAATTGTAATCAAAATTTTTTTTTATTCGAAAGATCAATACGTGACATTAACATTTGAAAATGATTTCGGGCATATGGGCACCGCGGCTGTTCTTGACGAAACGCATTCTGGACGTCCAATTTTGGGCCACTTTTTCGAGCACTGCTGGCCGTATGTCACGAACAACACGAACAATGCTGGCCTCCAAGGCGTCAATTGTTGCTGGTTTATCAGCATAAACCAGTGACTTCACGTAGCCCCACAGGAAATAATCGAGAGGTGTCAAATCGCACGACCTTGGAGGCCAATTGACAGGTCCATTTCTCGAAATCAACTTATCGCCAAATTTTGATTTCAGTAAGTCGATGGTTGCGTTCGCCGTATGGCACGTAGCGCCATCCTGTTGAAACCACATCTCCTCCGGATCAATGTCATCCATATTTTCAAACAAAAAATCATTGATCATGGTGCGGTAACGATCTCCATTGACCGTAACGCGAGCTCCGGCCTCATTTTTGAAGAAATAAGGTCCGATGATGCCACCAGCATGAAAACCGCACCAAACAGTGCATTTTTCTGGATGTAATGGAGTCTGTAGGGTCTCTTGTGAATTGGTCTCACTCCATATGCGGCAATTTTGCTTATTAACAAACCCGTTAAGCCAAAAATGCGCCTCATCGCTGAACACAATTTTGCGATAAAACAACGGGTCTGATTTTCAAAGTAAATTTGGATAATTTCGTAGCGTTGTTCAAGCGTGAGTCTATTCATGATGATTTGTCAGAGTATACTGAAACAAATAAAAAAAATGTTTCATCAAAATTTAATTTTTTGTGTTACTTTTTACAATTTAAAGTTCTATCTAGCTTAAAAAAACACCCTATATTAAGATAAATACAAAAAAAAAACTATATAAAAAAATTCAACAAAACAGTTTGAAAAAATTGTTTTATATTTAAACCAATATGTATTTATTTCCATTAAATCAACACGGTTTTGCACAAGCAAAAATGTTGGCGATTTTTAGAACCCAGTTTGGCAACTCAGATCGTATGAGCTTTTAAAATTTTTTTAAACGCAAAAAAACTTTTCTTTTTCAGGAAATAAAAAATATAAGTTAACATTGAACAAGAGGAAGAACAAAAGGGAGTAAAAATTCTCATTTGGCAGCTTTCAGATTTAACAGAAAAATCATTCTACACATTAGCACCATCTTTATGTCAATTTCTTTACATTTCTTCATTAGCGATTCAGTTAACATTTCTCTGTTAACAAAAAGCTTTTAATTTGTTTTTTCATTAGGTTAAACTTTTTTGTTTTTAAATGAATGTAGAAAGTCACGTTCCGTCCTTATGAATGACAAACTTCTAGCGTGTTCAAAGAGCAATAAAATACATATAGCTCATTTGTATAAACATGGGCATGGTTGCCATATTTGACGATTTATCGTCACTTTGACGATTTTGTGTGCTGAAAATAGCAATTTGACAATTTTAGCTTGCATATTTTTCAAACAACTTTGATTTTACAACTATACAATTAATTTATGTACTTCTAGGTAATAAAAGTAATATTTATGGTATAGAGAAAAAAAGAAGTAAAATAAATGTGTTCGTAAATATGTATGCAACACTGAAATGTTACGTGATATAGAATTTACTGCCAGTTCGCCGATGTCGAAAGGATAAGTTCATTCGCACTCTAGACGAAAGAAAACTGATTTGCGTTTTTTCTAACTTTATTCTATGCGAACGATGTGTCAAAATTCAATTAAACTTTTTGTCACATACATCTTCGATCTAAGATCATTGACAATGTAAGCGTGACCCATCCGAAGTCTGTATACAATTCCTACTTACATTTACACAGCGATGGCCTAGGCCGTGAGATGCATCCAACACTGTATACATTGTAAGCGAAGATTGGATGAGTTCAAAACTATATTATTAGCATTTCTTTTCTACTTTGTTTCTTCTGTACATTTAATTTAACATAATGAGTAGAAAGAGAATAATCTGAATCGAATGCTAGTTTTTTGTTGTCCTTAACATGTTTATTTTGATTTTTTCTGTTGACACAATCGCTTACAATCGGATGCTTTGCAAATTGTAATAAGTTGTGGACTGCTGGGAAAATGAGTAATACCCAGCAGTCCACAAGTTATTACAATTTGCAAAGCATCCGATTGTAAGCGATTGTGTCAACAGAAAAAATCAAAATAAACATGTTTTATTGTGCTTAACATGCATGTTAAGCACAATAAACAACTAACATCCAATTCAGATTAGTATTTTTCTCTCATTTTGTTAAATTGAATGTACATAAGAAGCAAAGAAGAAAACAAATGCTAATAATATAGTTTTGAACTCATCCAATCTTCGCTTACAATGTATACAGTGTTGGATGCATCTTACGGCCTAGGCCATCGCTGTGTAAATGTAAGTAGGAATTGTATACAGACTTCGGATGGGTCGCGCTTACATTGTCAATGGTCTTAGATCGAAGATGTATGTGACAAAAATTTCACTGGGTAAGTACGTTCTTACCCCCTGTTCATAGTTCACATGATGGGAAAAAAATGTTTTCTTTTGGAAGCTTGTTTGTAACGAAAACAACTATTCCATATTTGAGTATTTATTGTTGTTGTTATTTTCAATATAACAACAAGAAAAAAAAAGAAACAAATTTTATTGTGTGAGCTGAAGGTTAATTTTCTTGCAATTAATTCTCAAGAGAATAATAAGTTGCAATATTAGATATGTAGTTAAAAATTCGATTCACGGATAATTAAATAAGTTAATGAATTAATATCGAAAATAATAATAATAATAATAATAATTCTGCGTTTTTAGCACTCATAAATAACAGTATTTTAATGTACACATGTATGAATGTAAATAGGTACATATGTATGTATGTATGTATGTATGTCACTGATGAAATAACTGAACGACGTGTGCTCAATTGCATATAAAAAATCTCATTTTCAGGAGACCATTTATCATAATCATTAATTCAAGGACATTAAAAGCAAGGTTCATATTTCACTTTTATAAAAGGTTGGTTGGTTTACAATAGGTATGTGTGTGTGTGTATGTACATATGACGTGATAATGAATGAAAGCGAAAGTAAAGAAAAAGTATCGATTAAAACTAAAATCTATTAAGAAAAATATGAAAAAGCTTTTATTATTCATTGATTATGAATAAAGGGACAACAAAAGCGCAATGCGAATAATTAGACAGTAAGACCTTGAATGCTCCAATGACAACCTACTTCTCGCAATAATATTTAAACGATTTACTGTGCGGATCGTAAATTAACTTTTTACTAATTATTTTTTCTTATAAACAATATGCACAAGAGTATTTTGAAGAAAAGGTGTTAGAGAAAAAATACATTTAGTAACATATGAAAAAAAAAAAATATAGTAAAAAAAATCCGCAAAATTTTTGCCTGAAAAAATACTACTAATAGGTTTTTAATGAAAATTTTTGTGGATTAAAAAAAAAAAAATAATAAACTAAATTGAGTTTATTCACTTTATTAGCTTCTAATACCAAACAAATAATTATAAACAGCTTGTTTTACGTTTCCTAGCTGTTACTCTAATCATCAGTAGACTCGGTAACCTTTGAAAGATATTCTCAGGTATGCATCTCTATATCCTAATATTCTACATAATTGAGAAGGTAAAGCAATTTTTTGAACGTTTATTTAACAAGTTATTAATGATAATTAAGACTGTAAATAAACAATTAGAAGATTATATAGCACTGTATTGTATGAGAGTACTCTAGTACATAATTTTTTAAAATTTAAGTAATTTTTTAAAATTTTTTTATAAATTAACATACGTGGTACATTCTGTGATTCATATGTTTGTTCAGAAATAACATGCATTTTTTGTATGGAAAAACAACAGAAAAAAACCACTTTAACACTAAACGTTTGTTTACCTTTTAAAAGAAAACAAAATTAGCTACCAGATCGGTTCAGCCACTATTATTTCACATTGGGCAATATGTTCTTATCCCTCAACTAGAGGCTTGTATCGTATCTTACGTTACCTTGCGTAGTTTGTTTACTAGTTATGGCTTTAATATTGGCTCGTGTATAAATGTGGTATAACACTCGAATGCCGACATCATTTTGAACATATCATATAGGTATAAAAATACTTCCAGTGGCACATGCCCATTTTATCGAATTTCCTCGAAATATTGTTCATAAACATAGTAGGATGCCATAATAAGATTATTGACCCTGCATTCGGAGGTCTTTAAAATGTGTTTTCTTATTATGTGAATTATAAAATTATAGATCTGCTTGTATTTAGTATGAAATGTCGACCCATATAGACAGCTAAGAAACATAGAAAACAAGCTGTTTATAATTAAAAAAAATTGTGCAATATAATTTTGTATCAGTTTTTCTAGTCTTTCGTAAAATTTGGACAACGTTACGTCATGAAAACGAGCCTATTTGAGCCTTCTGTTGATGCAATTAGTAAGACCTATATATCCTCCGAAACTAGCCCGAGAACGGAATAAAAAAAAACCAGCGCGTTAATGCCACATTCCGTTATGTCAGCCAACCCGAGCAGTATCGGTCTGCTCACATACAACGCACTTATAGAAGAAAGAGGCGGACATAGCGGCAGTGCTTAACACTCCTTTCTTCCTCCTCACACCTACAACTCCAACATTATATAGAAGATTTAATCTCCTATATGAAAGTGTCCCATCAGAACAGCCGCTATAGTATCCTATCTCCGCCGGGGAAGATCCTTAAGAATTATAGACCTTCAAAACCATACCAGGACTATCTATCCTGTGCAACAATGTTACTATATGTGGTAAACTTTCCGTACACGGCTACATATTCGTACATATGTAAAGGCTGTTTTTTTATATAAGTTAGCAATACTTTTTTAACTGGCTGCCATTTTGTCAGCTGTTATATGGTTTATGTTTAGTTTGGTTTACCATTTCAACATGATAAACAGATAGATATGCATTAATAACGCATCCAAATTACGCAAATTTATTTTGAAAATCAAAGTTCTGTTCGAAATAGGTATCGCGCGCTACGTCCATTTTATGGTCAACATAACATACGGCTCACTTTTGTTTGAAAGGATACGTCAATAAACAAAATGTTGGGCCCCAGTTACATTCAGAAAAACTGACTGTGTGGTATATTTCTGGGCTGGTGGAGAAAGTGATAAAACAATTTTTAATCCAGATTAGACTACGTCCGAGCCAGCCCTAACGGTCATATATAAGAAGTTATATTTGCCAGAAGATTATCTTTCGAATAAAGTAAACTCCATGAAAATTTAGAAAATTTATCTTTGTTTTATTCCATTTCAAAATTATATGCCTTAATAAAAGCACCCTATATATCACAGTAGGTACTAAACCTGGACTCCGATAGCTCACAAAGGTTGGAAATTATATAGTTTCGCAGAAAGGTACTCCTCTTGATAGCCAAAGTTGGACACACACAGAGGAGGGGGAAGCCCTTCTCTCTATCTTTGCAACTACGGCAAAATTCATTACAGAGATGGTCAAGTCGAGACAGCATCCAGTGTCCAGTTATTACTGCTAGCAACCTTGATATATTCTTCCTGCAATAGTTTATAAGTTGTCTAGTTCGCGTTTCGTCAAAGCCTTGACGTGGCTACTCTGTATGTTTCTAGATTTCGCCGAAAGACTCGTCTAAGGGTAACACTTTAAGAAACCTCATCGGAGTTCTAACGGATTCCGGAGGGCCAAATGATGTGATATCGAATTGGTATTCACATGGTAGTTTGTCATGTGTGGGGGCGTTGGTAGACGCATTGTGATAAGATCATTGATTGGGGTAAGGCCACACTAGCAGGTGCACAAGAAAATCGCTCTAAAATACCTGTTTCTCAGAAATCTAGACTCATAAGATGGGCTGAATTTGAAGTAGATGGGTTATATCTCTTATAAAAAAAAAATTCCAAGACTGGTAGGGTAGGGATGTTATCAAAGTAGCTATATTAAACATTCTAAAAAAGCCGCTATCCAGACGTGTAAAATTTCTGAAACAGATTTTCACTGTCTGAACACAACTAAATTCAGTAAAAAATTTTTAAAAATGCTTTGCGAATCTAAAGCCCCTCTTCTTTTCGACGGAATTATAATAAAGATATTTTAAAGATAAAAAAAAAAAAAACAAAATGACTTACCCCTCTTGAATCCCGGAATAATATTGCGGCATGATGTGGATCCAAGGTGCCATCACCACGCAAACCTCGACCGGCAGCACCAACTGAAGCGCGTCGTTTTTCTAAATCAGCTGAGGCACGACGCATATGAGCACCTAAATAATTAAACAACAAAGAAAACACGTTAAAGAAATCAACAATTTAATTCTTTTTTTTTAAACTTCTAAATTAAAACCAAGAAAAACCTAAAACATGTGCAAATACCAAGTAATTTGGAATAACATATGTTGTACTGAGAATTTTCTTACCCTTCATATTACCTTCTTTTACAATTTTATCAAATATCTTATAAGTTGCACCACAATCCTCCAGTATACGATTTGGACGATTGATAGTGTTCACATCTAAACTTTTTGATCGTGTACGAAAGTTTTCCTGAAGATCATTTTGTGGCGAAGTACAAACACTACTGGTTGAATTATCGTGATTTTTACGTGGCCAAATATGCACCTTTTTGCCAAAATGCTTGAGAAGTTCCTGTATAGAGTGATGATGGTCTTTTTCTTTGTGCTTGTGCTTATGATGATGATCTTTTGGTGAAGATGTTCGTTCATCTTCATTAATACTCAGTGATTTGATAAAGCTCGTGTTGTCAAATCGATGGCGGGGCAAATGCGAACTGCCATTATCCAAAGAATTTCTTAGGGGACTATGCCCGTTATATTCATCTAATGATTTTGCTGCTGCGCCAACACGATGAAATATCGAATTTATGCTGGGACGTTCTTGACGTTGTGTCGATGAGCCTGAATAGGTAAAATACTGATGATCCGGTTTCCCTTCATAAATATCATCCAGATCATGTGGAAAGAAGCCAGCCTGGGCAGGAGGTGGTGAATTACTATAGTCCAAATGATTAGGTTTACGTAAACTCTGTTAAAAGAAACAAACTCCCAATTTTATATGGATATATTTTTAAACAAAATAAGTAAGTCTTACACTATAAATGGCAGGACTGTGTGATCGATCAAATATGCTGCGTTTTGCTGAGGGTGTACGCTTGAAACTGCTGCCATAACTGTCATAGGAACTGCGAGCACCACTGCACGTAGGTGAGTGGTTGTAATGATTTGTTATGGATTTATGAGTATTCGGCACAGGCTGTGGACTCGAAGCATTCACCAAGCTATCAATTATTTTATCTAAACCACAAAAATTATTATCAATTGCATCTTTTCTTGTTTCTTGTAAAATTCTCTGAGAGTGTGTTATAAATGTCTAGTAAGCGCAACCGCCCCCATTTTTATTTTCGCGCTCAAAAGCTCTAATTAAGTTAGACTGTATAGACAGGCTTTATGAAACCCAACCCACACTTGATTGCTAGATTAGTTCCATTGTATTGTCTGAAGGATATATGTATGTAGCTTGGAAAACCTACACATCCACCACCGATCCAGATCCGAATCAATCTGAGAACTGGATAAATCCAGTTTATTCACCACAAATTCTAATATGTCTGCTAAACTGAGCAGTAGCGATCTGTGGAGATATATGGTTTTTATAGAAGAGAGAGCCGAACAATGACAAACGAAGAGTCATTGCTCCATCTCATCAACACAACTTGTTTTATTTAAATCTTAGATTTAATCTTCCCGCATGCGTCGCTATGTAACAATGTGCTATCATAGTTACCATAGTATGCAAGCATGGTCGGAAAATACCTCTAAGAATTATCTCTTGAATCATACACGAACCATGTTAGCCTCGCTATACGACCGATAACCTATCAGACCATATACTTATGTTTGATTTTTTCATCGTTGAGTTAACAAAACGAGATTACTTTCAACACCTAGTCACAGAATTCAATTCTCTTCGAAAACGGAATTCAATCAGAAAATGAAAAACTAAAAGGTTTTCCAGAATGAAACCGCTTTCAACCGAAAATATTAATTTCATTGTTGAAATTAAAAATGATTTTATACGGCCAAACTTTTTAGATTTTCGGTTTCGAAAGAAAGAAAATACGGTTTGAATTTCGTTTCCGAATGCAGTTGAGCTCTTTGAAGTGGCCAATAAGAATTCAATAATCTCAATTTGGAATAGAAATGACTAGACAGGTTAAAACAAACTATTCGCAAAATGGTTTATTACCTAGGATTTAAGTTATTCCTACATTTCACGCAAACAAAACAATAATGGATAGAAATCGTGTTGCTCGGAAAATTGTAAGTCGAAAAATTGTCTTCTTTTTGAAGAAGTGAAGCAAGATTTTAATGGCTGGAATATGCCGTTGTCTCATATAACTTTTATGTACAGTTGATATAACACCGAAACACTCAATGCCCCAATTGATTGTCAAACATTTTATTTTTCAAAATAAAATATTTAATAAAATAATAGAGAACCTCATAAAATGTAATTTAAAAAGACATCAACACACTCTCAATGATAAACATAATAGGTATTCACTCTTACCTTGCGACCAATTGGGTGATTTTGAATTTGAAGAGGAACTGGAACTCGAACTGGAATTAATGCTATTTAACCGACTGTTACCTTTTGAGGAACCATATTCCGATGAAGAATTAGTGCTAACACTGACGCTATCACGAACACAACTGCGGCTATATGATGACGTATTATTGTGATGATTTGTACTTCCACCACTGTTTTGCCAACAATCCGCACTCAGCTGCTTTTCAATGGCATGCTGACGATATAAATGAGTTATACCATGCATTTTGTTTTTTTTTTAGTTTGTTTTTATTTATTGTATATTTGCACGCACTTTTGTTTATTTTTTAGTGGATTTTATTTTAAACAGTATTTTATATAGTTTAAGTTAATCGTTGAATGTGTGAGAATAGTTTATTAAATTAAAAACACCTTTTTTTTAATAAATTACATTTTGTTCTTAACTCCTTTAAAAAAATAATAATTAGAAAATATAACTTCATGGAACCTTTAAGAGAGCACTACAGCAGTTGTTTTGACACTAAACGGCAGTGGTTTGTATTCACTTGTTTTTCTCCTTATTTGTATGAAAGCGCTTGTTTTCTTATTACATTTACTCTTGAAAAAAAAAACTAATTATATCAATGATGCTCTCTCTCCCTCTCTTTTTCTGCTTGATAAGAGCTTTGTTTTTTATTTGTCATACTCGAGCAAATTGTTCTTGCTATTTAACTGCTAAGTTTTTTAATTTTTCTTTTCTGTTTTCTTTCTTGCCAATAAAAGTTTTTGTTTTAAAATTTTATTTTATTTTCTGTGTGTTCTTTATGCCCAGTTATTATAGGTTGATTGTTATTTATTGTTTTACTTAAACTGTTCACACAAATGCATACCCATCATTATGCACATCATGTGGGTGGGTGGGTGCAAGAGCGTGTTGTTATAAGTACATATATATGCGAGTGTGTAACTGTGCTCATTTGTTACTAATATTATACCGAACTATAACTGCATGCGGTTGCATAGAATAACGAAAAACCACCTTCGTAAGACAAAAGCAACAACAAAATGCCTGTTGCGTATTGACAGTTGAACGGCCTGTAAATAAGTCAAAGTTATTTGTATGTTTGTATGTATTTAAATTTGTTGTTGCATTTTTTAATTCATATTTTTGCCGGTTATTTTTGCTCTTAATTGAACATTTTTGCATGTCTAGCCGTTAAATGGATACCTAGTCAGTCTTATAGACAAATTAAATTCATATTATGTATGTACATATATATGTAATACATATATTACATATGTACATATATGACAGAAGTACATATGTAGATACATATGCATGTAGCTATTGTTTTAAATTTTAATATTTAAAAGTTAAGTTACTTTTATGTTTTTTCTTACGAATATTAATCATTGAACGCATAAAACAAAAGATAAGTTGAGAAATATATGTAGGTAGCTACTAGTCCAAAAATTTCGCAATTCAACTTTTCTCGTTTGTTTATAGTACCTATTTTTTTATTATTAATAAATTCTTTGGAAATAATGTTAAGAACTAGAACAATAAACAGTTAATAACGTTTCAAAGATATGTAGGTATGTATGTAGATGTAGGTATAACTTTTTATTTTCTACATATGTAGTAGGTATGTTAGTTAGAGAAAACTATTTAGATTTGTATCTACGTAGATATATTAAAAAAAATTTATTTAGTTCCAAGATAAACACAAAATCTTGAAAAAACCCAACGAACATTATGGTTTTTCAATCACAGACGATCCCAAGCACGGAAACAAGTGTTACAAAATCTCATACTTTTATGCGACTCTTACACAACTAAGCAAAAACTCTTATTTTAATCGTATGGGGAATCGTCTGAGACTCGTGAAGATATTATATTACAACTTCTCAAGGAATCAGAAGTGTAAACCTTGTGTAAAACAGCACAAAGCTAATTCAGTATTTTCATACTATATATAATTCACACTGATTTACCACCATAGTCACCACACGCACTTCTTGTAGTGAAAAGTTTGTTATATAACAAAGAAAAAACTATTGTACGCTATTTGTATCTGTTTATCTATAATATAAAAATAAAAACAATAAAATATTTAATCGTCTAACAAACATTCCAAGATTGTGTGACGAGCGTGTCAGAAAATTTGTAAAAATAAGTAGATATTTTTATTATTGTGGCTTCTTTTGGGGATTGTACTCATATATTGAATACAATCGTCTAACAAACAACATATGCTAGCTGGGTATATTTTTAAGTAAATACGAGTACCTACATACATACATATGTACGAGTATTTTAAAATAAAGAAATAAAAACACAACTTGGAAAAAATTGCTTTCGTCACTATTTTCTGTTAAAAAATGGAATGCATTAATAAAACTCTGGTGCATATAATAAATATTTGTAGCTAAAACTTTCACTTTCAGCGGAGTATTGCGAACATAGTATATAAAAGATTGAAAATAAAAACATCCCTTACCAGCACAATCAGTTCATTCATAGAAATTTTCTGTAGAATTTCTGTAAAACAGAAGTAATTTGAAAACGTTGCTCACAGAGCATGTTCTTCACACGCTCATACAAATGCATACATTGTGAGTGGAAAGGGGAGCGAGTTTTCTCTATTATAGATATTCTCGTCTATTCCCATGCGCGGACATATGTAGATATGTATATATGTATGTACGTTATATGTGCATTTATATGGCTGTATTTGTGGTACTACATGATTTTTGAAACGTAACATTTTCAGTTGTTTATTTTGTTGTTTTCCCTGCGCGACTGCGAGCCGCCAGCCAACTGACCTTCGCAATCAGGTTCTTATCAAGAATTTTGTAGGCATGGCAAGTAAAATATATCGTACAAAGGGCTCAAATGGAAAAATAATAAAAAAGAAAGTCATGAAAAATTTGAATTACATACATACATACATATGTAGTATGTACGTGTTAAGAAAGATTTTATAGATCTAAATTATTAAATAATTTATAAATCTTAAATGCCTTATTCATAAAAAATATTTTGTGTTTCTATTAAACCCCCATTTGACAAATTTTGTATAGAAATTTGTCAAATAAACGTTTAATTAAACATAAAATATTTTTTAAGAATAATATTTTATTAGGAGAATAATAAAATATTAGAAGAAAAAATACTCATTTTTATAAGCACAATTATTCAGAAATTAAAAAAAAAAAAAATTTTTACATGCTAAATCTTGTGGCATCACTTTTACCTTCAAAAAACTGGAGAACGTTAACGGTCAATATTCGTGGGACAGACGAAAAATATTATTTTTAGCTTTTAAAACTTTGTTTATAACGATCAGCAAGACATTTTATTTCATACTTTTAATTTTATTTTGCAGTGAATAAATCTTAATTTTTCAGTATATATATACATATACATATGTAAATAAAATCTTATGTATACATACATGGAAATCAAATTGCATTAATCGTTTAAGAAAGTAATCATTAGTTAACTGGCAATTTGGATGCATCGTTGAGATTAAAAACACAAGACAAAATATTCATATTGCCATATTATTCTCATTCAAATTTTATTTAGGATTTAATAAATTGTTTTTGTATGCGCTTTTTTAAATTGGTCCAAAACTAGTAGATAACAGGTCAATTTATTTACTTTTTGCGTAAATTCCGTGTAAAGCACACACAGAAAGAAAAAGCTTGTACTAAATTTAAGATTTATTTACTTGCTTTTAGTACGAGTCGTACTTAAAAATTTAAGTACGACTAACACACAAGTGTACTTAAAATAAGCCGAAAACGGAATTGTTCCAGAAAGTTAATCATTCTTAAAATAAGTATAAAATTCTTGAATCAAGGTACAGAATTCTTGAATCGAGTAAAAAAACAAATACATACATACTCGTGCATGTGAATAAATTGCTGAGAATAAATGTTCTCTAAGAAAAAATCTGTTTTCGTTTTACTTGTCAAAGATTATTTCAGAATTTTTCTTTTTGAATTCTCATTAATTTATTTAAAATAATGGAATATATACATAGTTAAATGTTTAAAAGTAGTTTTTAAACTGTTGATCAGGATAACTTTTATGAAATGTCAACATCCTCAACAAGTTGTACTCGTATATACTGTTTGATTGGTATAAATCTTAGTAGCAAATAGAATAAATAATACTTAACACAATGGTTCTTATTTCAAATACGAACTCGGGATTGAATCAACTATAAAGTTCTTGAATCAATCTCAGGTTTTTTCAAATCAATCTTATTTTCGATTTATTTCAAATACGGATTCAGTGCACATCTAAAAGTAAGTATTTAGTGCTTGTATATTCAACGCGTGGTGGAATCATGCAATCCGTATTTGATTTAAGAAAATCTGTACTTTTGCCACCGCCTGTAATTGCTGTAAGTACAACTCATACTACTATAACATTGATTTTTACGCTTTTTGTTTATTGGCAGTGACTTTTGCCCACCAAAATGTGCGCAACAAACATGTTTAACACATTTTTATATAACTAAAGCGAAATAATAATAAAAATTATTATACTTGAAATACATTTTAATACAATTTCTAACACGCTTATATTAGTTAAATTTGTACTGGTGTGTTTGCAACACTCGAGACCCATGCCATATGAGTGATTATTACATATGTGGGTATATAAAACTGTATATACAGTGTTGCTAATTTAGTTCTAAAATTGGGGTTGCCATATTGCTTCCAGGGAAGTGGGGAATTTTGGGGATTCACGACGCCGACTTTGGGAATTCCCAAAAAAAGTTCAGAACAACTTCGGTATATAGCATATAGTTATGCTCAACTAAGAATCACAATTACCCAAACAACGTCATATTTCAAAAAATAAGGTTTTCGAGCTAACAATGCAGAATTGTTTACAGTTTCTGATACTTTATATTGCGCCAAAAATTTACTCAAATAACTTTTCAACCTCTTTGTAGATATTTTCTAAGGGTCTTATTTATAAAAAATTTTTCATGTTTATTAAGCTCTTATAACACAAATTTTGTATAGAAATTAGTGCAATAGCAGCTTAATAATCTTTAAAAAAAATTTATAAATAAGGCAGTAAGCTTTTTTCTCAAAAAAGAATTGTATGGGAAGTAAAAATTTGAAATGTGTTTTTCTCGATTATTAAATTTTTTTTTTTTTTTTTATATATGACGTTCTCTTAATAAATAAACGATATGTATTTTGTAAACTTTAATTTTAAAATTTGTAATCAACAAAATTTTCCACAGACGAATGGTTGTCTTAGAAATACAAAACATTTTTTGTCTTCCACTAAATATATTACAGCAAAAAATGTATTTCCTCTTGAGAGTTATAGTAAAACTTGGAGTTATTAATTATGTTACATATTTTGCATCTCTTCACTTTTCATAAATTTAATATAACTCTTTAAAAATAAAACCAAATAAGTTAAACAAATAAAATATTGTAAATAATACGACATATAATACAAAAATCAGGGTACTCCAAATAACGATTATTTTCCAAATTTTAACAAAAAAAGTCAAACTAAAGGGAAATGAAAAGATAGTCCTTTTTAAGCAGATCATTGATCGCCACGTAATGCCTTCAAGGATAATCGTGCTTATATATTTACATACTAAGTATTCTCTTTGTGGCGACCACCCTTTTTTTATTTGCTTTATAAAAAAAAATCCACTATAAGGAGTTTTATTTTCTGAGGAATAAATAAAACTCAAGAACTAACTTTTATTTTCTAAGCAAAAAATAAAACCCAAGAAATACTGATTAAATTGTAATTTTCTTAATAAAACTTATAGCCTTTACAGTCCCTGACAAAAACAAAATAATTATTACTATACTTAAGTACTACAATATAATTGATAATAAAGAGCCTTGAGAGAGGGGCAAAACAGCAAAGTAAACAAAACTTAATACTCGTACTTATTGCTCAAACAACAATGTATATAGAACGACGCTATCTGTAAAATGTTTTTAGAAATTAAAATTTTAAAATGCCCTAAATTTTATAAAAATAAAAAAACAGCGTAAATAATAATAAAAATATGTTCTGTAATTGGCCTTCAGTTAAATTTTAATTTTTCATAACTACATAAATCATAATTTTATAGAGCGTGGCGCGGGGGATAGGAAAGCATTTGGGGGTTGCTCAAACTGTTTAAACGAATTTACAGTATTTTAGTTTACTTATTTTAAATTTAACAAGCATTAAAGAATAAAGCTAAAAATATTATATAATAATGTCTTTGTTACTTTGCAATACGATTGGAAAAGCAGATAAAGACTGTTATACAAAAGAAAATTTCTTTTTTTTTTGGATCCAGCCATTCTTTTTCTAGCGTAAATTAACACTTCTAATAATATTTGAAGTAATTTATTATTAAATTAGTTGACAAAAAACAATAATTTAAGGCAAGTGTTTTTGTCATCCCTGTAACTATATAATGTGTTTCTTGTAACTATTGTTGATCAAAATTTTATATAATTATGTATACATATGTACCTATATACACAGGTGGGCAAAAGTCATCATCAGTTGAGTTTTAAACCAGCTTCTTCTTATTTTTTTTCCGTATGACGCGTTCCGAGTTTATTTGGGGAATTGCCAAAATCGGCTTCAAGGATCGCCAAAATTCTCCATTTCACCGGAAACAATGTGGCAACTTCAATTTGCGCTCTAAATCGAATGACCGTTAATAATTCAGATACACGTTCCGCGGTCAAAATGCGCACCGACTATTAAAAACTAGTTACGATTCGGTTGGGGAAGCGATTCCGAGTTTTTTTTTTTTTTGGTAATCGCAAAGTCGGCTTCAGGAAACGTCAAAATCCCTCACTTCCTCAGAAGCAATATGGCAACTTAAATTTTCGCACTAAAATGAATTTATAGTTCAGATGCATGTTCCACGGAAAAACTGCACGCAGAAAAAAAAACCTTTTCCAAATGTAGTAGAGTATGTATATAACTATAACAACGAGTGATAGACATTGCAATTGCACAACATCCTGCAAATATTAAAATAAATACATATAAACAATTACTGTTGTTGCCCATAATTGCTTACACATACTCGTACATATGCCGTAAATAATTTCTATTTTAAGAAATAAATTGCATTCATTTCATGTTCTGCTTGTTGTGTTTAAAAGCGATAAGAAATTGAAGTATACTCGTGTATTGAAAAAAATTATATACTAATAAAACCACAATTTTAAACATAGATTGTGGTTACAGCTGCCAGACTAAGCGATTTATTGTCATTTTGACGACTAAAAAAAACTCGCTGGTTTGATTTACAGAAAACACAAGTACATATGTTATATGCTGGATGTGTGGTTCCAACAAGACGTTGCGACTTGTCACATGCTGCCATAAAAGATTTATTGAGGGAAACGTTTAGTAGGCGCATAGTTCTAAGCTTCGGGCAAATGAATTAGTCTTCAAGATCTTGCGAAAAACTATTTTCTTTGGGGATGCGTGAAGTCGATAATCTCCGTCAATAAGCCCGAAACGATTCACCACTTGGTGTACAAGATTCGCTGCATTATTGCCTATATAGTCGTACAGCCACAAATGGTGGAAAAAGTCCTCGCACATTGGGCCTCTAGATTAGTGACTAATATTCGAGCCAGCCGTGACGGTCATATGTAAGAAGTCATATTTAAATTATAACACCGTGTTACAAAAACGAACTTTTTTTCTGTCCCATGGACCAAATCATTGGTCTCATGCAGAAATGCCCTAACAAACATAACCGCAATTTTACAGGAGAAGGAAACCCATAATGGAAAGTACTAGTAATTTTTTTTGTTCAATTGCTTGTAAAAGCGATATTTATGAAATTATTTAATTAAATTTTTGTGACCCTGTATGTTTATGTGAAACGTAATAGAATCCCTAAAAAATTTTGATTCAGCGAAAATTCGAGTTAGGGCCTTTCTACATGAGACTAACGAAACATTCTTTATCGGAAAGGGGAGAAAAAATAAAATACACGTGCATCAGCGATTTTAAGGTAAACGTCAGGATTTTTCTTTGTATAAAATATAAAGCACGTACTCGTAGTGTCCGTCTGTCTGCCAGTGTGAAAGACTTTGGATAAGTTTTTAACCCTTTTTCCGTGATCCAATCAAACTGGATTTTTGCAGGTAGACTCGTGGAAATATTTAGATTACGTCAAATTAAACAAAAATATATATATGTACATATTATTATCAATTCTCAGATTTTTGTTGAAAAAAAATTTTTTTTTTTCTCTTTTTTCAGCATAACTTGAAGGGACTCCAAATTTTTAAACTACTAAAGCTTTCCGGAAAAAAATTTGTTTTTCGACCCAACCTACTTCAAACCAAGACCAAGTAAAAATTTGAGAAAATTTTACCAAAACAGTGGTTAATACGTTTCAGAAAATATCCAAGGCTGCTTATGTTCCGTGCTTGTCGCGTGCGACTATTGCTATAGAAACCTATGCAAGTTTACTGATGGAAGGTCAACAACAGCAATGAATTTTGCTACTTATGCGTAACTTTTCCTCAAACTAAAGTGTTGGGGAACCATCTCATCTAATCAACACTACACATTTTGACTAAACATACTTCACACATAAGTGTTCACACATACATAATTTGAAGTTCAGCTGCTAATAGACAGTTGATATATACAGTCCATTATATAAAATTCAAATAAACAAAATAAAAATATTGTATTCCTAATTATAAAGAGTACTAATGCTTTCGCCGCAACAAAATTCGCTACTCTAATGTAGAATCGGTTATTCCAGCGGTTCTGTACTTACCAGAAGAATGTATAGCGGCTTCAGTGGAGATTTTTGATGATATTCCCGAAATAAGCCATGGAAAAATAATAGCAGTTCCAACAATGCTATCAACATTTCTTGCATCGAATGCGAGATGCGAGAGTTCAGAAGTATCGGAATATGTACCAACATACAGGAAAGTTGGGACTGCAGTGCCGCATTTAGTAACACAGGCCGACTTCAATGACCTTGTACGAGCCGCAAATTTGTCAAGGAGAACAGCGGAACTCTTTGCATAAGCATTGGAATAAAGTGATCGAGGCAGCACTATTCCATATGACGAAGTTTTTAAATTGCACGAAGATCGGGGAAGAAACCTGACTTATTGTTATGGTATTGATTCGATGTTTGCAAAAATTGGTTGTCCTCATATTTCAGAAGAGTGGCAACTTTTCATCGATGCATCGGCCAACAGCCTTAAAGTCGTGCTGCTTCATATCGATAATAAACATCCATCTGTCCCGATCGCATATGCCACAAATCTCAAAAAACATACTAAGGTATGGAATTAATAACAAACGAGCTGCCAATTATAAAAATATTGTCGCAGAAACGATTTCGGCATATGGCAAAATGGACATATTCATGTTAAGATCCATTTCCTTCACAATTATTTAGATTTTGTCGCTGATGATTTAGGAGCTTGCAGCGATGAGCCTGGCGAAAGGTTCCATCAGGACATTGCGGCTATTGAAAAGAGCTATAACGAACAATACATTGCGCATATGCTTGGCGAATACTGTTGGTCTATTTGTCACGATAGTGACACAAATGCTTACAAACGCAAGAATAAAATGCCGAAGTTTCTTTAAAAGCATTAACATTTTTAATGTAACAATTTTCAATGTTAATTTAACAAAATTAATAAAAAAAATCGGTTTTTTAAGGAACTGAAACCGTTACAAAATTACCGATAACCAATTTTTCAAAAAAGAAAAAAAAAAGGAAATCGGGAAAATCTGAGAATTTATAAAAGTACATTTTTTAAAAAATTTGACGTAATCCGAACATTTCCACGAGTTAGCCTGCAAAAGTTCAGCTTGATTGGATCCAAAGTCTTTCACACAGACAAACAGACTATATTTTATAAAAAAAAAACCGTATTTTTATTTTTTCTCCCCTTTCCGAAAAAGTATATTTGGTTCATAGGACAGAATGTGTGTAACGCGGTGTAATATCACAAGATTATCTTTCGAATAAAGTACAATTAAAAAAATTTATCTTTGCTTTATTTCATTTTAAAGTTTTATACTTCTATAAAATACCCTTTATTATGAAAACAATTGATTTGTAATTTAATTTTGGTAAAACTTGTTAAAGCTTCACTACAATATATTTAAAAAATGGTAACATTCGGCGGAGAGTATTATGTTGTCACATAATACTCTCCTACGAGCGTTGCCGTGGTTGCACTTTATGAAAACATAAAATTCAAAATTTGGTTTAGAATGTCATATTATTTTAGCACCACTTAAAAGAATGTTTTTTAAAATTTTCTAAACTTTTTGTGCACTTGTTTACTTTAGTTTATGTTAAATTATTTGGCATAAAAAATATTGCAAGCCAAACACCAAATTGAAATATCATCATATTGAAACATGAAAACCACGTTCAAGGCAAATGATAACAGGGGCAGTAATAACTTAAATTTGGAGTATAGTTAAACTTTGTTGCTGGCAAAGGAATGTGGGAAAAAGAAACTAAAAATACTTGAAAGCTTAAGTAATTCGAAGCAAAATGGCGTAAGGTTTATTATTATTAAGCCAATAAAACAGAAAATCATAAAAACTACAATATTATTCAAAAATATATATAAACAATTTAAATAAAGATATAAAAACAAACAATTAGCAAAAAATTTATCAAATCAGCATTTATTTCTAGTATACTCGTACAATATATATTACGAGTATAAAAAAAAGCTGTAAAAACAAACTTCAAAAACAACAATGTGTCAAATTACGTTTTTGCGTTGCGAAGAATTTGAGTTAATATATTTTTTGCTACCCCTTAACTAGGCCAATAAAATTCAATAGCAAAGTATGAAAGGTTATTGACTGCTACGTTCGCATTGACGCTAAATTTTACCAACACAAACAAAAGCAATAAGAGAAGAAGAAATACCTATCTCAAGGGATTAGTTAATGCGCATGCATTATTTTGGGTCTTAAAAAATTTAAGTACAATACAAATGTATGCAATGTATGAATGTGTGTATATATGAAACAAAAAACAAAGCCTACTTTAAGGCTCTTTATTTATTTTAATTTCATAGAATGCTTTCCTGGGTTTAAGATGTTTTTTGTTATTTTTCAATTGTTATGTAGAGATTATTTGTGTGGGTTTCAAGGTTTTTTCTTTGTTTTATTTTGTGTTCTTTGAAAACACAAAGTGTTTTGTTGTCAGCTTTTAATCTGTAAATCATGAGAATGTTGTTGTCATTCTTTTACATATTTTAGGGCTTACATTTCACTCGCAAGTGTCAAGAGAGTATAATATTACAATGTTTTTTTTTAATACAATAGCTTACTCATAGTACATTTAAAGCCATGACTTTTCGAAAAACTGTTACAGTGAAAAAGAAAACATCATTTTACATTTATCATGTTTGTTTTTTATTTTTATTTAATTGTCGAGTATAAATAAGTTTCCGCTGTTTTTAGAGAGATAACACGGCACGTGGCTTACATTAGAATTCTCACCCGGCTTGAAAATTATTTTAGCGTAACATGTTTTTTTGTGTACACATATCTAAATTTAGGCATAATAAGCATAATAATTTACGGCAAATTTTAATTTCCTTGTTTATTTCCAAAAAAAAAAAAAAAAAAAAAAAAAAAAAAAAAAAAAAAAAAATCTGCAGCTGAGGGGCATCGATTGGTCATGGAAGCATTTAATGAGGCTAGCTTAAGTGAGGGAATATGACGTAAGTGGTTTCTAAAGTTTAAAAACAGTGGTTTTGTCTTAGAATACAAAGGTCGCGCAATAAAGGGCCAAACATTTGCGAGAATTCGGTATTGGAAAAACATTCGTTCTCAACACACAAAAGGAACTTTCACTTACTTTACATTAGAAATCAGCAAGCAGTCTCGTATCGTTCAAATTAAAATAAGCAAGGTAATTGGATTTTAAACGAATTAAAACCGAGAGATGTTGAACGCCTATTACGCATTATAAACATTTTTGTTCATGGCACAACGTTAACGCTCTTATTTAAAATTCTTCTTACGAAAGCCTCAAATTTATAGATTAAATTACGTTGCGTTTACGCACTAATTTAGCTTGCGCTGTAATAAAAGTAAAATATTTTTTATAAATAACACAGTGTGTTTAAATTCAACCCTATTTGTTTCAACTCAAAAATAATTTGTGTTGGGTTATGTTTTGTTTTTACAAGTTTTATTTACTTTTGTCTACCGAACAATCTTTTTTAAACTAAAAAAAATTGCGTTTGAATGATTTTACAAAGTCTTCTATTAACATGGTCGAATGGCTTAGTACAGTAGAGTAGTATTAGTTGGAAGACGGTGTCATTTCATTGGTTAATAAGCGCTATATTTTTGTCCTTGAAAAGCAACAAACTTTTATAATTCACCGGAAGAGTATTTGCCTATATACGTTGTACTCGTACTATTAAAAAAAAATCAACTTTGTGGCTGCATTAGCCCTTGTACTAAAAAAGTAAATACCAAGAAGAATTAAGTCATTGGTTATTTATAAGACACTCAATGAAACCAAATAGTATAAAAACAAAATTCATTTATGAAGCATATACACAGCCACTGAAAATGCATGCTTTATGTAGCATATCTTAAGGCTGTCGAAAATAAAACTTGAATGGAATATAACGTAATAGGAGAAAATTTATAGGGAGAAAATCAAGTGTATGTAAGAAATAACAATTTTGAAAATTTTATTACTCAGACAGGTATTTATATACTTACATATTTCAAAGATCGCATATACATATGTACACTTACTAGCACTGCTATTAACGCAATTAAAATATTAAATAATAAAATTAAATTTTTAATGATTTGAAAAAGTTCAAAATAAAAAAATTTTTTTTTTTCAAGCTGATAATTATTCTTATCACATGCAAAAATTAATTTCAATACCACCAAAAGTTTCATTTCAAAAAAATGCCTAAGCTCGAAAAAATCTATACGAGGGCTGCTTGCAAACTCCACAAATAATTTTTCAAAATAATCTGTTTTTAGCTGAACTTATTCATTATTCATTCAATCCATCGTTTTTCCAATTTTTTTATTCTTTCCAAATAACATATATTTTCAAAGCCCTCAAAATAGGCAATAGTTCCCGTAATGACCTCTTTACTAAACTTATATATCTTACCATCTAGCCGACATGTGGTCTGGAGAATATGCTAGATCAGCCAGTTCGTAGCCCAATTTATGGATTTTTCTCAAAGTGTCTATACAACGTTTGCACTCGTGATGCCTTGTCTGGGTGGAAAAGTACTTCTATTTTCGTCAAACGTGGTCGTTTTTGTTTTAAATCTATAAATCGATCTAAATAATATTCATCAGTGAATGTACTGCCTGGCATCCCATGTGACCATAACCATGTTGGCTGAGGGGCCCACTAAAATGATGCGCCTTCTACACAGTTGTGAAAAAGATTTACATCAGCACCTGCCTTGCGGCCTTATCTGATGATGTACCAGTTCCACGGAGTTATTCACGATTCACCAGTGCCCCCGTGTGGCTTGCTAGGCTCACACAGGTAGCAATTTATGCCACATGTTTGTAGACATATAAACACCTTCTTGTTGAGGAGTTCGGGCCTTCTAATCCCTCCCGTATGCAGTTTCCCAGCAATCAATGGAAGACAAGGCTTAATGAGTTGGTAGGCCGAAGCCCACTAGCAGCATCAGCCCTTAAACCAACTCACCCGTCAACCATCACCACTGGTTCCTTGCAGTACAGGTATCTGTTGTAAACGCAACAGACCCTCGGGAGTTTGTTAGTCCCCGAAAAAAGCCACGCCAAGCAATTATCAAGGATACTAACACCTCCTTCCTGCGTTTTAGGTTTCAACCACAGCCAGAACGTTCCAGCCAAAGTAGGCCCATCAACCATGATCAGCCCGGGTTGAGCTGCAAACAGAACCACCCGGGGGCGATGCTGATCCCCGTTCTGCCAATTTATACCCTACCTCCATGATGGAGGTGATTTATTGGTGTTATGAAAATTTTAAATTTTTCTTCTGCTAAAATCACGGGCTAGCACCGTGATTCTTGTAACCACAGATGTATTATCATATAAAAGAAAACAGCTGACTGCTAAAAAGTAAATCACAATTTTTGCTTTATAAAAAAAGTGATGCCTTCAACAATTTGTGAATTTTTAAATTTGTTTTGTTTAAAAAATACAATATTATTGCGTTTATATTAAGTGATCAATCAGTTTTTTATTGGGTTCATAGCAAAATAAATACAATATTTAACCAAGTGATTTACAATTTGCAGCTGTTTAGCTGAACGGTTTCACGAGATTACTAAAAATTTTCCGCGCTGAACACTATCTCAGTGATTTCAAATCACTTTCATAAAAATTAATTTACAGAACATTTCAATAAATAGGCAGATTTCTCGAAATTTGAGAATAGTCTAATAAGATGTGGTGGTTGATGGCAGCAGTGTTGTATTTAAAGTTACTGCGCGGGAAATTCATTGACCGCCCTCGTACTGCAAAGAACCAAAAAGAAAACGATTTTAAACATATGTATCTACATACATATACATACATATATGTATGTTTGAATAAATCTACATATGCTCATGTGTGTGCAAATTGCTGTTGTTTTATCTCTATCTATTGACGCCTGAATGTTGACTGTTGTTCTCTTGTCGAAAGTCTGAAAGTCTGTACTAATTAATTGAAAACCACAGCACAACAAAAATTGACAAAACGTGCCAGTTTTCACTGGAATGTATGTATGTACATCTGCACATAAGTTTATATGAATTAATGTTAATAAATTTAAAAATGACGTCACCAACAAACAGTCTCATTGCTAACAAATTGCTACAAAATTGAAACACGTGGTATTTATTAGACATTTAATGTTTAGTAAAAACATTTTGTTTTGTTTTTTTATTTCTGATTCAAACATTCGAATTTAAGAAAAAGAGAATAAAAGAGGTGCCATATTTAAAGAGAGAATTTTTTTAAGATGTCGGGAAATAATACCACTCCTAGCAAGGTGCACTAACAGCTACAAGGTGGCAGCGCTACGGCATGTGATTGTTTTTTGCTACTGGCAATATAGGCACTTACGTCAAATATATTGTTTACATTTTGAAAGTGAATTTATTGGTTTATTTTGAAATAAATATGTGTCAACATAAAAATAGTTGAAATAAAAATAATTTGTATTCGTGAAAAGGTAATTTTCATATGGCCTTATTTATAAAAAATATTGTATGTTTATTAAACTGTTATTTGACAAATTTCTATAGAAAATTTGTTATTTGCCAAAAAAAAAAAATAGAAAATTTGTCAAACAAGTGTTTAATAAACATAAAATATTCTTTATGAAAAAGGCCGATAGTTTATATATGTTTGGCAAGCATAGCTTACCACATGCCCGTTTTTGTTGTATTGTTGTAATTTTGCTCCAGTGCTGCCACCTTATAGACGTTAGTACACCTCGACTCGAATAGTTTGTAATAAATTTTGGGAGAAATAATATTTTCAAAACAAACAGTTGAGCAGAAAGTCAATTGCAAGGTGCATTAATGTCTACAAGGTGGCGGCGCTACAACATATGAGAGTTTTTTGATACTAGCGGTATAGTAAGCCATTTACGTCAAATGTATTGTTTACATTTTTGAAAGTGAATTTAGTGGTTTATTTTGAATTAAATATTTAAAAATTATTTAGTAAACATAAAAATAATTCAAACAAAAATAATTTATAATTGTCAAAAGGTACTTTCATAGTTTATAATCGTGCAAAATGTTACAAATATGTTTGACAAGCATTGCTTACCACATGCCCATTTTTGTTGTGTTGGTGTTGTTATAATTTGGCAGCACTAGAGCCACATTGTAGACGTTAATGAACTTTGGTCAATTGTTTTGTTTGCGATCTTTGTTATTTTAAAATACTTCTTTTCAGTTTGCTCTCATCGTGCAAAAACAATAAACAACTCTTAAAAATTTTTGTTGTTGGGAGGCATATTTTTGAAATGAACGTTTTATTTTCATTCACTGCAATGTATTAAGCACATTCGCCACAGCAGGCTACACGAACACAAAACTGCAAATGCCGCTGACTACAAATGTAGTCCCGTAGCAAACTTGTTACGGAGGTTACATTGTAAAAGTTGTATATTCAGGTACGTTCTGCAAACCGCGTGATTTCAAATTACGAACTGTTTGGAAAGCACGCACAAAATTTCATGATGTTCTACACATCACGCGATTTTACGGTTTGCAATATGCTTTTAATTTTTCGAAAGCGCAAGCAAACAGCTGTTTATTAGCATTTGATATTTGTTCGTTTATATTGTTCGAGAAAAAGACAGAAAAAATATTTAAAAAAATTAAATACTGGGGTTTGCGCGATTAAAAAACATTAGAACAGAGGAACATTTTTTGGTTTTGTTTTTACTTTCTAATGGTGGTTACAATCAATCTTGTCATCCTGTTTCGACTTTACGTTGAGTTGTGGGACACCCTGTATACCCAACCTTTTTGTGTTTTTGGAGTATAATATGAATCTTATAGACTTGATACAAACTTTTTTCTTAATAAAAAAAGTATTTCTAAGAAGCACTTATTCGCTTTAGATATTTTTTTATATTGTCAACACTGATTTTATTTTGCAGTGGACAAAAAATAGAAATTATTTTAATTCGACCACAATGGCAAAATCAGCATGGACCACAACCTATAGCAGTGTTGCCCTACTGTTTTCAAAATAATAATTTTCATATGATGCGTGTATTTTATTTTTGACAGGTTGTTGTCTGCAGCCTGCTGTCTTGAATGTGTTCAATGCACAAAATTGTTTAGATTTCAGAAATTTGTGCGTTTTGAGTGTAATGTGATGTTGACAAAATCTAATAGACTTTTGTAAGTACTCTGCTAAACAACTGTGTTTGTGTTTACAACGGTACCTGAATATACTACAATGTTGTCATACTCTTTCTAATGGAAGAAAAAATTTTAATTCGATGTCCAATTTTTTTTCTATAAATGGTAGAGTTCCAATTTGGAGACAAACATAATTTTTGTGAAAATAAAAATATTTGTGGGTTGCTTTAAGCTGTTTTTGTTAACATTTGTGTACGAGATTTTTATACAGTGTGCGTATTTTTCTGAACTCTGGTATAAATATTAGCAGCTAATAGAGTAAATATAAATAAACGCAATTGCTTCTTTGAGAATAGAACATGTGAATTATTAAATTAGCTTATTTCAAGTATAGCTCTAAACGACAGCAGACTTCACACGTACAAATGAAGTTAGCTTCAAATGCTGCCGTATCATCAGCAGCAGCATAATGTGTATTTAAACAATACAAATTTCAGTGGTGCCACATACATATATATTTTGCATGAATAAAATTAAAATTACTGACCAAAAACGTAATAATATCATGTAAAACTGTAAAAACTAATCAATGTTTATTTTATTTGTGTGATGTTTATTTCTATTAAATATTTCAAACAAATTTTAGTTCTTATTGCTGCAAATTTATTTTTATAGTGGCAGCACTGCATTTACTTTTTACTGCTTACAAAAATAGAAATTAGTCTAAGTTGGCAGCAGCAGCAAATGCAGTTGTGCAGTCGTGCTGCTGTGAAGTCGTTAATATAATCGTGTGCATCTAAACACATGTATTCTATTTTTGACAGATTGCTGTTTGCTGTTGTCTATGTGTTTAAAGCTTATTGAAGTCAACTTTAAAGTTCTTGAATCGATCGCTTTTTAAGATTGGTTCGATCTCAGTTTTTCTCAACAGGTCTCATCTTTGGCTTATTTTAAGTACGGCTTCGGTATTAAATATGTCTAAAATTAAGTATTTACAGCTTGAATAATCGGTACTTGAATCAAACGCACTGCCTAGATTTAAGATAACCAGTACTTGCCATTCTTTTGACACCGCTTGGGATTTTTTTTATATGCGGATGGATTGCATTTTTTCAGTGTAGCAGAATGACGTAATTTGTGCTGTCAAACCAGCACCTTGTAACATATGTATAACTTTTAAGAAAATGAATTTCGGCCAGATATGAACAAAACAAAGGATATGTAAACTCTTGTGATTTAGTTCAAGATTTTAATTTAAATCTAGTAGATTTCAGTACGGTGTAAATAAGCTATTACTTGATGATTATTATAATATTCCATTAATTTCCTTTTAATAAAACTGAACGTCACTTCAATTTAAAACTCTCAAAATGCAATTAAAAATTAGAAAGTGTAAAAAAATACAATTTAAATGAAAACCTGTTTGCAATTTTTAATCCACAGATGAGAAAAAAATTAATCTTCCTCAATTATAAACAAATCTGTGTTCAAAAAAATTGTTTTTATTATTATAATACGACCTTGCCACAGTGTAACGCAACTTATATAGATGTATGTATGTATGTATGTATGTATGTTTTTTTTTTTTTTTTTTTTTTTTTTTTTTTTTTTTTTTTTTATTCGCGGGGTGAAAAACCATCGAAAGGCACTGGCAGTGATGGTGGTTGCCAGTAGTGCGAGACTTTAACTCGCTAAAAAACACCCCTTCGCCCTGACCCAGATGCTCCCCGAGGGACTGCCGCAAGGCTTTACGTCTCGGGGTGGGAAAGGTGATACACCCTACATCTAAACTAAACTACATTGATTCTGCTGCGAATCTGTTCTAACCTACGAAGTTCCAACAGAACCAATTTTACAAAACTACAGACGTACGTCCAGTTGCACAAAGATTCCAACATGGTTGGAACGATACTGCTCGGACTGATGCTACGTCCTAGGACTGTTTCTAAATATTCCCTATCACTATTAAACCGTGGACAGATGAAGAACACATGCTCAGCATCTTCCAAGACATTACCATCACAACTCGGACAGAACGGAGTACTGTCATGTCCAAAACGGTACAAGTACGACCTAAAACAACCATGCCCAGTTAGAAACTGTGTAATATAGTAGTTCAAATCGCCATGCTTTCTTGATAGCCATGCTCTGATGTCTGGTATCAGTAAGTAGGTCCATCTTCCCTTGTCAGCTGTCGCCCATCTTTCTTGCCATTTTCGCAGACACGATTCTCTCAACCCAACCGTGATGTCCGAAGCGGCCTCTAGCTCGATCGGTATCATGCCGGCAATGACAAAAGCGGCCAGGTCCGATACAGTTCGGAATGCGCTACATACGCGCAAGGCGATCAGCCTATACACAGGAGATATCAGGTTCACATAAGTAGGATATCTAAGTGAGCCTGACCATATAGGCGATGCATATAAGATAATGCTTCTTACTACACTAGAGAGTAATCTCCTCTGCAGATATTTTGGACCTCTTGTATTCGGCATGATCCGGCATAGCGCTGTGCATGTTTTTGATGCTTTACTGCCTATGTACTTCAAGTGCTCTTGAAAAGACAGACGAGTGTCAATCATGACCCCAAGGTATTTTAAACATTCCTTAGATTCTATGCTACACGTGCCAATATTTAGCCTGACAGTTTCCCTAGTTTTCCTACTACTAATCAGAACCGCTTCCGTTTTATGGTCAGCTAGAGTTAGGCCCATTGATCTTAGCCAAGATCTTACGATCTGAATACTGGCGTTTGCAATGGTTTCCACCTCTAGTAACTCTTTCCCTTCACACACTAACGCTATGTCGTCTGCGAATCCAACTATCTTCACCTTTTCCGGTAGATCCAATCTTAATACTCCGTCGTACATGACGTTCCACAATAGTGGGCCAAGAACTGAACCTTGAGGCACCCCACCAATGATCTTGCGCCTCTTAGTACCTTTATCGGTATCATAAACTAGCTCTCTATCCCGGAAATAGTCCCGTACAATTGCTAGTAGATACCCTGGGATGTCTATACGGACCAAACCATTAACTATATGCTCCCAGTTTGCCGTATTGAAGGCGTTTTTTACATCTAGGGTTATAACCACACAATACCCTTTTGTTCCATTCCTCCACCTCTTCCCTTGGATAGCTTGAGCAGCGGTTTCTACTACAACTTTGATAGCGTCCACCGCTGACTTTGCTTTCCTGAAGCCAAATTGGTTATCTGATAAACCTAGGTTAGCTTGTACGCAATCTTCCAATCTTCTGCAGATTATACTCTCCAGAAGTTTTCCACTTGTATCTATCATACAGAGCGGACGATAGGAGGATGTATGTATGTATGTATGTATGTATGTATGTATGTATGTATGTATGTATGTATGTATGTATGTATGTATGTATGTATGTATGTATGTATGTATGTATGTATGTATATATGTATGTATGTATGTATGTATGTATGTATGTATGTATGTATGTATGTATGTATGTATGTATGTATGTATGTATGTATGTATGTATGTATGTATGTATGTATGTATGTATGTATGTATGTAATTAGTTTTAAAAACGTATTACATATTTATTTTTTAAGAACTGTTGTAGAAATTCTCAAACGAAAATTCACGTTTTTGAATCACTTCAAAACACAAAATAGTGAAAAAAAACATATATACGTAAGTATATATGTACATACTTACATATGCATATATACATGTACATTTATGTGCACAAATATGTATACGCGCCTAATTGTTTAAAATAAATAAAAAATCAAAGTTCGTTGCTCGCTTACCACGCATGCACATACAGCATGCGTAGAAACTACAGCGACGAGTAAAAGTGTTAGAATGCTGTTACACTGCTTCTTCTTATAGAAACAGCTTTGAATTGTTTTTTTATTATTTTAATTTAGCCAAGTAATTCTTCAACAGGCTAAATGGGACCAGTGCGTTAAACTCAGAGTACTCTGGCATTGGTGCCAGGACATGAGTGGCATAGTTGAAAACTAGTCAACTGCCAAAAAGACAGCAGAGGGAATTTCTGTTGGACCCACTTCATCTCATGACTTTTACAAGTTTCATTACGAAGGAGGTAAAGTAATGAGATGGCGTCTAACGTGGGAAAATATTGATAAACATTCTTGAATATTCGAAACAAATTCAAAGCTTTGATGCTAAGAGGACGGAACTTGCCAAAACTGAATACAAAAAGCCTAAGAACACTCAAGGCTGCACTCACTACCGGCTTTAAGCATCTGTAGGTAATGGGCATTACCAACACAGACATGAAAGTGCGGTAAGCAAGACGAGTGCACAGAACACTTGATCACTTAATATGGGGCTTCAGAACGCAGGTACATGCTATTACAAGCCCACACAAAATCACAACGCTTGACTACTCAATATGGGAATTTACAGCACAAGCTAAATTAGGATGCAAACTAAATTAGAATTTACCGCTTTGATTTTATGCTGTAGTCAGTAACTTAAATAAGAGCATTAGCGTTGTACCACGAACAGTATTGTGCTCTAACCTTGTTTAATAAAATTCACTAAAGAGAAATAATTATTAGTAATAGTCGTTAAATTAGTATGAAAGCAAATAAAGTGTAATTACTAAAGGCCAGGGCTTATAGAATCTGTCGTAATTTATACGTTGCCTTTTACAACTGACAACTAAATTGAAATATATGTATTCTTATGAGCTTTGTCACATACCGTAGTTCTCCGTGAACGTAAAGTATTAAAGTTGAGCAACTTTTAACGTACGTAACGTGAGTACTATCTGGTAATATTTTTTTTAAATTTTAATTTATTTTTTCGTTCAAAAATAAAATAAATTAAAAAGAAATTGTGTTAGATTTTCTGGGCTGTGTCTGAAAAAAGAAATAAAAAGGTTTTAATTGCATTAGAAGGCAATTAATTTTATATACGTTAACACAGTACTGATTGTGCCAACTTCATGCTTCGTGTATACGATTGATGTCAATTGAAAAAGGAGAAGGACAAAGTACGACGGACTCTACTTGCCCCGGTCTTAATTGTCTTAGAAAATTAGTAACATTTGTTTTGAAGCTAGCTTTACTGAGAGAGAGAGAGAGAGCGAGAGGGAGTTAGTATTCTCTCACGCTTTGTGAAAATTGGATTTTCAAAGCGTTGGCGCCGCGCTATTTCGGTGGGTCTCATACATTCTGTATGTGCATAAGGATTTTACATATAGAAAAATATATAGAAATTACGCTTGACGCGCTAATTTAGGTTGTGCTGTTGCGACACAGTATATAAAGAATAAAGACTACTACAAACTCTTGCAAAATCATGTTGCATTTTGAAAATATTCATACAATTTTGCTCGCCACTTTACATAAAAAATATATAATGATTAATGATTGCGTGACAAGATCAGATCGCATTTTTAATGTACTTATGACAAATCTCACTCACTAATCAATGCCAAGAGAGCGTGCAAATGTTTTATTTAATTTTATTTTCTATCTTTTTTCTTACGAGTAGTATATTCGTCACATAAAGATTTGAAGGCAAGAAAACTATTGCTATTTTTGGCTAACAATATCTATAGATACGCGTACGACTGCCATAGATCGATGTCAATGTATTAAATTTCATTAGCATTGGTATGTTAGTTTTTGAAGGACAGATATAAATAACCAATCTCACCGGGTGCTAATCTTAAAAAGAGGCGAGAGGAGATTTTCTCCGCATATAAAGATCTGCAGAGCTTTCGGCTAATTGAAATCAAAATGACCAGGGAGGACCTTCTACGCTTTGATATAGATTTATGTTTGAGTAAAGGGTGCACTCATACCTTTAATTTCTTGTCTTTCATATAATTTAACCCTTGGTAAGGGTTTCGGAAGTCCAATGTGGTGTTTATGGCACACGATTGTGTGATACGTCTAGAAAATTTGTATGAAATACACTCAAATTATTGAGTATATTTCATACTAATTTTTTAGACACATGACTCATGTCATCATGTCCTGTAAACACCGTATAACACAGCATTCGTCAAGCGGCCTCTAAGAGTTCTATATACTACAACAATCGAGCAACATTTACCCCTCTATGCCCCAGAAAGCACAGTGCTGTGGTTGGGCATATACCCACGAAGTTCACTTAATCTCCGGAGGGATACTGACAGTTGTGAAAAAGATTTACATCAATCAGCACCTGCCTTCCGGTTTTTTCTGATGATGGATCAGTTCCACGGAGTGAATTATTCACGATCCACCATCGCCCCCGTGTGGCTGACTAGGCTCACAGGGGGAAACTGGCAGTGGCATTCAGAACATCATCGCTTTTGAAAACATATGGACCAATGACACTATTATTTTGACTCTCACATGTCAAAATATCACTGCCAGTCAACTGAAAGTTGGCTACATGTGCCGAATTCGTAAGTGTGTTAGTAAAATAGTTTGTAGTGTGTAGAGTTTCTTAAAATTGCACCTGAACCTGCACGTGTAAACGCTGCGTTATCCACTCGCCATAAAGAATGTTACGATTACAGCTGTGAATCAGGTTTTAGTTATTTTTGGAATTTTGCATTCGATTACACTAATACCAAATCAAAGTCTTTTTTAATATGAAAACCAGAATTTAGTAATCACTTTTCCACATGTATGAAGTACTTTATTTATAGAGCGGTTTTCGAACTTTTTTTTTTATCAACTGAACTGAAAAAAAAAAATATATATATATAATAAAATGTTTGTGAAAAGTAAAATACTTATTGCGCAAATAAATTAACTGCCAAAATGACATCAGTAACAATACAAATCACAATTTTTTTTTGCAATAAAAAAAAAAATCTGGGCGTAAATGATTTAATATGTAAAAAAAATTTATTAAAAATTGGAGAAATGTTTTTCTATATATTATATAAAAAAACAACTTGATTATAATTCAAGGATAACAACTCGTTTAAAATTATATATTTTTTAATGTTTATAGAAATTATACAATAAAAGACACTCTACAGAGAGATTAGAAACACAGCTGGTTTATCGAAATGTTTTGCAACACTGACAATATTTTCTAGCACTGGAGCTTTTTTTCGCACAAGAAACCTGCTGGTTTATCGGAATATTTTGCAACACTGACGATAATTTCTAGCACTGGAGCTTATTTTCACACAACAAAACTACATTTCTTTAAAATTAACTGCTTGGCTCACGATGTCGTTTCGTAAACGTTCGTCATAATCTTTAAGGTCAAAAAACCTATTTTCAAGCCGTTTGTAAGCTTTATTTTTAACTGATCTTGTATCATTTGCCTTGTCTACCTCCGATATATTCGTTAGTTGAATAATAGTTGACTGTCAGTCACTTATTTTTTATGTAAAACATTAGCGAACGTTAACGAAACGACATCGTGAGTCAGGCAGGTAGCAAGTTCTAAATTTGAGGATACATTTTTTTTTTTTTGATTTTTTATATAAGTTCTTGTTTTCAAATTCATATCGCTCCTTTATTGCAACATATTCATAATTAAAAAAAATGCTTTTTTTCGAGAAAAATTAATTTAAAAGCTCATTTTTTGAGATATTACTATGTTGCAACAAAGGAGCGATATACACACGTATATAAGACCTCTAGCAGATGAGTAAGTAACTGTGCAGCACACAGAGCGGGGCTTTCGCGCTCCTTAAAAAATTTTATTGAAAAAGCGTAGCCAACTTATTAAAGTGAATGCTCTGCACAGTGTGACTAGGTCCAAAAAATTTATGGATCTAAATTGGCACCTAAAAAGTACTAAACAAATTTTAAGTGCTAAAGCATTTTTAAGCAAATATTTTCTTTGAGAGTTCATAGTTTTATCATTTATGCTTATGTTTTTAGAAAAATTTTTATTTCTATTGAATAAAACGAAATTTCTTTTTAAAAACACCAAAAAAAAAAAAAAAAAAATAATAATAATAAAATAAATAATAATAATTTGTATTGTAAAAATCCTTCTTAAGAAAAAAACTTGAGAAAGGAAAAACTTGAACTAGAACCCCATGTACATATGTACAAACCAAATAATTTTTAATTTAAAAATTATAAAGTTCAATAAAAATTTAACAAATTAATAATAATAATAAATAACACATACACATATATTTGCCAAAGTTGATATATTCCCTACCGCATAGTCTAACACAGGGGTGCCCAAAAGTTCTATATGGAATATATTTAATATATATATTTAAGGAAAAACTATTTTATTTCATATTTTTTGTTGTAAAAAGCAAAACGTATTTACAAAAATCTATTCTGATAACCACTGTTTTCAGTGTTTACCAGCAAAGCATGCGATAGTGTTGTGCTTTATTCTTGTGTGTGTACAGTGAAATACGGCAACAAATATATAAGAAAATGTTTTTTGTGTACTTTTCATTGCTGGTGCTGAGTGCAGTATATGTGTATTAAAAAGCACAGGCTTATAGCTAAGCGCTTTTACAAAAAGAATTGAACATCAAGCGCATAGGGCTTGGGCACTTTTGGACTAACATTTCTTCCTTAAAATGTTCGCGTAACTTCTATTTTCAATAGAAAAAAAATTTTTATTTTTAAAGATTTGAAAATTTTTTTGGCAGACCTTGTCGTAACTGATAAATCAATTGCGCAATAATATTGCGACGTACAATTCGTACTTCATTCGGCATTGTTACAATGAAATCTTCTAAGCATGAATTTAAGGGATCGAAATAGTCTCCTTTAAAAATAGTTTGTTAACAGAGATTTTTTAACAGATTGCTAAATTAACAACTGGAAAGTGCTAAATCGAAAAAAACACTGGCTCTGCGGCACTATGCTTATTCTGCATATAACTAAAACAATGCGCGAGCGTTTTATTTTACCTTGCTCTTTTTGTGAGCTACGCTTTTTTTTTGCGCAATGTGGTAAAAAGCCAAGAATGCATATTGTGCATTTGCTGTGGTATTTTTAGCATCAAGATTTAGAGTAGCAATAAAAAAATTTATACAGGGTGTCCGGTAGCAGATTTATATTCCAAGCTTATAGAAAAAATATAATAATTAAAACAAAATTTTATTAAGAGCATTGATTGATAGCTTGTGAAAATGATTTACATCAGCACCTGCCTCGTAGGCCTAATCTGATGATGGAACAAATCCACTCAAATAAAAAAATATGACACTGCGCACATCATAAGTTTCGGTGAGCGTGCAAGGAGTGTGCTATGGGTGAAAGAGTCAGCAAATCTGAACCGCACTTTCTAGTAAGCGATTATTATTCTTAGAGCAGGTTTACACTATGATTTGAAGTCATGTCTTATCAAATGTCAGTAATTTGTCAAGCATCTCCGAGATCACAGAGGCCAACTGATACTGTTTTTAAAACAGGGCACATTTCTAACATGAATATCATGCTTGCAATAAAGGGCTAGATTAGTTACTAGACTTACAACTCTATACTTAAGATATATCAAAATTTTATATACATATACAGGATGTTCGCTGGGAAAATATACGATTACCGCCATTTTGGTAAACATTAGTCTTGAGCGTTTATATTTGGCAGTCATGAAGTAGACAGGTGGCAAATATGTTATGAATTCGAATGTTTTAATCGTTACAACATTTTGTGAAAATCAATAATCGATTACTGTGACGATGAGAAAGTTATGTAAAATTTTTTGGAGAAAACGCAATATTTTATCGTGTAGTGAATGATTTTAAAGGTGACATGCTCAAGCATGGATCACAACGTAGTGTAAGATCAGCTGAAAACATTACTGTTGCTCAAGAAAGTGTTCAAAACAATTCATCAAACTCAATTCGATGCCGTGCTCCAGAGCTTGGACAAATTTGGCCGCAATTAGCATTCATAAAAAGTCACAGTCTGGTGTGCAATTTGGTCAAGAGGAAAATGAAAACGGCGTAACGGCAACTGGGAATGGATAGCGATACCGTGATATGATTGAAAACCTTTTAACGCCACAACTGCATGCTTTAGGCTTGATTAACATGAAGTCGAGATTACAATGGACTTAGGGCGAGAATTATATCATCCCGGCGGATAAAATATACATACGAGTATATTGGTAAGAAAATAGGCGGAACTGAATGGTGCAAGTCTGTTGTAGATTTCAGAAAGAAAACTGTCGTTTTTAAAATGCCAGCCTTGACCTTGTCCTCAAATAAGAAGGGGAAAACAAACAAACAATTTACGATTTTGTTTTTAAGAAAGCAATTTTAAATAAAATACAAAATCCAATTAATAATAAATCATTGTTTAAATGCAATTCACTCAAACCAGTGTCATATTACCACGCCATTCATACAACTTGCAACGCTTTTTTTTCTATATACATACAAGGTAAAAATATTAAAACTACATTTTAGTTTTTTTTTTTCAGCAAAATGTACAAAACAAAATAATTTTAAATAAAATTAAACGAAAAAAAGCTAGTTATTTCACTTGAGCACGAAAATAAACAATAAGAAAAACGCCAGCCACAATAATTAAAATTCATTGACAAAATTTTTGGATCCCACTTTTTAAGGCGGAAGGAAGTAAAAGAAAATCTTTTTTGCCTGTCTTTTCTTGCTACACGTCTATTTTTTATTTAAAAACAATTAAACAAAATAAAAATTAAATACATATCGCCATGAAAGAAAATTAATACTTTTAACAAATGCTCATTAAAAGCACACAAACAAACAAAAACAAGAGAAATTAATGATGCGGAAATTACCCAGAAAGAATTTTCAAAAACAAAACTAAAAAAAAAAAAAACAAATAACAAGGAAAATTGGCTACAATCAACAACAAACACCTACACACACACAATCTGCCAACAAAAGTAGGAAAGGCGACGTTTACACTCGCAAATACAAATCAACAAGTTGTACAATTGACTCTCGTCTCGACTGCAATTACTGATGTTCTACATTTTTGTTTATTTTTTTCATTTTTATTATATTATAAAAAACTTGGTAAGCATTAATTAATTAATGTTTTTGTTTTTATACCGTCTGCTTGCTTTTATTTAAAAACAAATCGTTTACAAAACAAAATAAAATTGTTTTTTTTTTCTTCGTTTTAGGTGTTCGATGTACGAAACTTGCAAATCAAGTATGACAAGCTTTGTATTTAAAATATAAACCATTTTGCAGATTTTTTTTTTATAAACATCAATATTACGTTTCAAATTTTTTTTTTTTTTAATATTAGTTTCGTTTTGAAAAGTAAATTTATTTTCGCTTAGCTGCTAATAGGGAATGCATTAAAGCGATAAGTATGCACACAGTGCAAATGCATCTAAAGGGTGGTTACATTTCAAGGGCCGATGTTGATTTTGAATAAAACACAAACTATTTAGGAAATTATTGTAATTTTTTTTTATTATGATATATTGGTATTACTCAATTATGTATGGAACAAAATATTGGTCAAATGGGCGCCGCGACCACGGCGGCACACCTTCATCCGATGGTTCAAATTTTCGATGGCCCTGAGGCATAATGGAGGTTCTATGCCGTTAATGTGCCGAATTATCTCATCCTTTAGCTGTTGAATTGTTGCTGGCTTATCTTTCAAATAACCCCTAAGAAAAAAGTCCAACGGTGTCAAATCACATGATCTTGGCGGCCAATTGACATCGCCATTACGTGAGATAACACGGCCATTGAATTTGTTGCACAAAAGAGCAATTGTTTCGTTAGCTGTGTGGCAAGTGGCACCGTCCTGCTGAAACCACATATCGTCTACATCCATATCTTCCAATTCGGGCCATAAAAAGTTCGTTACCATCTCACGATAGCGAACACCATTCACAGTAACTGCCTGACTGGCCTCATTTTGGAAAAAATACGGCCCGATGATGCCGCCAGCACATAAACCGCACCAAACAGTCACTCTTTGCGGGTGCATTGGTTTTTCGACAGTCATTCTTGGATTCTCATTCGCCCAAATGCGGCAATTCTGTTTATTGACGAATCCACTGAGGTGAAAATGCCTCATCACTGAAGATGATTTTCTTCGAAAATTCATCATCATTTTCATAATAAGTCTGGATAACTTTAACACGTTGTTGGATTCTGTATCTCTCCATGGTTCAAATTGAGTAAGTCTGAAATAGAGAAATGTCAAATAAAATTCGAAAAAAAAAACTTGGCGTTTAGGTGTGGTTTACATTCAACATCGGCCCTTGAAATATAACCACCCGATAGTTAAATGTTTCATTTCAGAGTTTCGAGGGTTGTTTCACAAATCCAAAATCTCAATTTCATATACTCGTGAGTATAGGACATAAGTTTCAGCTGCTGCAATGCGCTCACATGTAAACTATAAACAATTTTCGTGTCTACTATAAACATTTTCGTGTTTACCACAACGACATACGATACATTACGTTGATGCCCTGCAGGGCACCTTACCGCAGCAGTGATACAAAGCACAGCTATTTTTTATTTCGGTACCAGCAAATTGCCAACAATTTATTTACACTGAAAAGAACATTTAATCCATCTGTACTTAAATCCATCCCTCCGGGAAACAGGTTTTGCCTCGGCGTATTCCTAACCAGGGCATTCTGTTTTTCAAGTAAAGAGAGGAACAAGTCGTTCGTTTGTTGTAGCAAATAAAACTTTAGGAAGCCGCATGAATTATGTTGTGTTGGTTTCCGAAACCCTCACCAAGGGTATAAATTGGCAGAACGGGGATCAGCATGGCCCCCGGGAAGTTCTGCTTGCGGTTCGACCCGGGCTGATCATGGTTGAGGTGCCTACCTTGGCTGAAACGTTCTGGCTGTGGTTGAAACCTAAAACGCAGGAAGGGAGTGTTAGTATCCTTGATAATTGTTTGGTGATGGCTTTTTTCGAGGGCTAACAATCTCCCGAGGATCTGTTGCCTATACAACAGATACATGTACTGTAAAGAACCAGTGGTGATGATTGACGGGTGAGTTGGTTTAAGGGCTGATGCTCTTAATGGGCTTCGGCCTACCAACTCATTAAGCCTTGTCCTCCATTGATTGCTGGGAAATTGCATACATGAGGGGTTAGAAAGCCCGAACTCCTCAACAAGAAGTTGTTCATATGACCGCAATCATATGACAAGAATTGCTACCAGTGTGAGCCTAGCAAGCAACACGGGGGCGGTGGTGAATCGTGAAAAATTCACTCCGTGGAAATGGTCCACCATCAGGTTAGGCCGTCAAGGCAGGTACTGATGTAAATCATTTTCACAGTTGTACTTAAATCCATCCCTCCAGGGAACAGGTTTTGCCTCGGCGTATTCCTAACCAGGGCATTCTGTTTTTCAGGTAAAGAGAGGAACGAGTCCCTCGTTTTTTGTAGCAAATAAAACTCTAGGAAGCCGCATGAATTATGTTGTGTTGGCTTCCGAAGCCCTCACCAAGGATATAAATTGGCAGAACGTTCTGTCTGTGGTTTAAACCTAAACGCAGGAAGAGGGAGTTAGTACCCCTGATAATTACTTGATATGTGGCTTTATTCAGGGACTAACAGCCTCCCGAGGGTCTGTTGCCTTTACAATAGATACATGTACTGTGAGGAATCAGTGGTGATGGTTGATGGGTGAGTTGGTTTAAGGGCTGATGCTGCTAGTGGGCTTCGGCCTACCAACTCATTAAGTCGTGTCTTCATTGATTGCTGGAAAATTGCATACAGAAGGAATTAGAGGGCCCGAACTCCTCAACAAGAAGTTGCTCATATGGCTGCAAACATATTGCTCCTCTATTGCAACATAGTCATATCTCAAAAAATTAGCTTTTTTAGCTAACAATGCAGAATTGTTAACAGTACTACCTTTTATACTCTCATTGTGCCAAAAATTTCCTTTCCTTTAGGAGATATTTTCTAAAAAAAAGTTTCTAAGACTTGTATGGAAACTAAAAATTTGAAATGTGTTTTTCTCGAAACAAGCTTTTTTTTAGTTATGTCTATGTTGCAATAAAGGAGCGATATGGCAAAAATTGCTAACTGTTTGAGCCTAGTATGCCACACGGGGAAGCTGCTGAATCGTGAATAATTCACTCCGTGGAATTGGTCCATCATCAGATAAGGCCGTAAAGGCAGGTGCTGATGTAAATCAATCCGAAGCGCTGTCAAAAGTAGGATAAATGCGTATTTTCTTATGTTAATCACGGTTGCTGTATTTGACGATTTATTGTCATTTTTTATATTTTAGGTGCTGAAAATAGCGTGTTAACGATTTAAGGCCTATTCTTGACGATTTTGTAGATCACGTTTTAAATTTCATATTTTTCAAGCAACTTTGCGGTTACAACTATATAAATAAATACTCCCTTTTTTTAAGATAACTTATGTAGGGAATGAAAGTAGTATTTATGGTGTACCTAAATATGTATGTAACCTAACACTAGATGGCAGCACAAACACAATTTTTTTTTGTTTGCGGTCAGCTGTTAAGATTTCACCCAAATTCATCATTTAATTTATTTGTTGTAGTCGTTTAAGGAAGTAAGAAACTTTTGTGTTTCTTAAAAAGTGGAAAAAAGTGAATTTCGTGCAGTGATTAAACACTATTATCTGAAAGGGAAAATGGCGAAAGAGACAAAAGAAGAGTTCGATAAACATTACGGTGAGTTCGCTCCATCAGATTCCATGGTAAAATGTTGGATTGCTGAATTTAAACGAGGCCAAACAAGCACTGCAACAATACCACTAACAGGAAAGACAAAAGAGGTATTTACTGAAGAAAATTTCAAGAAAATCCTCGATATCGTTATGAATGATCGCCGAGTAAAGTTACGTGAGATTGTTGAAATGGTAAACATATCATATGAATGTGTGTTAAACATTTTGCATAAACATTTGCATATGAAAAAACTATCGGTGAGATGGGTGCCGCGTTTGCTCAGTATCGAACACAAACGAGTTCGACGGACCACTTTTCACAGCGGTGTTTGGACATAATAAAGCGTGATCCTGTTGATTTTTGGAGTCGATTAATAACTGTGGGTTCACCACTACACAACTGAAACCAAAAATCAAACGAAACAATAGGTGGAAGTGGGAAGCTGGTGGAAGTGCTCCATCTATGTTACGCTCGTGGTTCAAGTCGAGGTTACGGTATCGCGGCTTACGTAGTGGAAAATAAACAAAAATTTGATTACAAGTTTGGGCTAGCTCTAGCCTGGGTGTCGGAATTCAAATACCCCTGATACTGTATTTTGGAATGCACACGGAATATTGCTTATCGTTAATCTAGAAAAAGGACTCACAATCAAGTATTATCGTGCATTATTGGGAAAATTGGTTGAGACAATCAAGAAAAATCAACCACATTTAAAGAAGAAAAAAGTACTCTTTCGTCAAGACAACGCAACGGTTCATACAGCACTAGATACGATGCTAAAATTACGTTAAATATCATCCACCCTATACGAGTAATCCTATATTTCTAATATTATAGGATGGTATTTTTTCTGGCTCAAGTTCAAATCCACTTTAGCCAAGAATTATTTTTATTTTTAATTATAACCACTAATTGCCGCGATCAATAGCTCTTGATCAAAGAAGACGGGAAAAAATAACTACACTGGGTTGTCCCCCAGTCACTACACTACTCATCAGCATCCACCAGGATTTGAACTGGACATCATGTAAACATAATGCTTAAGCAACTCAGCCACCGACCGGATTCTTATTTATATTTTCGTCTATATTTGTCGCATATTGATCACATATGCAATTTGTTATAATCCTATATGTTATTTGGAAAAGTAAAACAAAAACAACATAATTGTAACTAACTTTAAATTAAAATTAATTTAATTTTTTTTATGAATATAAATAATAATAAATATAAATTATTAAGACTTTAATTGCTTTTAATATGGAAATTCCGTTATGACCTTTACTTTATTGTTATTTTATCTCCCTCTCACTAGATATAATTTAAGTTTTAGTCATTTGAATTTTATTGCCGATCATTAATAATTAATCAAATCTGTTGTTTGTTGTTTGTAAACAAATTTGCACATGGCTCAATAATATAAGTTGTTTTATACTAAATATACGGGTATCAGGTTAGAGCTTAAACAAACATTTAGAAACGCTAGAAAAATATCGCTCTCTGGTAAATTTTTTTAATTATTAAAATGACTTTAACAGCAACAACTGATCGCGAAAAAAAATTTCTTGTATTTGCCAGTGACTTACAAAACCAAGCTGCAATCGTTTGAACGTGAATGAACAAGAATGTGAGTTTTCTGTCACGTGTTTGCGATATTCTTCTGTACACATATGTATGTATATACTCGTACATATGTAAGTATAGGTGGCTAAATGATACGATATTTTTAGTAAAAATAAATTTTTTTATTTACATTTAATTTGCTTTCATACTTTTTTATTTACATAACTTTTTCGAAAAGCAAAACACAACATTACAATTCGACTTTAAAACGCTTTTAATACGCATCGCACATCCAAATATACGAGTACTTACACAACAACCCAACAAACAACACGAAGTCAAGCATTTGATATAAAATGTCTTTATCATATAATTGATATCAAAATTATAATTATCAAACCTTTTTCAATGGTTTGATTTTAACATTTGAATTTAAATTAGGAGTGATTTGAATATAAACATTTACGGCCGTATTCATAAAAAAGCACTAATCAGCATTTTAACAACTTTTTAGTTAAAACAGAATTTTCAGCAAAAAAAAAACACATTTTATAAAAACGTATTCATAAACAGCATTTTAGCTAAAAATCATTTTATTGAAATTTTCTATTTGTGATTGGCAACGCCATCATATGCAATTCTCATCTGAATCATAGTGCTGCGATAAAAACGGGTTTTTGTTCACATAGTAGTCATGCAAAGAAATGTCTTGTATTGTTTTTTCATGAAAATCAACTTTAAAACAAATAAATAAATGTTAACTCCATTTTGTCTTTCATTTAAATAACAAAAAATATTGAGTCAGAAAAGTTTTACGTTGATTCCTTTTGCTTACGCGTAGGAAAAAATATGAATAACGAGCTTTTTTTATTATTTCGTTTTTTTTACACATCACTGATGTACATGACATTTTATTAACGTATATTATTTTAAATAAATAAAATGTTAGTAATAACTAAAATAATAAGACTGGAAAAAATGTAAAGCGTAATTTCTTATCTGGAATCTAGAATAAAATAAATTACTTCTTTCCCTGAAAGTTTTCTGTATAAAATTTTGCGAAATTATGCGATTGAATTTGACCTTCTCATCTCAGATATTATCCAAGGCGAATTCATTACCAGGTGAACTTAACAGCACAGGTGATTATTTTTTGCTTCTCGTGTCATAATCTAAATTCGCCTAAGATTGCTCAGCAGAGAAAAAATTTTATATAAACGTTAAATATAAACTTTTATAATTGTTTGTAATTAAAATCGCAGATTATATTAGTTTTTCACTTTTAAATTCACACAACTTTCTTGAAATTGCACTAAATCATACAAAAAAACCTTCAGATTAAAATGGCGCGAAAAAGTTTGTAAACAAAAGAAAAAAAATTTGACAGTCTCATTGGAAAAAAAAACGCGAGAAGCAAAAAATAATCACCTGAGCTGTCAAGTTCACCTAGTAATCGCATGTTTTCAATATTTTTTGTGCGTAGAACACCTTTTGCGTGATTTGAAATCACTTTGCCAAAAATTGATTTTCAGAACAGACCTAATTTAATAAAATAGTAAATTTTTCAGATAAAAAACTCGAGTGGCCAAAGTTTCGCTTACAGAAGCGATGAGCCGATGCACACTTGTAAGTCAGTAATGCACACCATCTCATATACGAACTTAGTATACTTTTTCATATACATTGCCGCATTTATAGAGTGAACGCCTACCATCTGCACACAAAGTAAGGGAGCTAGTGTGGTGTTCATCCAACAAAAGCTCATTACTTTCTAACGTACATTGTAAGCTATCAGTAGGCAGCTCGAATACAATCTCGCATACTTTGTGAGTCGGAAGTAGGCAGCTCGGATACAATCTCGCATACATTGTAAGCCAGCAGAATGCAGCTCATATGTACTGCGCAATTCGGATTTTTGGGAATATTCCATTAAATAAATTTGTTTTGTTTTTTGTCTACTTCATTCTTTTATTTTTTCCCTAAATGTTTTGTCTTTCTTGTACCTTTTTAAAATTGTTTTCTAGCACTTTTACCTAATTTTGTTAATTAAAATTTTTGTAACGGAGGCTGACAAAGACGGCGAACGTTTGATTTACAACTAAAAAATAAAATACATATGTATATAAATGTGATACAAAAGATGAACGTAATTCATTTTTCGGAACTCCATATAGTACTTTCATACACTTTGTAAGTTATCATTCATTGATTACAAAGTGTTGCACACATCATCGAAGAGAAGTAATATGGTAGGCAGTGTTCGCCGCTGGGACATAACAAAAGAGTAAAATGGGTACTTGATTTAAAAGGAGAAACAAAACTATTGGCAGGCTCAATTGTTTACCAATTTTTTTTTTTCTTTAACTTTAATTTAATTCTAAAGGCGTACACCTTTAATACAAACAACAACAACTTTAACACATCTATTGCCTTTTAAATAAATAACAACACATTTTGTAACCATCCCCAGTACTGCTGTCAAACGCATGTAACATGCGGTACACAACGCAGTTGTGGAGTGGAGTGGTTAGATTAGGTAAACATGCTTTTGTCATACGAAAGCCTAGAAGAAAAAGCTTAATCATCTTTGAATTACAATTACTTGAGGAATAATTATTTCTAATTATTGCAAAAGGAATAATTAACATTTGTTTACGAGATTGAAGCTTTGTTATAAATGAATTTATTATTAACAAGTCTTTCTTTTCAAAATGAAACAAAAATTTATTAATTAATATTGGGAACTATTGTTGAATGTGGGGAAAAAAATATTTAATATTAAATGGGGTCAAGCAAAGTTTAATTAAACAATGATTGTAATATGTAATTCAGTTTACATTCAATTAAAAACAAACCAAAAAGAAAGAAAAAAATTAAATAAATGAAACAATAATACAGAAAACGTGATATCTTATTTGTCAAATTACTTGAAGAAAGAGCCGGAGCCAGATATTTAAATGGAAATAATGCATAATGCACAAAATATGAATATATATGAAAGTAGATAGCAGCAGCTATGGGAATATTAATTTGAATACAGGGTGTTGCAATATTAATCTCTTTATCGTAATATGTAATAGCTTTTGCAAATGGCGTTTTACCTCAATAATTTGTGAACTATTGTGTGCCAACAGGCCAACAATGCAGCGCTATACTCCGCAAGAACGTGGAATAATTGTGTCGATTTGTTTTAACCAATATTCGGTCGGGGGTGTTTTCTCAGCGTAAATTACTCCATAGATTTGGACTGCTCCCCAAAAGCAGGAATGCGAACAGTTATCACCATAAACATTGCTGAAAACTATGGAAAATGCGATAAAACGGGTACAATTGTTTTTTTTTTTATTGGACCAGTACTCAGGGGATGACCCCTCCTACATAAGCAGTGCATTGTATCAGAACTAGGAAAATAGGTTGTGAGGAGGGGGAAAGAGGGAGTAGTGTTTGTGAACATTTGACTTAAACCTTCCAACGTTATAACAGACAACAAACACGTCTGCAGGCAACTTATTCCACAGACGAAACGCACGGCTGAAAAACGAATTCTTTCTATAATGCGTAGTACGAGTCCCCGGGCAATCAACCACAAATGGGTGAGCTCTGGATGATGAACGCGTGCTACGTAAAAATGTGCTCGTTTCGGGAACAAGATCCCTAATCTCGTAAGAGCAAAATCCATTGCAGTAACGATAAAACAGAGTAACGCACCCCACACTGCGTCGATGCTCCAGTGAATCAATAGAGTTGGATACTCTACTGTCACCGATGAGCTTCTTCGCCCTCTCCTGCACACGGTCCAGTAACCCCAAAATAGACTTTGAGGCACGGGCTCAAACATGAGAGTTGTATTCCATTTTCGGTCGAATGTAGGTGGTATAAATAGCAAGGAGGTCGGATGGAGTGACGTACATCTTACACCGTTTCAAAAAACCGAGGCACTTGAATGCTTCTTGAAAAATGTGTTCAGTTCACACTGTATCTTCATTCCAAGAACATCAAGAGCATTCGATTCCTCAGTATTTATACCATCCATGAGTACAGATGAAGCAGCATTTGCGGCCGTTTGTTTGTGTGTAAATAAGCGAAATTGGGTCTTACGCGCGTTAAATGCGACACTGTTTTTACGACCCCATTCGGAGATTAATAGAATATCACTATTCAGTGAATCATTCATATTTAGCCTCTTGGCAGCGATCTCTGATAGGCTGGGCCTATAGCTAAAAGAGTACGAGTGACAAATGCTGATGTCATCCGCGGAAGAGTGGATAGGGTTGGAAGTTTGATAGAGAAGATCGTTGAGGAAAATAAGAAATAGGGTAGGAGAAAGAACGGAGCGTTGCGGGACTCCTGAATTAATCTTGAACTCGTTTGAAGAGACCCCATCTATAACAACTCGTAAAGAGCGGTCTCTGAGAAAGCTCGATATAAACCGAGAGAAGTCATCACCGACAATAAAAGCAATAAAATTGTGCCTTTGTTCAAGTGGCGGCAGCCGCTTAGTTGATAACTTATTTTCCAATTAACACAAAAAGTTGCACAGATTCAAACTAAACACTAAAAAAAATTTTTATTTATTCAAAAACGAAAGTGGATGATAAATTTTACGCCACCTTATATAAGTATTAGAGCTTAAGGAATTTTTGCAAGTAACAGCAAATAAATAAACCATATCGTGAATGTTTTAATTGTAAATAAATTTAACTCGCAAGAAACAAATTATCACATATCATAACTGTCAAGAAGGCGAAAACACTATTTAATAGATAAAATACACAAAAAATTTTATCAGTAAACAAAATATACATATCACGTAAATAACCTTGCGTGGAGGGGGCCTGAGTCAACTCAAAAATACTTTTGCCGGCCGCATAAGTACACAAATACTTATATTTAGCGTATGAAAGCCCACCCCGTGCTGCCAGTTTTACACCACACCGCAGCAATATTTATTATGTATATTTATTAGAATTAGTTACACTAATGAATAAAATAAGAAGAAAAAAAAAAACTTAAAGAAAAATACAGAGTGACCTCGGTTAACAAAACTCACATCATATCATGTAACGCTCGCTACATTGGATTAAACAAAGTTATGTACAAAAAAAAAAAAAAAAAAAAAAAAATAGTGTATGTAGTACATATATTCCGGTGGACCGCACCTAAAATATGCTTCACAATAGACACGTATATGTCCATACATGGACCGATATCGAAAATTTTCACTTTTTGCATTTTAATAACTTTCTTCCATTATCAGAACTGATTTTAAGCACGTTACGCTTATGTGTCGTATTCAAGGAAAAATCGGTTTTAAGGCTATATCTCGGGAATATGTATATGAACCGATATTGGAAATTTTCATTTTCTGTATTTTTTAATTTCCTTTTATTACCAGAGCTGCCTTTAAGAAAAAAAATTGTTTTAGGCTATATCTCGAATATATATAGACCGATATCGGAGGAAATTTTTTATTTTGCCTTCATGCCAAACATTTATTACTTATTTATTCGACTATACAGTTACAAATAAATTAAGTATAGGATGCACAGCTTGGGCGGAGTAAAGAAGACCTTATGCCCACGATGGTATTAACAGTAATTTGCAGTGGCACAGTGACTGACTATGAGAACTTATGCCTTCACATAAAAAGTTGCCGCGTGGTCATCAAAACTTTTCATACAAGATTGCACAAAAAAATTTATTTTTTCGGAATGTTGGATATATGTCGGTTATAACTGAACCGATTTTACAAAATTTCAATAGAGACCCCATGAATCGATTGAGTAATAGAATGGTGAAAGAAAGAAGTTTCTAAGTCTAATGGTTTTCTCAGAAACGGTGTTTCAGTGGTAGACAGACAGACATCGCTTAACCTGATTCAGAATACTTTTATATATACTTTATAGCAGGAATGCCCAAGCCCTATGCGCTTGGTGCTCATTTGTTTTTGTAAAAACACTTAGCTATAGACTGTGCGCTTTAATATACACAAGTGCTAAGTAACAACACTTTCCTATGCTTTGCTTATTAAATAAACTTAGTTTTTCCTTAAATGTATTGCTGTCTGCTCTTCCATATAGAACTTTTGGGCACACGCCTGCTTTATAAAGTATAGGGTAGGAAATGAAAATTGTAGAAATTGCAAACGTAGGAGTAATCACAAACTTATATGTATATATCCTTAACAATTTTGTGAAGGGTATACATAAGGGAAAATTCAGTCATGGATTATTTTTCAGCTAATTATATTTTGATCTATTTTAATGTATAATAGCGCATAGAATGCGAATTATTTGCTTTTTTATTTTTTAGTGAATTTGGGCTAAAGATTTTCATTTCAAAAATTTTGTTATTTGAAATTGAAAGTTATTCGATTTTCTTAATGACTTCTTATGTTTTAAAAAGGACAGTTTTATTAATTACTCTAAACGAGATGGTACTGTGTTTTCTTTAATAAAATTGCGCAGTAAACGTATTTGAAAAACAACAAATAAACACGTAACACAAAAATTATTAATATATTGTAAATATGTGAATATGAATGTATGGAAAACATATGTACGCACACATACATACATATTGTACATATGTATTTAGAAGGTATGTACCTTATTCAATTAAATTTTATTACATGCTTTTCTTGTTTCTTTTTCTGCTACAATATTAGTTTTTACATATTTCGGGAATGGAAATATGTATTTGTACAAACATATGTTTCTATCGACATACACATACATACATATTGTCATTAATACCCCATATATGTAAATACGTAATTACTAACACTTTTTTTAAGTATTATTTTTCCAAAAATTTTATAAATTTGTAAAGCTACGTACACACGGTTGTCAGATCTTACAATATTGCCAGTAAAAATGTCTAAAAATGTATTACAATCGTGCGAACTGCCAATTTTTAACTTACAACGTTGTCAGAAAAACCATTGTCAATCAATTGTATGACGACAATGTTGCCAGGCATCTGACAATCGTGAGAACACTCTTCGTCGGCATTGCCAGATAATTGGCTGGTATTGTAAGCTCAGTTTTAATTGTCAGATGTATAAAATTAATGCACCTGATTCATGACATCATTGTCAAAAAAAAGTTTGATGCCAAACAGATCGTTGTTGATATACGTAAGTGGCAATGCCTTACAACATGTCTGGAAATTTATTTCATCTAACAATCTGGCATCCGTATGAACTGACAATTTTTGTTGTCAGATGAATTATTGGTCAGACCATAGTCTGATAATGAAATTGTAAGATTTTCTTACGATCGTCTGAACATTTTACTTCCGCGGGACAATTTTTCATTGCCACTACATTGTCAGCATGTTGCCAGATCTTACAATATTATAATATATGACAACCGTGTGTACATAGCTTACTACATATATTAGGGGTAATTGGTGCAGGACTTTTGAGTTTGGATTCGCTAGAACTTCATATTTTGTGGGGTTTGATAAAAAACAAAAATGCATGAGCCAAAAAATTAGAACGGTAGGATGGAGGTAAATGGCTTCGCATCGCGGTCAAACGTAGAGCAAAACAGCAGAAAATCCACAAATAGCTTCTTTACTGTCTCTAAGTCACTCTCAGGGAGGTAATATAAGACCGACCTGCTCTAATATTTCACCCTCTACATTTCCTATGAACTATATACCCCCAAACTGCCTAACTGAACCAACAATAAGTATTCAAATCTTAATAGTAAATACAAAAAATTAACCAAGTCCAGCCAATGCTAGACAAAAAGTTTTATTTTGCGATGATTATATCGGTGAAATCACTTATTTAACGCTCTGATGGTGGCAAGGGTATCCTTTCTTCTCAACGAGTGTGAACGCTAAAATTAAGTATTTTTCTATTTTGCAATATATATTTCTTCGACCTATTGTTGAATTTTAAGTTGTGCTATTGTTTAGTGGGCTTTTTAGGTCGTTTTTTCCTTTTTAAATAAAACTACTGCTTTGTTTTATTTAGTTTGCATTCTACGTTTAGTTGGATAATTCCAACTTCTTCAGGAATGTTTTATTGTGTATACATTTCGAAACACAAACGTTTTTGATATTAATATCACAGTATTTTTCGTGCAAGAGGGTTTGGGTGAAGTTCCAATTTGCTGATATACCTTGTCGTGGATTTTCGGAATAAAAATATTTTGAGCAGTATATGCATTTTTTTACCAAGTCCACAAAGTATCCGGTTCTTAATATAACCAAATCTCGTTCCTAAAATTTTCTATATAACACTAATTAACCCCTAATATATATAAATATGTATACCTCCTTTCAATATCACTCCTTTCTTGCAACAACGTCATAACTCAAAAAAGGTTTTCAAGTTAACAATGTAAAATTGTTTATATTATTCATGGTGACTTCATTGAAATAACTTTTCAATATAAATTCAATTGCACATGAGCATATTTCAGTGTTGCCACTTTAAAGTTATCTTTACTAAATTCCGTAGAATGAGTTCGGCTAATAAGTTTTTGTTTGCCACGTCTAATTCAGGGAAGCCGAGCTTTCCAAATTGGAAATTTAATCGAATATATCTTTAAGAAGTAAAATACATTTGACTTTTTTTGGGGTTCATGTTTAAACCGTTTATGGTAACTAAATCCTTGTTCAGCTTGGAAGTCGATTTTTGTAATAAGTTTTTGCTTGCCACGTCTACAAGTAATTCAAGCCAAGCTTTCAAAATTGGAAATTTAATCGAATATATCTTTAAGAAGTAAAATACATTTGACTTTTTGTGGGGTTCATTTTTAATCCGTTTATGGTGACGAAATCCTTGTTCAGCTCAGAAGTCGACTTTTGTACAGCTGAATGTTATCAGCATTTGTGTATGCAGATGCTGCAGTGCATCAGCTGATTAGCTAAACTATTGCCATAATAGCCTATTTACACCAAAGCGAAATCTGCTCATTCGAGATTTCAAGCCAAATCTAGTAGATTTTGAGCAGATTTCCCATACAAAATAAAATCTACTTTATGAGTAGATTTCGACGAAATCTCCTGAAATATACTCAGTACTAAGCGATGCAACTGTGATTTCTTGCAAAAAGTACTTAAAAATACTACGCTGCAACAAAAATTGCACTATAATGTGGTGTATGCAGTCTCTGGGCACAAAAAATATACACTTTAATGCTGGTGTATTCAGTCAGTCTCTGATAATATTGTATTGTCAAACCCGCATGCATAAATTATTTTTGAGCAAATGAAATCTTGCTAGATGTCAAAAAACGGTGGTGTAAACGATATAGATTTCGTTGTAGATTTCAATTCAAATCTACTAGATTTTGAGTTGGTGTAAATGCGCTATAAATAGAAAAAATAGAGGTCCCAAAATACAACTCCGTGGTTCTCCTTTAGATGTTTTCTAAAATTTTTCTAATATGTTTTTTTTTCTTTTGCAAAGCAGTTTTTATGAGTTATGCCATTGTTGCAATGAACGAGTTATATATATGTATGTATATAATTATTCAATTTTTGTTAAGCCTTAATAGTAACTAACTAAGGCCCTAAACGGTTTTTATAGCACGAATTGAACTATATTACTTTAACTGTAATGACCTTCGGACTTGATTAAATAAAAATAAATAAATAAAATTAACAAAAAAGATATAAAAATAGATGAACTTTACAATCACTAAAGAGAATTTTTCGTTTACCGCGTGTTGTTTTGTTTCAGTTAAAATGTCAATTTGATTTTCATTGTTCAGAAAAATGTGTTTTAGGTGTAAAAAAAAGCGATTTGTTAAAAAGTTTTTAATCTAAATGGTTTAATACTTTAAATGTTATCAAATATATTATGCTTTTGAAGCAAATTTCTAACATAATTAACGAGAAATTCTTTTAATCTGGCCGAAGTCAGTTGAGAACTTGAGACAACTACATATCGTTGGTCTCATGCAGAAAGAATCTAACAAACATTATCGCAATTTTACAGGAGAAGGAAAACCATAATGGAAACTGTATTCCTACACGCAAAGAAAAGGCAGTTTGATATATGGTTGCGACAACATTAATATATATTCTATAACATTGTGTATTACTGTTCAACACAGCGAATTATCGGTTTAATTATAGTTTATTCCTCTATGAATATGTTACTGTTTGCATTTCTGTAATTCTATTGTTACCATCCATAAATTTCACGATATGGTTGCATACAATAATAGCAATTGTGAAATTTTTTTTTAAAACAACCATAGCTTTTATCACATCCAATATAAGAATGTTTGTGTTTATAATATGTATGATATGCCAATTCATAGCCAACAAAAGAGTTTAAAAAATAAATTTGCTATTGTTGTCATTAATAATATTTTCTTCTAGACGCTGACACATATTTTTTTTTTTTTTTTTGGAAATAGACATATGTTTTGTGTACTTTTAATTTGAAAAATATTAGTAGCTTTATATAAAAAGGAGAAAAAAAGAACACGAAAGTGGCGAAAAATACATTTGAGTATTCGCGAAAATATAAAGGTAAGTCTGTAATATTAAGATAGAAACATATGCAACAATACGACTACGGGTAACCATATTAATATGGTTAAAAATTACTTTTAAAATTGCAATCGCGGATGAAATTTTTAATAAATATTTTTGTTTTATTGCAGTAGATGGATAATTCAACATCAAAGAGCAGACGCAACTTGATTATTTTTTGAAATTTATATTAAACATAGTGTTAATATATATATATATTATAAGCTGTCTTTGTCTTGTAATTATTTAGCATATGTATGTGTTCGTGCTAATTATAACAATTATATGGTTCCATTACAATAAAGCTATTTATGACATTAGTATGGTTATTTCATGAAAGTAACATGGTTACATATGAGAAAAGTAAGAGTGGTTAGTATAAAAATATAGCTGAGTATGACAATTATTTTATCATATTTTTTTAGACATATTAATATAATAATGTTAAACCAAAATATAGTATGGGTACTTATAATATTTTTCTTAAAATACTATGGTATGTCCTGTCAATGGTATTTTAAATGAAACAATGTAGTATTATCAAGTACAACCATATAATCCAACAATAGTATGTTGCCCTTAAAATATTGTCGTATCAACCATATATTTTTTTCTACGTGTAGGTTCATTAGCAAGCAATTGAGCTTGTAAAAGCGATCTTTACGAAATTATTTAATTAAATTTTTGTGACGCTGTATACTTATGTGAAACGTAGTAGAATCTCTACAAAAGTTCGATTCAGGGAAAATGCAAGTTAGGGCCTTTCTACATGAGACTAGCGATATATAAAACAAACTTTTGATTAGTTAATCTAATAATTATTAAAAAAATAAAATTTTAATAAAATAAAATAATAAAACATGTTTGGAAGTCTTATCGCGCTGTTTGCCCAATGTTTAGTTAATTTTTAGTAAAATTTCTTAATATAATCAAATAATTTAAAACAAAATAATAATCTACATGAATTACCTAACACATTTTCTATATTTATTTATTACCAAACGCCTATCATGAGAACGTCTGGAGCGATTTGGCTAATTGTTTTTTAAAAAGTTTGACATTTTCACATGTTTGTCAAAAAATAATTTTAAACACGGTAACACAGTAAAATTTTCTGATTTGGTAGGAAGGAATCGGATAAGTGGGCGTGGTGCCTCTCATACAAAGTAAATATTGATTTTTGTACATCTTAAGAATGCTTAAAGCTACAGTTTCAAAATTTGGTACGAATGACATGATGGTCCTTACAAATTATCCAGAAAAAAAAGTGGGCGTGATACCTGACATATAAGCTAAATATTGGTTTCTGCACATTTTGAGAACGGTTAGAGCTAAAGTTTTTAAATTTGGTATGAATGACATTATACTTTAAACAAATTATCAGACAGAACGTGGGTGAGTTCTGTAAAGCGGGCATGGTAACTCTCATACAAAGTAAATATTGGTTTTTGCATATTTTGAGAACGGTTAGAGCTAATCTTTTTAAATTTTGTACGAATGACAGAATGGTCTAAACAATTTATCAGACAAAAAGTGAATGAGGTTGGGTTTTAGTCCATACAATTTCAAGGAAGTAGTTCAACATTTTTTATTTTGTTTAATTACACATTGTTGTTGTATACTGTCAAAATAATAATATTGTTAAAAACAAGATGCCGTTTGTATGTTTGTTTTTAAGTTGTACTAAATTTGGCTTAGTGTGGAAGCATATTTAGTATATTTTATTCAAAGCGCTCTTTGCCCATCGCTGATTCAATTAGATAAATAAAAATAATAATATTTTAATAGTTAAAGATAAAAGATTAGTTATTTTCATCTCGTTTTCATGCTAAAAAGTTTATTTTCTTACAATAAATTGTAAATTGCTGAGCTTTTGTTTTGTTTCATTTATTATTTAAATTGATTTGCTTATATTACAATATTATGAAAAAAATAAGAAAATACAAAGCGTTAATCTAAAATACCCTCAATAAAAACAATTATTTATTATTTAAATAGAAAATAAAACTGACCTAGAGCATGATAAGAATTATTAGGTTTAAGTACAGATTAAAGCTGCAACAATACAATAAAATACATTTCACTAATAAAAATGTGTAATGTGGGGTGCTTTATCGGTTCACATTTCTTCAAAAATGAGGTAATGTTGCCGTTATCGCACTATGTTAACGGACTATGTATGTGCTTCCTGAAATTTAAGCGCATGGTTTCGGTAAGCTCTGCTTTCAACAAAGCTACACTACAAACCGTACAGTGCGTGAAACAAGGGAATTGTTGAGAAGTTATTTTCTCGACCACTTAATATCACATTTTGCTACGGTAAATTGACCGTGCGATATCACAACTTTTTACTATTTTTACTAGACATATGCCAAGTTAGAGGCCGTCGGAAATAAGCCGGCAATGTGTTATTAGCGAGATACCAGTCGCTGTGGTTGTTCGAGTAGTTCCCTACAACTTCTACAGAAATCAATAAATGAAAGATTTAACAATGTCCTGTCAAAGCCGCCAAAGTACGCAACCTTTGCCGGAAAAAACCCTTGGTGTAAACGGACCCCGGCTTTTGTTAGTTCGTCCGCTACAAATACATACATACGTGCAAACTTTACTTACAGACTATTATATGTTGTGAGCAAATTGAAACAACTTTTGACACTTCATATTTTACAAATTCGAAAAAACGCAGAATATCTGTTTTTTTCAGTTGCACCTGGTAAAATGAATTCGACTTGCATGTACACATAGCTCTGTGATGTACAGCTCTACAGCTAGTATTGAATTGTCTTGTGTCTTTTTTCTGAGTGCGAATAAAATAGTTACTCTCACTATCTCTTTATTTATTGATATTCAATGTTTATAAAAGCAATAACAATCCGTATGAGAAACATTGACACACAAGTAGCTAAGATTTGAGAAATTTGTATGATATGAGTGTAACTGAACTCTAGATGCATATAGTGTTTAGCTTGCTTAAAATAATTTTGACGAATCCGACGATTTTTTAACACGCTTATATTAGTTTCACTTGTATGTTTGTTTGTTTGCAACACTCGAATGACATATATGAGTGATTAGTACATATGTTACCTACCTATAAAACTATATATACGAAAACTGTAAGTGCAAAATTTGGAGTTGCCGTATTGCTTCCGGGGAAGTGCGAGACTTTGGGGATTCACAAAGCCAATTTTGGGAATTTCCGAAAAATTCGGCAACACTTCGTTGATTGGTTTGGAATTGGGTTTTCATATTCGGTGGGCGTTTTTGCCGTGGAACATGCATCTAAACTATAAACGGTCTTCCCTGACGTTCCCTGAAGCTGATTTTGAGAATTCTCAAAAAACTCGCAACCGCTTCGCTTACCGAATCGAAAACCGTTTTTCATATTCGGTGCGCGTTTTGACCGCGGAACGTATATCTGAACTATTAACGGTCATTCGATTTAGTGCTGCCATATTATTTCTGGGGAAGTGGGCGATTTTGGCTATTCCTAAAGCAGATGGTTATATGGATGACTTAATAAGCTTACGTGCTGTTCATAGAACACAGACGAGCACTCGTTTAAAAAATTGTAAACGTGTCTTGTAATTTGTCAATTTTGTAAAAAATTGTAAATATCACTGAAAAAATTTTGTAACTTTCAAACCAATTCTCTAGACGAGTTCTATGAACAGCACGTTAAACAGTGAATGATAATTTTAAAATTTGATATCGACGACGCGTGTTTTTAGTTTTTAAACTATATTTATTAAATAACAATTAATATTTATAATGGTGATTTTATTATATTTTTATCGATAAAACTTATTTCCCACTATTTATGTTTTGTTTGTTTTTTGAGGCCTTTTGCACCTACATACCATACATACCTACCTAGTTGTTTATATAAATACCTATCTGTATGTATGTATAAGTAAACAAATGGTAAAACCGGCATAAACTGTTAAAGTTTTGAATAATTCCCTAGAGTTATATTTCATCTATGTTGAAGTGGGTGTGACATTTTAAAAACACATTGAGCACGTTTTTTCGGCAAAAATATAAAATTTTCCATTACACACAAAAGCAATAACAATAAAAACAATATTTAAATAATATATAAAACTTACGTAATTAATTCATAAAATTTAAACAATAGAACGTTTATTTGATAGTTGTAAATTTCCAAACTTTTTTATATTGATGGTTTGTTTTAATTATAAAGTTCCAATTGAGTAAACAAAAAAAAGAGCGTTAATATAAAACGCTCAAGTAAACACTGAGGTACGAGTATGTGTACATACATATGTAAAATATTTATGTGTAAGTTTTAAAAATTTTGTCAACTGGTTTTTCGTAAGACCCGTAAAACCTTTACCTTGAATGTTATAAACAATATAATTAAAAAGCTAGATATTTTCCAGAAATTTCGAAATTTTATGACAATTTAAAAAATTCATATAAGCTTTATAATTAATATTAATTTTGTTTTATTTTTTGGTTATTTTTTTTTAATTAAATTTTTCTTTTTTTTGAAAATCAGAAATAGGGTTTGTTTTTTATATTTTATTACACTTTTATAAACCTAATTGTTTATCATAACGGATTCAGTATTCAAAATTTATGTTTAAAAATAGAAACGTTTTGTCAACACAATGTCGTGTGAAACTAAAATTTAGTGTCTTGTTTCAGACACCTGTACTTTCGACTGACAGAACATCCACGTCCTCGACATGCGGTTGCTTAAAATTGACTGAAATATTTAACAAAAAATGCGTTTTATGGTATCAAAACAGATAGAAAGACATATACACACATACACATTAATTTATGTATGTGTGTGCATACATATACATATGTGTATGTATGTAGTATAGCCGTACATCATACATACAAACAAATAAACCGGCGTGGCGGCGGCAGAATTGCTAATAAGTAAATAGAATGAAATAACAGCAAAGAAACAAAACGAAAACAAATACCAGCCCCCCACTAATTATGATAAAAATAAAATACAAAAATAGAGAGCGCTTCTCCCAGAATAAATACATACACACCAGGTATGGGAAATTTTATATACTTGATAAGATGTAATGATCTTCAAGCTTGAGGTCTTTTTATAAAAATTTTTTTAAAAAATTGTTTATTTAATTCAATATTTCACCTTCGGAAGACTTCTTCAGGAATTTTTTTTTTTTTTTTAAATAAACAATTTTTTAATAAAATTTTTATAAAAAGATCTCAAGCTTGAAGATCATTTAATCTTAATTTAAGAAAAAGGTCGAAAAATTAGGATAAAGAAAATTTATATACTTGTAATCTTTTCAATACAAATCAAATAACGGCAGCACTGCAGTCCCTGATGCATACAAGCCATACAAGTTGCAATTATCAGTGTGCATATTTTAGCACTTTCAGTTCTAGATTTTGCCCTTGGTTGCCACTCAAAAATTTTCAATCCGCGATCCGAACTTTATACAACTTCACAAAACATTTTTTTTAGGAAAAAACACATGTTTCTGGCACAAAAAAGTAAACTCAATTAACTGTCCCAATAAATTCCCCCCGAGGAACAGGTTTTGCCTTGGCATATTCCCAACTTAGGCGGTCTGTTTTTCGGGAAAAGAGGGGAAGGGGTCCCTCGTTAGGTGCGGCTAACAAAAATCTAGGAAGCCACATGACTTATGTTGTGTTGGCTTCCGAAACCCTTAGCAAGGGTATAAATTGGCAGAACGGGAATCAACCCGGGCTGATCATGGTTGAAGTGCCTACCTTGGCTGAAACGTTCTGGCTGTGGTTGAAACCTAAAACGCAGGAAGGGAGTGTTAGTATCCTTGATAATTGTTTGGTGATGTCTTTTTTTCGAGGGCTAACAATCTCCCGAGGATCTGTTGCCTATACAACAGATACGTGTACTGTAAGGAACCAGTGGTGATGGTTGACGGGTGAGTTGGTTTAAGGGCTGATGCTCTTAGTGGGTTTCGGCCTACCAACTCATTAAGCCTTGTCCTCCATTGATTGCTGGGAAATTGCATACATGTGGGATTAGAAATCCCGAACTCCTCAACAAGAAGTTGTTTATATGACCGCAATCATATGACAAGAATGGCTACCTGTGTGAGCCTAGTCAGCCACACGGGGGCGGTGGTGAATGGTGAGAAATTCACTCCGTGGAATTGGTCCACCATCAGGTTAGGCCGTCAAGGCAGGTACTGATGTAAATCATTTTCACAGTTGTCCCAATAAATATTATCACTTGCATGTTTTGTGTATCACAAACATGTTTTGGATCTGGTCACACTGGTAATTATTTCTTAAGGGCGGTCACACTTCTTCAAGATACATTAACGTCTACAAGGTGGCAACACTAGAGCAAAATTATAATGTGGATGAGATACGATACTAATTTTCGTACTTAACGAAGTATGAGTTGTAGTACGGTTTTCAGATATACGTTACTACAACTCATACTTTTTCATTTGAAAGAAATATTTTAAAGGCAAGACACACGCCGTCAAATCAATACTCGTATTATATAATTTTATTTATATTAATTTCTTCTAAATATTTCCAGCTAAAGATCATTGTTTTGTTGTTTTTTTATTTTATATTTTCGATATTTCGCTAATAGTTTGTTAGCATCTTTAGGCAAAATTAAAATACTAAATTAAATGTTATTTAACAAACTATTATTAAAAATATAAAATTGTTAAACTTTTTTTTTATAAAAAGCAATAAAACAAGGATCTTTAGCTGAAAGAATTTACAAGAACTTAAATAGCTTTTATATTTCCAACAAAATGTGTTGGATACACGAAATCTGCTCTTCATAAAACAAATTTCGCTGTACTACAGCATGATACACGATACTTATTTTCATACTTATGAAAGCTCCGCCCACGAAAATCAAAACTTTTTGATTTTCATACTACAAAGTATACTTCACAAGTACGACAGCATGATACACGATATATATCATACTTTTACGATATCATACTTTTACGATACATGGGCATAACAATAATATGTAATAAGCTGTGCTTATTACATGCCTGTCCGCCACTAAACGTATAATAGTTCATTTATCATCCCTGTGTTCCGTTCTCAAGATTGAGAGAAATTTTGTTAAAATTCAATTTTTAAAATATGTATAACAAATAGCATATTTTATTATATTTAAAAATGAAAGCAAAGGAAGAGGGTTAATACAAAAGTTGTTGATTAGTTTTTATGTATTTGATTTTCTGTTTTTGTCCGTTGTTATGTGCATATTCGTACTTATCAACTATTTATTTTATAGTCTGTTTTTTATTCTATTCTGTTGCAGGTTTCTATATGTGTATCAATTTATGTGTGTTTTAATAAATTGTAACAACAATGTTAATTTAGTATTTTTTTAGATTTTATAAAAAGTTTCCTATTGGCGTTCGTTTGGAAGAGTGTGAATAATGATTGTAGTGTAAGTTATTCAAAGTGTAAACAACAGATGGAAAACATGTGAGTTTGGCATTTGCAAATAAACGGCGCAAAAATTTCTACACGGAGAGAAAATTACGAAAAATTTAATCCAATTTAAAAATTGAGGAAATTTAAACCAAATGGGTTATGCAGAGCTATTGAAATTTTTGAAAAAGCATCGTTTTTGTCTTTTGTGCAATTTCCATTCTTTTTTCATGGCAGCCGTCTTCCGACAATTCATCATCTACCGAAATAACAACCACATATGTAGGTGTAATTGTTGTAACCTCTTGAATACGAATAGGGATGAAACCATACGAGTAAATACAAGTAAATACTCGATACTTTACTTTCGATGCTAAGTACTTTTGGTATCGATGCTTTACTATCGAGTACCAAGTATGTATCGGTCAAAACAACTAGTATCCATCAGAAATACTCTTTTCTTATTGACAGGCAAAAAATGGGACATGCATGCAGATGGGACTACCAAAATCTGGTGTATGGTTGCAGTTCATAAAAATAACGGTAAGATTGTGGTCACGATCTTAATATACTATAATAAATAGTCCAGTTACTAAAACCATTTCAATTTACCACAAAAAAATCTTCAGGCTAGAATTATGTGACTGAAGGCTAGGTTAGGTTTAACAGGATGCTAGCTATTGTAAACCCAGACCACTTGGGGTTAGTCTGGTCTCGTTGTGTTGCCTGGATCTACATATTACCGGCTTAGAACCAACCCGAGGATCGGATAGAGTCCAAGCCATTTACATCACATTCCGATAGTTTTTATTCCTCCATTGAATGTGTCAGACAGTTACAAGACAAACCATTGGGTGAATGTAGCAGAAGAATTATTATAATAGAATTCCTGCATTCTAAAAATCTTCGCTTTCGGGATCTTAATTAAGACACCTCAAAATCAGCCAGTGGATCAGATCAAGCGCATAACGAAGATTTTGATTTTTGGGAACATATGTTCTTCTTCCCTGCCACTTGTAAGAAAAAATGGAACGATACAAGTATGTATCGATACTTTTTATTTGATATCGAATAGGTATCGATACTTTGTGATCGACACCGTATTGAGTATTAGTATTGATACCCTACTGGTATCGTTTCATCCCTAAATACGAGCTTTATTCAGTATCTTATACCAGTATACTGCATTGTACTGGAACTGGGAAAACGGATTATGAGAGTAGTGTTTGTGGACGTTTCGCTTGCACTTTCCAACATAGTAATGACAGAAAACACGTCTGCAGGCAACTTGTTCCACAGACGAACTGTACAGCTCAAATTTTTCCATAATGCGTTGTACAAATTGATGAACCCTATACCAATGAACGTGTATTACGTAAATATATGTGGGTTTGAAGAACAAGATTTCGTAAGAGAAAACTCTATTTAATAACGATAGAAGAACACCCCGTGCTGCGGCGATGCCTCATTGAGGATAACCTACAGTCACAGATAAGATTCTTCCTGCACTCTTGCGGTCTTTTAGTGTTTTATCTTCCATCCTGTGTACACGGGGTTTTTTTTTACTCATCTCCATTTTCCTTATATGTTCATTATTAATTCCTTTCATTACGTTGATGTGTGAGAGGTGTTGGACTAATTTTTGTTAGTCTGAGTAGTGTCTAAGGGCACTGATCAGTTTTAACTAATAAGTGAAAATCACATGTACACAAAAACTACTATCTCTTTCCTCCTGCTCGTAATCTATTTTCCTAGTTCCCTCTGCACTGCATATGGCTCCTGAGTTTATCTTCTCAGTACTATTCCAAGATAAAATAAAAAAATAAAAAATACCGTCGAGTAGCATTTCTTCAAGTTTACACTTAATTTTGCAGTATTTAGGTAAATTTTTGGTTCAGTGTATAACAACTCGTATAGTGCGGTCTCTAAGGGTGCTCAATATAAACCGAGTGAAATCATTACCTTTGGGTGGGTTGCGTGGTGATCAATGATCTAGAGCCACCGACTTATTTTCACCAAAATTATGAATCAAGAGGCACCAACTTTCGACAGATATGCTAAAAGAGCGCCAGTAAAGCGAAACCAGGGAAATCTATGTTGACGGTCACAACGTAAATGGTGCGGCCCTAGATAACTCACAATATGGTTTGACAAACTTGGCATGATAGTGTATCAGGCTGCGAATGAAGTATTTCAAAACTAATAACTGGGAAAATCGGTAAGAAATACCCCGTCATATAATTACACTGTCTAGTGTCAGTAGTGCAGCCTGTATGGCTAGCCAGACATTTCTCACAAATGTCCGATTCAAACATTGTGTGAATATTTTGAAGCGGGCTATATAAGTATTTATTTACATTGATAAATTTACATACATATACATTTATCGAAAATATAAATAAAAACATAAAAAAATGTTTTCTTACAGATTCTTTAAAAATGCCTGATGGCGATAATCATACATACATACGTACATATGTATGTACGAGTATATATGTATGTACATTTGTATATACACAATGAACTTATTTTTAAAAGAATCATTTAAAAAACATTAACCTCTTAAAGAAAGTGCGTAGGAATGAATAGGATACGAATATGTTCTTTTAAAATTTAAATATTAAGCACCTACACTTGTAAGATGACTGACTCAAACAATCGAATTGTTTATTGAAAAGTACGGGGTTCTCTTTGTAAAAGCAGGGCTGGAGAAGAGAATACCTCTTAATTTTGTTTTAAGCATTTTACGCTATATTTCACCCGTCTATGTAAAAAGGATATGGATGGCAGGAAAATATTGGCACTTGTGCACAAATGGAGTATCACCTTTTGCATGGATACCACGACTTTCATAAAAACTATTACAATTTGTAAACTGAACAGTGGCTATAATTTATGCAACTCTGTTGATGCTTATGAGCATAATATTTTCTTGCCGATTTGTTTTTTTTCCTGGCATTAACACACCTACCCGTCTTATTCTGCCCTCTCGGAAATCATCCTGTAAAGAAATTAAAATTTTTAAATTTCAACATGTTAAAATTTACACTTTTCCAAACAATGTTAAGGGTTCCAAAATTCTAAGCATTAACTCAATTACGGCAAATGTGAAAACGGTTATCGTAGATACCTGTCATAGTGGTACCTCACCCACGGTGGTCTTAAAACCGGATGATACATGATATAGCATGCACGATTACCAATTCAATCACATGTTATTTGGTACATAATCTTCCCCTTGGTTAAGAGCAGAGACTTTCTAATACTTCTTAAGATCTCTGCGTTACGCCGCCTACTTGCAATGCAACCGAATTCAAATGAGCTCTCCGATTTGGGCCCCAGCCACAACTATTACTCCCAGAAGGGCTACACCATAACTGGGCAGGAACAAGTTCCTGAGGTTGCCGGTACCCGAAGTACCAGATTTGGGTCTACGGTCTACTACTACCAGTTTATTATTTGACAAATTTTTAAATGATGGTTTCTGTGCAATCTATGTGGTGCATATTGAGAAATCTTGTTGGAGCAGCCTCGAAAAATTAGTTGAAATAATGTAAAATTATTATACCGATAGTAGTTTTTAATTTCTTTACTAAGTATATAAAGTATTGCAATCATACTTGTATAATAGTGTATAAATAAGTCGGCCAGATTTTTGAAACATTTTCCTGTGAATGAATCGTACAATCGTGTAGGATAGTATATCAGGGCCTTTACTAGTTTTTAATTTTCTTTAAGAACTGATGGTGTTTTGGTTATGTTTCATTGATTTTTAAGTATTGAGTTCAAAAATGTGCTCGCAAAGCTTTAAAAAAGAGCTTTATTTAGTCGACAGAGGTTTAATTCGAGTGGCAGATAGCCGTTATGGCGGCTGAAATCGGCTTATTTTTAACCGCCATATCTATACAATTAAAATCTTGAGCCGACTTAGCTTTATAAGGTGGCATTGCCGTGACGGCGAACTGGTTCACAACCAATCCGAGGATCGGATAAAGGAGTACAATCCACTTACAACACATTCCGATACCTCTGCCAAATCATGCAGCACCGGTCCGCCTAGATACAAAAAACTTATATAAGAAAAAGTTGGGCACCAACATGGGGAGTGCTCAACACTCTCTACTTCCTCCTCGCCTGTGCAGTTCCTACAAAATGCATTAAATGAAAAATTTTACTTCCTCGCCTGCGTCCCTATGTGGTGATGTCTCGTCAGGATCGCCACAATAGAACGCAATCTCCGTCAGGGCAGGCTTCTGAGGATGTCATCATATCTAGGCCATATCAGCCTTGATATTCGACAGGTAACCTTACTAGACCATCTGCCTTGAGCGGTCTCAAAACCTAGACGCTGTATTTGTTTCTTACAGTGCCTAAGCGCGATACCAACGATCCTATCTATATCCCTTTGTTGTAGCTGCCATCTATATCCCTCTGCCCATATATATCCTTTTCAGTTCGTCCGCTTAAACACATTTCCGGCCATTTCACTGTGCCCCTGTACGCAGAAAAGCAACGGCTTCGTATGTTTAGCTATTTCATTTAGAGATATCCGGCATTCACGAACCAACCTGGACGTCGTATAGACCCCAGCTAGTGTATTCAGCGCAGCCTTACTATCAGTACAAATTCGGATATACTTCACATATATCCTGTAGTAACTTCACCAGTTACGAGTAGCTGGCCTCAATATGGTAGCGATTGCCGCCTGTACTACGTCACACTCATTTTGCAGCCTGAAACTAATTTTTCTTTCCTACATGGGGGGAAAAAGTCCACCAAAGTCCCGAGTCCGACTTGGATCCATCTGTAAAGATTTCAAGCACGTTCTCTTGACGATCTGTGCCGATCACCTCCGAGACCGTGTCTAACAAAATCACATTAAATATCTTGACGGGCAATATAGCCGGAGAGCAGGAAGGAATCAATATTCTTCTCAAAGGCATTGAATCCAATTCAATTGAATACATTTTGCTTTTGCGCGATATACCTACATACCTACCTAACTTTTTTCATTCTACACAATTTGGTGAGAAACAGTTTTATTACCAAGTAAACGTGCCTTTATAAATTTTAATGTTCTTTATATATCCATACGTACTTGTGTATAAATGTCCGGTGAAGACTATACATACATGTGTATATTTCACCTGGCTTCACTTCCCAAAGAAAACTTGAAAACAATTTATGTACATAAGTACATACTTATATGTGAACTTCCCAATTTTTTATTCAAACAAAACATAAAAAAAAACATTCTTTTGTGTTTTGTATTTTTCAAGATTGTAGCACATTCTGCGTTTTAGACTTTTATGAGGATTATATTCTTAATGTTAAGGTGGTAACAACATAATCATTAATGTGTTTTACTTGTTAGCATGTTTGAAAATTATTTAGAACTGATGTTATTTTTTAATCACGTTTTCACACGCCGTAAAAGGTGGGGAAAAACGAAAGCCTAATCAACAATACACACATACATAAGTATATGACAAAAATTTACTCCTAACTGAACTTCTGTATCTATATACATACATTCATACTACACTTTATAACGTACTCTTCAATGCCCTGCAAATATTTTACCCAAGATGCATTAACGTATACACGGTGGCAGCACTAGAGCAAAATTACAACAAAAACAGGCATCTGGTAAGCTATGTTTATCAAAAATATTTGTAACTATTTTCACAATTATAAACTATGAATGCACCTTTTCATAATTATAAATTATATTTGTGTTCACAAAATAATTTGTATATTTTTAATGCGGAATAAAACACTAAATTCACTTTCAAAAATGTAAACAATACATTTGACGTAAAGAGCTTACTATATTGCCAGTAGCAAAAAATTGTCACATGCCGTAGTGCTGCCACCGTGTATACGTTAATGCACCTTGATTTTACCTCCTTAGAAAATATTATAAAAAAGGACTAGAAGGGTAGAAGAATTATAAAACATTAAAAATAGAAAAATGCAGTAAACAGAAAACAGAAGAAATTAATTTAATTGAATATTCCAAAAAAAAATCTACATGTGAGGTACGCAAAACGTCTACGACCTATTTAAAAAGTAAGCGAGATTGTATTCGGGCTGTCTACTGCCGACTTACAAACTAAACTTGCGGGATTGTATTCGAGCTGCCTACTAATGCACGTTAGGAAGTAGTAAGCTTTTGTTGGATGACCACTTCACTATCTCGCTTACGTTGCCTTTAGTCCCAATTTGCACGAGGCAAGTTTAGTTGCGCAATTCTTATCAAATTTTCTTTTAAACTTGCTTTTATGTTCAGACACAAAAATTTTACTTGAGCAACTTTCGTTTTCTATTGCTTTCACTTTCTTAAACTTTCACTCTTACCTTACTTATTTGTCCACAGACTCAAAACTTGCGCAACTAAAGTTGCCTCGTGAAAATTGGGACTTACACAGGAAAGTACTTTCATGAAATTTCCGTAAACGTAGTATAAAGAAATAGACGACTTGTTGACATGAAAGTTTCTTGTTCGTCCCCGCAGGAAAGTGAAAGTTCATTTTAAGAATGTCGCCGAAGCAAACAGTGACAAAATTTGCCTTACTGCTCTCTATTCTTGTTTTGTTTGCTTACTAATTAGAGTTACCAAACTTATACAAATTTATGGGGCAATAGCTGAAAAAACTTATCATTATAAATTTTTTTATGAGATTATTTTTATAAACAACCTTTAATAGTTTTTTTTTGTTTTATATGCATTAAAAGGAAAAAATATTGTAATCCCTTCATAACACGCAAAATAAGTTAATTTTATAATTATTATTTTACTGCAATACTGCAACTTTGTATAATTCTTTGTATGTGGCAACAGTACTTAGGAATTTTTCATTTTACTTTCAGAAAACGTCAAAAAATTTCTTTCATGAAATTTTTCATGAAAGTTGAGTGGAGAGTAAACAACATGTGAGTCAGCGTTGTCAACTTCGAAAATTCAATGCGCAGCAAAATAGGGAAAAACCGCGTTTTTTCAACGAAAACGCACCGAATTTTGAATTTTTTCATTTTCAAAAACCTATTTTGTATTACAAAATTACTTTTTTTATTAAAAACACGATAATGAAACAGCCTTTTAAAAGATTACCTATTCTACAATCAAACTGAGTCTGATAGCATGCCATCAAATTCGTTCAACAGCTAGAATTCGTGTTTGTCAAACTTGATAGTGTTACCTTTACAATAATTATAAATATATTTGATCAAATTTATTATTAAGCAATAACATTTAATTATATTTGCTGTCAACCGAAATCAGCTGTGACTTTTACAGCCTATTATCAGGGACCAAAAATACCTGCTTAACGTCGTCAAAATTATATTGCAGACGCATACAACCATTACTGTCGAAAGATTTTACGATTATCGGATCACTAAAAGTTACAGAATTGCACTACAAGCTTTGATTCAACCAATGGCAATTCTACTAAAGATGAAGTTTACCATAATCAGTATTTAATGCAAACGTTTTGGAAAAACTTTAAATTTTTAATAATTTGGTAATTTCTCAATTACCAAAACCGTAACGAATTTACGAATCATCATAAAAACGAACTTCTCTGTTCAGAGACTGCATTTATCGCAATATTTAACCAACTTTGCTTGATCGATTAATAGCAAAACACTCCCTAAAAGCAGCAAATTTTATAAAACGAAATGTTCATTTTTCTTTTGCCAGTGTATATATCGTACGGTACGTTTTTCGCACAAAATGACACGCAAAAATTTTGGTATTATAAATTTTGGGATTATAAATTTTTTTTAAATTGAAATAAAAATTTAAGTTGAACTTGATTTTGTGCTACCGAAATTTCAAAAACGCATCGAAAATGTAAAAAAAGCGCAACCAGCACCGACTAAAAAATTTTTCGCACAAATAATTTTAACAAGCACCAAAAACGGTGCGAAACGCACCGAGTTGACAACACTGATGTGAGTGTTTAGCGAAAAAGTGTGAGTGTGTTCCACTCTCTTGAAATTAACACGTTAGTGGCCGACCTTTCTGTTATTTTCATTGAAGCTTAAAATTAATCTTTTTTTTCTTTGCAATAGTGGCAAGAACACATTAAGGAAGTCACTTTTTGGATATGTCTATTCTAATTTTAACTTCCATATGTTTGCTGGGTACACATATACTATATGTACAATAAAATGTTGCTGAAATGAATGTATTAAACTGTTAAATAATTTGGAAAGAAAGAACGCAGCAAAATGGAAAACACCCCCGAAATAAACAATTTTGTGCGTCGCAATTTTTTAAACATTTGCCTTTCCCCCCCTGTGAAGGTATACAAACATGCATATATACATACATAGATTATTGTAGTCAGCCACAGCGACGCTACAAATATTCTCTTACTAACATCTTGAGCACATTATCTTCGTTAGTTTGCCCATGCTGTCCATACAAAAATACATACTTCAAAAGTTTACTTCGTATAGTTTGTTTAAATAAGTAAATATTTGCGAATTTTAAAAGTGTCTGCGATAGTAGACTATTAAAAAGAACAATTGTTTTACGCCACTTTTACACTGTGTGTACACTGCCTGCTACTTGAATAAGGAAGGAATCACATTTTTTAACTTTAATTAAGTATATTTCCTAAACTAAAATTCAGAAAAATATAATTTTTTTGCACAACCAAATTTCAAGCTTTAGTTTCTTGAAAAAATAAAAAATATACGCACATATTTTTCGTATTAAAATTATGAAATTAATTAAGAAATATTTAATTATGAGTATATTTAATACGTATTTCTGTGGTACTTTTTCGTGTGCCACTTGAATAAGGAATATTTTAAAATTAAGCAAACTGTAATTTATTTTTAAATTTTAGGTTATAAAAATGAAAGTTATCTGCTAGCATTCAATTAGTAATGAGTACTGACACCGTTTTTAGAAATTTTCGGCTTGGTATGGATTCATATAATGACTCTTAAGCAGGCAGTGTATGTGTGTATTTCAGAGGCTTTCGATTCATCTGTAATTTCGCATGTTTGCAATAATTACAACGCACAGGCGCTTTATAATTTTTGCTTTCACGCAATATTTTATAAGTTTGTTTTGGTACACTGTACTGTATGTGTAGGAGCATCCATCCCTTGAGTACAGGGCCAAGTGTTACATTTTCTTTTGAAATCTTGCAAAAATAAAGAGTTCACAAAAAAAAACTCGTGAAGTAAAATAAATTGTAATTTGCAGCAAAATTTCAATAATAACAAATTTGATTACAAATTAACTGATGTCAGATGCTTTTACAGTTTAAAACAGAACACCCTCTAAATTAAGTTCATCAACTACCTTAGAGGCGGAATTGGTTTTTACGCTTAATACGGGTGATAGGCGATACTTGTTTTCGTAGTTAACGAAGTATGAGTTGTAGTACGGTTTTCAGATACACGTTACTACAACTCATGCTGTTTCATTCGAAAGAAATATTTTAAAGGCAGCTGGCAAATCAATATTCGTAAAATCAAAATTTTTTTATTTTCGTACTACAAAACATACTTCACAAGAACGACAACATGATACACGTAGTAACGTCTATACCCCGCATACAGCATGTACATAGATCAGAGGTCGCCACAAAGAGAACACTCACTCATTATGTAAAAGTATAAGCGCAATTATCCTTGAGGGACTTGCGTGGCAATCAATGATGTAGATTCACAATAAATAAAAAACAAAAATATTATTTCTACAGTAAAGATCTACAGTTATCGATCATAACATTTCACTGTAATCGGATTTCAAAAAGTACCTTCAAACTTCAAAAATTAAACTAAATTGGCTTTCAAGTTTTTCCGAAATGCGTAAAAAATTTACCACATTGCGTTAAAAACTTTTTTTTTTGTGAGTTTATTATTAATGATAAAAAATAATATACTTCCCATTTCAAATGTACTGATAAGGAATTTCAAAACTGGTTGACCTTAAATAAACTTTTAATCAAAATTTTTGGCAAATTTTTATATTTTGACAAACAATTCCCTTCCGTCCGTGTCTATGTCCTCATGAGGTTGTGAAAGTTCTGGTGACGTTATCGTTAAATTATTTTTATCCGCAAATACGTATAATACATACATATGTGTGTAAGCATACATTTATATACAGTGAAACCTCTGATGAACCAACTTCGCAGAATTTTGGTATGATTATTAAAGGTGTCCGCTAATTAGAGCTACACATTTATTCTTCCAAATAATGTGATTCACACCTTATGAGTAACACCTTGAGCTGGATTTATTGCTCCGAAACATGTTTTTTTATATTAAGTTTGACGTTTTTCTTTTTGATATAGTGAGCGAAAGGGAGTTAACTTGGTTCGGAACAATCTTAGCTTGAATTGGTTTAATTTTATTTTTGGTTTGGAACCAAATGAACTGTGCTGCCAGCTACTTTAATTTTTTAAGCAGAATTGAACTGAGCTGCCACACCACATTATATGTACATATATATTTAAAAAAAATACAGTGTATACGTTAATGCTTTATTATGAAAAGTAATAAAGTTTATTTCAGAAGTTAAAAAGCTACCGCCTGGTAACATTAAGACGTCTCGTTTACACAGTTATTTCATATGGTGGCTTTACTTGAGAAGAACAAATGTTCGAAGTGGGTAAATCGTTTCAGTACAAACTCTCAAAAAGCTAAAATTGATTCCGAACAAAAATTTAACGCCATATTTTTCCCCAACTTAATTTGACATTTCATTGTGTCAGTATTTCACAAATTCAACCATAAAGAGGCAGGCTTTTTGTGAAAATTTGGGTTCGAATCAAAATTTATTTCGTGCTTTTCTTTGATTTTTGTTTTCAGAATAATAGACCAAATGTGTCCGCAATCTGAAAAATTGTGTGCAATTTTGAGTAATCCACGCATATAGGATATGTGAAAACATCTGTGCATTCTCGCCCAGTTTCTTTTCTATAGGAAAAATTGCAGTTTTGTTCGCGATAGTAAGGTAGCAGTTATCATGAATGCAGTTATCGTGAATGATATTCGCTATTGCGTGATAACGAACTTTTTTTTTTACAAAGTTTGGCCGGTTATGAGAGCTTTCACTTTGTGGCAAACTTTTGTAGTCCTTCATTTATATGGCCTTCTGTAAGGCCTTCTTACACATTTTTTTTTTGATCCAATACTCATTCTCGATTGCCTTTTCAGGAAGTCCTACTTACTCCCTTCTAAAGGAAGGCTTGTTTCTAATTATGTGTATCTTGTACGCGTACTACATTGTACAAACGTACGTAGCAATAAAAATTGATGAACCGTTTATATAAAAATTCCAAAGAAAAACGGCAAACACCAAAGTAGGAAAATGTGGAAAGAGATAAATAAAAAGATGTAAACTTAAAATAGTTTTGCTTAAAATGCGTTCGAGGTCGGTGGCATTGTGTATTTTATAGCGCATTTACACCAACTCAAAATCTAGTAGATTTGAATTGAAATCTACAACGAAATCTATATCGTTTACACCACCGTTTTTTGACATCTAACAAGATTTCATTTTCACAAAAATAATTTATGCATACGGGTTTGACAAAACAATTTTATCAGAGACTGAATACACCAGCATTAAAGTGTATATTTTTGTTGCCTAGAGACTGCATACACCACATTATAGTGCAATTTTTGTTGCAGCGTAGTATTTTTAAGTACTTTTTGCAAGAAATCACAGTTGCATCGCTTAGTACTGAGTAGATTTCAGTAGATTTCGTCGAAATCTACTCATAAAGTAGATTTCATTTTGTATGGGAAATCTTCTCAAAATCTACTAGATTTGGCTTGAAATCTCGAATGAGCAGATTTCGCTTTGGTGCAAATAGGCTATTAGTGAAATTTTTGTGTTCAAAATTTTAAAAAAGTGATTAAAAGGTCGCTAAGGCAAAAAAGAAAATACTCTTAACGAAAGTATACTAACAAACGCACAAATTAAATAGAAATAAGGCCTGTTGAAGAACGCCTTCTATCAGACCTGTTGAAGAAGGCCTTATATCAGGACTTCTGAGGAAGGGAACGTGGAAGGCCTTGGCTGGCTAGGACAACGTGTGTAAAAAATATATGAGTATGGAATGCAGTAGCAAGGTCTTGTGTCTGCCAAATAAGGCCTTCTAGCAGGCCTGTTTACTCCTTCTTTCCGCCACTGGGTATATCTACCACACATACATACGTAAAATAAAAAATATTTTCCTAAATCACTAAACAAGCAAAATCTGAAGTAAAATTTAAATTGGAAATATGTATGTGAATGTACAGGGTGTCGAGTAAATACGACCAACTGGGACTATGCCTGCATACATATGTACATACATACATATATTTATTCACCCGCAAAAAACAGTGTGACAAGCAAACGTTCTTCGTATTTGTCCTTAAGGAAACCCCTTTACAATACAATTACGGCGTTTTGTTTTTGTTTTCTCTCAATCTCGTTTGGCAAATGACGAAACCAAAAACACCATCAAACTCAGTTTTACACAAACAAAAATTATTCACTCTGCAATAAAACGCAACAAAAAATACAGAAATGCATTTATGGATTTGTTTACATTTTGATGACGTGCCTTGTATGCAGTAAATATGTATGCACAAACATATACATATATGTATGTTAGTGTATTCCCATGTATACTTATGTACAGATGAATTTAGGTACTTAAATATTAACTATGAACAAATGTAAATGTTTGCAAGAGTATGTTCATATGTACGTGTGAGAGCATTTTATCCATACAATGTTAATGCGCAATATATTTATTTCAAGGGCAACACAAGGTTACTGTTCTCTGTGAGAGAAACAACCACGAAACACACAAAACAAGGACTAAAGGTATCTGGATTTAAAAGAATGACACCATTGATCAAAGCTGACAAAAAACTGTAAAAGAATAAACAAAGAAACAGGGCATGAACTACAGATACAACATACAATACATACCTACCTACTCTTCTTTGTTAGGATTTATGTTAGGAACACAACTGCGACGAATGACGAATTTCGGCCATCGCAACGAATTCGCCAGCAAATATTCCTGGTATAAGCCCGTCGTGTGGAGCACAATATCAATGAACTTTTGTATAGACAACATTGATTACACTCCGTGCAAATAAAAAAAAAAAAAGTTTATATAAATACTAGGGTGGCCATATTAAAAGAAAATCTACATAAGTATGTATATCCCATCCGAAAAAAGGATTTTTGAACAAATTACCTGAGATACTTTATATTTTGAGAACATCTTCATAAATTTTTTACTACATACATGGATTAATATAAATAGAAAAAGTATTTCGCGAAAAAAAAATATATTTTTTTTATAAGAAACCTGATACTGTTTTGTTCGTCGTTCGCTGACCAAGGCGAATTCAGCTCTATATATTTTGTTATTGTAAAACTTCCTGAGAATGTCATAATCTAAATTCGCCTAAGATTGTTCAGCTGGGAAAAAATGTTATATAAACGTTATAACAAATTTTTATAGTTGTTTGTAATTAAAACTACATATTATATTAGTTCTTCACTTTTCACACAAATTTCTTGATATTGCACTAAATCATACAAAAAAATCTTCAGATTAAAATGGCGGGAAAATGTTTGTAAACAAAAAAAAAATTTGACAGTCTCATTGGAAAAAACGCGAGAAACAAAAAAATAATCACCTGAGCTATCAAGTTCACCTAGTAATGAATTCGCCTTGTTCGCTGACGAAACAATTAGAAATAAATCTACACCAATGTGTTTTATTTTTGGCGACGAATATTCGCGACCAAAAATTCGTCGTTCGTCGCAATTGTGTTCCTGGCATTATGCTGTGGGCTTGTTTAGTTATCTATTTACATACATATGTATATATTTGTGTATTAAGTATATTTTGGAAATCTGATGCTAAGTGAATACTTACATAGATACACACATAGGTAAATACACAATCGATTGTAATACCGAGCCATTGAGTCAAGATTTTTACGCAAATATTGTAGTTTTTTGTTCATCAATTCAATGTTTCTTTTTTCAATAATCACGACGGAACCAAAAACGGAGCATCAGCTGTGTATGCATGAGTGCTGTTGATACGAGTAATGGTACAATAATATACTAGTGTGAATCACTGGTCGACGCAATCAACAGGGTTGTCAGATTTATTCTGCCCTTATTAGAAATACATATGTTTTCCAATACATATTAAAAAATTGGTGTTTTCAGAAGGATTTTGATAGTTTTTATATCCAAGTTTGGTCGGATTGAAAATTTTTAAGTGGCAACCCTGGTGTGCAGTTGTTTGTGTATTTTTCATAGGTAGTGCTGAGTGCAATGTATGTGTATTAAATGGCAAAGCCCTATAGTGTTTATACAAAACCAATTGAACATCAAGCGCATAGGGCTGGGGCTCTCCTGTGTTAAACTGAGTTTAAAATTTTCAAAGTCAAACTGTTGTTTCCAGCATCTAATATCATACATACGAGTACAAATATATTCTTTACTCATATTAGACCACACTGTTTTTGGTTTACTTGTAGTTAAAACAAACACATACACATATTTTGTTTGTCAGTGTTAGTAATAATTTGATAGCCGTATTGCTCTTAAAGTACTAAATTGAACTGATGGAATTTCAGATTGCACTTACGAGTTATCTCTCAAACAAAAATCTTTTTAACCATACACTCGTATATCTTTCCAAAATCGATAATGTATTGTCGCCAAAAAAGGGATATTAAGAAACGTATTTGCATATTAATTATTGTGCCATATAAGAGTACAAGTACTACTCGTAAACAAGAACTAATTCTCTTTAGTTTTTTTTATAACTCCGTGATTTAAAAACAGTTAAGAAAACATACTGCTCTTAACAAAATAACAGAGCAAATACAGTAAACATAAATACAGATAAGAGAACATGGTATTTGAACATGCAAAACAACATCAAAAAATGTTGATATTTTCGGACCAAAGAAGAAACAAATTTGTCAATAACTAGGAAACCTGGTAATGTTTCTTTTAATGGTCCCTCGTCTGTAAGCTGCATAAGACTTGTATAGTGTTGGGTGGATGTAAAATCACACGTATAGGTATAAAGGTTTTTACAAATTTTTTTTAATGCATGTTCAAGAAACCGTTGGAAACTTTTGATATGTAGGATTTCTATCAGCACTATTAGTCACCAATGACACAAGCCAACTTTATTGCCATTGACTGACTGGCCTTGCAGGGAATTTTATACATTTATTTATTTATTTGAGAGCATTTTCAAGTTGAATATATTATACTCGTACTTTTTTCTTTAGAAACAATGTTGCAACACATCAAAAACCACTTACAAATTCTAACAAAATAAAATTATGTACCTATTCATTTTATAATATATTTATAGATACATTTATATATTTCTTCATATCAAATTATCAAAATATAAAAAATTTTAGTCATGTTTACGATTATTTTGTTTACTATTTACGAGTATTTGTTGGCTGCTGTTTGTATTTGTAATTTAAAATATAATTTATTGTACAGAATGCATTTAAGATATTTCCAAAAATAATACAAATAATTTAAAATGTTTAGCAGTCTTAGGGAATGTAAGAAATGCCGGGAAAATTTTGCCAAATACGAATTTGCGACTGACCTTGTCAAATTCCTTGTAGAAAATATTTTAATAAAATGAGTTCTATCAATAAAAACAAAATTAGATGGCGCTGTTGCAACCTAAAGGCCATGTTACACACTATCGTGCACGATCGTGCGATCTACAAAATAAAGCATGTGTGATGAAAAAGTACTAAAAATGCAACCGTGCAACAGACTTTTTCACAAATCGTGCGATTTGAAAAATTTTATGAAACTTTTCAAAATATTATGGTTTCGGTGCGATCAGTGTGATATATATTGTGAAAAATATAAGAATATTGTTGGTGCCACGAAAAAAAAAATTTAAGTACTGTAAAATTATTGTGTTAATAAGAGTTTTTAATTGTTTTATTGTGTATATAAACTATTTCAATCATATTTGTATAATAGTGTGGCCTACAACGCCATTTTGAAGCGATTTTTTCAAGTCGGCCAGACTTTTGAAACAGTTTCCTGTGAATGAATCGTACGATCGTGTAGGATAGTGAGCGCGTCAAGTGTAATTTTTCTGTCAAAAATCCTTGTGCACATACAATATGTATGGTGAGGCTTAACACTTTGCAATTGGAAAATCCAATTTTGACAGAACGTAAGAGAGTAAACCTTACTCTCTCTCAGTAAAGTTAGCTTCAAAACAAATGTTACTAATTTTTTGCGGCAATTAGTACACACACTTTAGATTAGTGGTAAGTGATAGCTAGCCACTTAAATACCATGATAACAAATTGTTATCGAAAGATCGAACATAAAATACCGTTAAACCTTTTTTTTTTAAATAAAAAATAAATCAAGATCTTTAGCTGAAAAATTTAGAAGAAAATATGTATATAAACAAGATCAAATAATACGTATATTTAATTACACATATTTATAATAAAATACGTAAATGTTTTACATTGTTTATTATAAAAAATTAAAGTAAACTACTTTAAAACATGTTGCCATGACTTTCAAGGCATCGATTGCACTGAAGCTTATTTCATAAATGAAAGAGCTGCCACCTCGTAGCAGTAAGAAGTCTCATTTACATTTAGTTATTTCATATGGCAGCTTTGTTTGTCCAGAACAAATGTTCGAAGTGGCTGAACCGTTTCAGAACAAACTCTCAAAAAGCTAAAATTTGATTCGGGACAAAAACTACGTTGCGAAACAATGGATGAATCCAGCTTAAGTGTTGCCAGTTTCGCAAGAAAAAAAGAATACAAGACATTTCGTTAGTGTGCAGTAAATGAGTGAAAAACACCATCACACGGATACTTTTATTTACCACATAGCACAATTTTTAACATTTCGGATTTTGTATGTAACTTTCCGATGATCAGTTCATAAGTTTTTTGAACCTAAAAAGCAGTGTTAAAAAAAGTGTAATAGGGCATTTACATCTACCCAATATCTAGTAGATTTGAATGAAAATCTTCAACAAAACCGTTTACACTTCCGTTTTTTGACCAGATTTCATTTTCATAAAATACACAAACAAAAGGGTTTGACAGCAATAACTATATCACAATGAATTCATCATGTAAAATATTGCAGCGTAGTATTTTAAAGTATTATTTTGAACAAAATCACAGTTGAGTAATAGGGTACTTACAAAAATCTACCAGATTCTAGCAAAATCTAGTCACAATCCAGATTTCTTTTTGTATGGAAATCTTGTCAAAATCAACTAGATTTGATTCGAAATCCCGAAAGTAGTAGATTTGGCTTAGGTGCAAATTTCCTATAAGATATATTTCGGGATTAACATATAGGTTGGAAATATTTTGGCTTTGAAGCAACTCTGGTTAAAATAAACGCAATGAGAATACAAAAAATTCCAGCGAACCAACGCTGTTCGCTGATATAGCAAATACAATAATGACCCTATTCACAAACTTCTGCAAAAGGCCTTGCATTATTACATTTGCAAAATGGAGAAATATGTTTTTACTTTACACTAACAATATGTAAACAAATATATTCTATTTGCAATTGCAGAAATATGCAATCTTAAATGCACACGATTGTGAGTCGGACTAATGTTTTCATTTTGCTAGACTACCGCATTTATTCTGTATTAAATTAAAAAGCTAAGTACCCAACTAAAAGTAATATCGCATTTAACCTCTATTAAATTAAAAATCTAAGTACCCAACCAAAAGTAATACATATGTATAAAGAAAATAACTCAGCGAACATTATGAGTATCTTGCCATCAATTTATAAGAATATTTATTGCACTTAACAATAAAACAGAAATGTGGATTTTTATTTGAACTATTAAAAAGGCGAATAAAAATCTAAATAAACACAACAATTTAAATACAAAATGTTTCTATTTAACACAAAATATACAAATATTGTTTTTGAAAAATTTTATATCAAGTCACGTTTTATTATTTATTCTACATTTTTTCACTTGCCTTCACTGTATGTAGACTTAATTTTTATGACAAGAAAGAACACTATAGTATTGCAAACAGAATTGTAATTTGTTTATTGGAATTAATATATTTTTTTTAAATCCCTTAAAACTTAAACAAGGAATGCAAAGTGCAAGTTACAAAAACAAAATAAATAAAAAAATAAAATTACAAAAAAAAAAATATTTATTATTTATTTATGCTATCGATAATACAAAATTTTATTTTCAGGCAATTAAAAATACACGTCGTTTTCGTTAAATTTTTAAGTTCTTTTTGAGGAAAAAAAAAAAACTCTTGTAGGAAGTTTCTGGCGAGAGCAATTTAAGAAGCGTTGAGAAGTATTCTTATTAATTAGCTTTAGTTTTTAGCTTTATGCATGCAAAGTCTCAGCCCGATCGTTTCAAAATTGACAAAGTTTCATACAAACTTTCATCCTCTATTTTATCCCCTTGGGGGTAGAATTAATCAAAATCCTTTCTTAGCGGATGCCTACGTCATAACAACATCTACCTGCATGCCAAATTTCAGCCCGATGCATCTATGTAGTTTAGGCTATGCGTTGACAGATCACTATGTCAGTCAGTCACTTTTGAGTTATATATGTATATATTTAGATAAGGACACGAATATATTTTCTTACATATGCGAAGGACGGTTTTGACTATGAACCAGTGGTCCCCACAAAAAGAAAACAATTAGTATGAAAATATTTAAGCTCAATTACCCTTGAGGGCATTGCGTATCAAATAGCACAGCTAAGCTAAGCGCTTTTACAAAAACAATTGAGCATCAAGCGCATAGGGCAGGGCACTCTTGGCTTATAGCATTGATTATCACGCAATGCCCTCAAGGGCAATCGCGCTTATACATTTACATACAAAGTATTTTCTTTGTGGGGAACATGAATGATAAAACTAGAGCTGCGCCCGATTGCCTGCCATGCGCATGATTTCCCGTTAGATGGCGTAGTTTAACCTATGCAAGAGTATGTATTTAAAAATCATTTAGGGCCTGTGTTTGCATTGTTTAGTGACGTCATTTGACCAACATGCGCAGAAGATGTCAGTTTTTTGTGATATTTGTCGTAAACATGTATTCTATCATCCTTGCTATATACTAGCGATGCCCTCCCATGGTCTTCAAGTGGCAAACAAAAGCAAACATAGTCTTACGCTCATTTATTTAGTCGTCAATAGGGATGAAACCATACCACTAAGGTATCGATACTTATACCCGATACGGTATCGATCGCAGCGTATCGATACTTGCTCGGTATCGAAGAAAAAGCATCGATACATACTTGTATGGGATACAAGTATGGTACGATTAGCGGCAGGGAAAACACATGAAGCCAACAACCAAAATCTTCGTTATGGATTTGATCTTCTGATCCACTGGGTGAAATCGAGATGTCTTAATTAAGATCCCGCAAGCGAATTCTATCATAACAATTCTTCTGCAACATTCTCCCAGTAGTTTGTCTTGTAGCTGTCTGACACCTCCCGAAGAACAGGTTTTGCCTTGGCGTATTCCTAACTTGGTCGCTCTGTTTTTCGGGGAAAAGAGGGGAAGGGGTCCCTCGTTTGGTGCAGCAAACAAAACTCTAGGAAGCCGCATGACTTATGTTGTGTTGGCTTCCGAAACCCTTACCAAGGGTATAAATTGGCAGAACGGGGATCAGCATGGCCCCCGGGAAGTTCTGCTTGCGGTTCGACCCGGGCTAATCATGGTTGAGGTGCCTACCTTGGCTGAAACGTTCTGGCTGTGGTTGAAACCTAAAACGCAGGAAGGGAGTGTTAGTATCCTTGATAATTGTTTGGTGTGTGTCTTTTTTCGAGGGCTAACAATCTCCCGAGGATATGTTGCCTATACAACAGATACCTGTATTGTAAGGAACCAGTGGTGATGTTTGACGGGTGAGTTGGTTTAAGGGTTGATACCAAAACCAAAAGTTTTTGGTATCGAAAGAAAAGTATCGAGCATTTACTTGTATTTACTCGTATCGTTTCTTTCCTAGTCGTCAATGATACAGCGACGAATGAACATGTGGACGGGTGTATAAATTTATTCCTTGTTTTTCTCTGTGTTTTGCGAATTTTTTACTTTTTTTATATGTTTATTCTTTACGTTCACTTTAAATGTTAAGTGAATTGTAAGTAAAACGATTTCAATTGCGTACTTTTTCTCTCAGTGCAAATTTATTCGAACTCAGAGCGGAACTATGTTTTTTCTTTGGCATCACTACTTTATACACACCCACGATTAATCTCAAATTACTCAGATTTCTGAAGTCTCAGCAGCTTGATGTTATTTACGAGTTTTTCAATGTTTCTTATACGGATTGTTAAGGCCGTGTCAGATACAACTTTTGCTTCGCTTTGCGTTGCAAATTCGCTTTGACATCTAAGATAAAATATGTATACTTATATGAAACATGTCACATAGAGCACTTTTAACGCAACGCGATGCGGAAAGTTCGGCAACTCTCATCTTTTTATGCGTTGACGTTTTTTCTAATAGCTCCAAAGCTTTATGCACAGAGAAAACAATTAGAACCAACTTCAGTAGTTCGTCCAATAATATTTCTAGTCATAAGAAATAATTAAGTATAAAAATTAACAACCAGTTTTTAGATATATAAACAAATCGTGAGCTTTGCCAAAGTTTTTATTGTGAATTTTTTTTTTTTTTTTTATATTGGACCAGTACTCAGGGGATGACCCCTACATATGCAGGGCATTGTACCAGAACTAGGAAAATAGGTTGCGAGGAGGGGGAAAGCGGGAGTAGTGTTTGTGAACATTTGACTTGAATCTTCCAACGTTATAACAGACAGGAAACACTTCTGCAGGCAACTTGTTCCACAGACGAAGCGTGCGGCTGAAAAACGAATTCTCTCTGTAATGCGTAGTACGATTCCCCGGGCAATCGACCACAAATGGGTGAGCTCTAGACGATGAACGCGTGCTACGTAAAAATGTGCGCGTTTCGGGAACAAGATCCCTAATCTCGTCAGAGCAAAATCCATTGTAGTATCGATAGAACAGAGTAACGCATCCCACACTGCGTCGATGCTCCAGTGAGTCAATAGAGTTGGATACCCTACTGTCACCGATGAGCTTCTTCGCCCTCTCCTGCACACGGTCAAGTAACCCCAAAACAGACTTTGAGGCACGGGCCCAAACATGAGAGTTGTATTCCATTTTCGGTCGAATGTAGGTGGTATAAATAGTAAGGAGGTCGGATGGAGTGAAGTACATCTTACACCGTTTCAAAAAACCGAGGCACTTGAATGCTTCTTTAGAGATATGAAAAATGTGTTCATTCCAACGAACGTCACACTGTATCTTCATTCCAAGAACATCAAGAGCATCCGATTCTTCAATATTTATACCATCCATGAGTACAGATGAAGCAGCATTTGCGGTCGTTTATTTGTGCGTCAATAAGCAACACTGGGTCTTACGAGCATTAAAGGCGACCCTGTTTTTACGACCCCATTCAGAGACCAATAGAAGATCACTATTCAGTGAATCATTCATATTTAGTCTCTTGGCAGCGATCTCTGATAGGCTGGGCCTATAACTAAAAGAGTACGAGTGACAAATGCTGCTGTCATCCGCGAAAGAGTGGATAGGGTTGGAAGTTTGGTAGAGAAGGTCGTTGAGGAAAATAAGAAATAGGGTAGGAGAAAGAACGGAGCCTTGCGGTACCCCTGAATTAATCTTGAACTCGTTTGATGAGACCCCATCTATAACAACTCGCATAGAGCGGTCTCTGAGAAAGCTCGATATAAACCGAGAGAAGTCATCACCGACACCAAAAGCAGTAAGTTTTGCCAATAGTGCACCATGCCACACTCTGTCAAATGCTTTTGAAATATCAAGAGCCACCACCCTACTTTCACCGAAATGATGGATTGAGTGGCACCATTTCTCTGAGAGATATGCCATAAGATCGCCAGTTGAACGACCCTTACGAAATCCATATTGACGATCACAAAGTAGTTTATGCGACTCCAGATACCTCATAAGGTGATGGTTAACCATGTTTTCCATTACTTTGGAGAGTGTAGAGCAAATTGCAATTGGGCGATAATTTTCGGGGTTATTTGCCATACCCTTTTTGGGTATTGGTGTTACATTAGCAACCTTCCAGCACGATGGAAACTCACCAGTATGGTAAAGTATGCTGAAAAGGCGTGCTAATGGACGCGCAAGCGTAGAAGAACACGGCTTCAAGACCAGTGCTGGAATGCCATCCGGTCCAGGAGTTTTGTTTATATCGAGGTCTTCCAAAACCCTTTTAACTGCTCGCGCCCGGAAGAATATCTTCGGCATAGTTACAGATACTCTTTCGAGCTCGGGAAGTGGCTGACTGCTTTCCGGCAAGCAGGAATTGCTTGCAAAGATTTCAGCCAACAGGTTAGCTTTGTCAACCGGGTCTGTGAATGCTTGGTCATTCTTTAAAAGAGTTGGAATTGATGAACTAGCACTGTTCTTTACTCTCTTAACGAAAGACCAAAAGGTCTTACTGCCCCGAGGAGCTGCAAGGACCTTGGCACGAAGGCGCTGTTCGTGAAGAGACTTTTCACGCCTAAGTACCTTGGCACACGAAGATCTTGCCTTTTTGCGTAGCAAATCAGTGTCTGGTGTTTTGTTTAAACGCCAGTTACTGAATGCTTCCTCTCTGGATCTGACTGCGTTTTTGCACGTCTGATTAAACCAAGATTTTGCTTTTGGTTTAATCGAAATCTGCTTGGAGTGTGACATACATCTTTTGCTTTGCGCTTTTCTGTTAAAGTTTTAAACTTCACGCAAAGCGAGAAAGTTTTATCTGACACGGCCTTTATTTCAAAAACGCACCAAAAACTGGGAGAAAAAGCGCATTATTTCAACAAAAACACACCAAGTTTAGAATATTTACTTCTTAAAACCCATTTTGTATTCTAAAAAATGTAATATTTTGATACTAAAAACACGACGATGAAACGTTTCAAGCGGCTGTTAGACGATCAAACTGGGTCTGATAGCAACAAATGTTGGCATGCTATCAAACTAGTTTATTGGCATTGGAGTGCATTGAACCTATTAGAAAAAAAGAAAGCAAACAGCTCAATGTAAAAAGATGATACCTAGTTGCGAAACTTTTCGCTTCATGTTGTTTTAAAAGTATTTTGTGACATACATAGACATGTATTTCCATTTTTGTTTAGATGTCAAAGCGAATCTATAGCTCAACGTAAAACAAAAGTTTTATCTGACACGGTCTCAAAAGCCGGCCGCTTTGGGCGCATGCTATTTGCTCCGTCTGATTACAGCTTTACAACTAAACTAAATTTTGTCATAAAAATATTTTATTTTTCTTTGTTTTAATCTTAATCGTAAAAAAATTTACATATAAGTATATGGAAGCAAATATGTACATAAATGTATATGTGTATATAAAAAAAAAGTTAAATAAAGAAAGGTAAAATAAACACATATAACAAACAAGTTGTTCAAATGAATGAGAGAAGAGTTCGCAATCCAGGGGTGAAAAATCTTGTACTATAAAAAAGTTGATTATCGAAAACTTTGAATATAAGTATAATATAAAACAGTGTGAGCTCCAGCCTTTTCTTCCTGCTTATGTGTTGAATATATAGTAGCAATTCACGGATAACCGAGATGTTCGTCCGTTTGCACAATTACAAAAAACAAGAAAAAGTTCAAAATTTTTTTATCGTTTTAAATGTAATTGTGCCGTGAACTGGCACATACATTTTCAAACGGAAACCTGTACAGAAAACATCAATAATTTTAAGTAAAAGTTTTTTTAGAATGTTACAGCAGAACTAGAGGTGAGTTCAATAAAAAATTTAAAAACTGTAATAAAAGAAAAAAGTATGAATAAACATTAAAATAAAATAGAGACTGAAAATTGCTTATAGTGATTGAAAATTTTTCTGTTGAGTTTTATATAAAAAAATGATTTTATTTTTGAAAAAAAAAAAAAATAATAATAATAATATGCGTAAATCTTTTTTACAAAAGTAAAAAAATATATAAATAAAACATATAGAAAAAAGGTAATAAAAAAACTAAAAAAAATAATTGTATATCTAAAGTCTTAAAAAAAAAATCTTTGATTTGAAAAATCGAAACTGATATTTCAGCTCGAAATAATAATAAAGGGTGATCCAACCAAAGCGCAGAATGTTAATTGTAAATAACAAAAAGCCTTTCAGACAGATCTATGACAATTATGTGTAAAAAAATGGTACAAATATCTAATGGACCTCTATCCGATGTGCCATATTTTCGATAATTCTACGACATAATTGATGGTTAATGTAGTTAATGTGCCGTATTATCTCATCCTTTAGCTATTGAATTGTTTTTGGCATTTTTTTCTTTAAATATCGCCAAAGAAAGAAGTCCAATGGTGTCAAATTACATGATCGTGGCGGCCAATTAACATCGCCACGACGAGACATGGCGTAAAAGAGCCATGGTTTCGTTGTCTGTGTAGCAAGTGGCTCCATCCTGTTCGAAGCACATATCGACCAGATTCATAACCACAATTTCCGGCCACAAAATGTTCGCTATTGTCTCGCGATAGCGAACACCATTCGCGATAATTATTTGAAGGCTCTTCTGCCACTCGAACAACAGCAATTTGTCTGAATAACGAATGAGTATGCTCAGCTGTTTCCACCAACATATCCACGGATAGACACAAATTTTTCAAATTTCATTTACTGGTAGTTGTTTATGAGTTTTTCAATATTGCACTTTTTTTTTTTTGTTTAAGTCTGAAACAAAAAAAAAAAAAAAAAAACAAAAAAAAGTACGAACAAAATGCCACGTGCTTTGACGATAATATTCTTATTTGAACAACAAGTAATGAGTAGTAACATGTTTAAACTAATTGCGGGATACTTTATGTTACACTCTATTATATGTTTAGTTTCCACATTTACTACAGATCCAGTTTGTTGAAATTAAAATGCACGGAGTGCATTTTAATTTATACGCCTATTTTCGTAAAAGTCTTCAACAACCTTACCGTGCTGCTTAATTGTATACCTCTCCATGGTTCGTATTTTCAAACACTACGTCTTATGTTTGTTAAGGACGTATTTGAAAATTTTCTATACAAACTTTGTCAAATGAGCTTTCAATAAACATAATATTACTAATTATATTATATATAGTTATACAGATATGGACAATAATCCAAACACCCTAGATTTTTCTGGCCTTATTCATAAAAAATATTGTATGACTACTTTTATTTTACAAATTTCTACAGGAAATATGTCATATAAGTGTTTAATAAACATACAATATTTTTTATGAATACGGCCGTTCATTTATATATTTATAGTTTTTAGTTTAGTTTAATATTTATCGAGTAAAAAAAATTGTTTATATTAAGATTTCTAGACTTGGTATTTGCACAATGTTAAGTTATTAACTATTAAGAAGTACTCACTTTGAACTGCTAACTGCTGTTGATGGGCGGCTGCACGCTGTAAATAAAAAAATTAACATAATTAACAAAGGCATTATGATTGGGAGCGAAAAATAAATTAAAAGTCTTAATGGTTATTTACAGTTTGCATAATTGTTCGTATACCGCTGCGTTCCAAGGCTTGAACATCTAAGGATTGGCTGCGGCCACGATGGGATTTTGATGACGACGACGTTGAGGACGACGTTGAGTGAGCATGACGATAAATCCATCGTTTAACAGCAGACATTCTGCTTGGAAACTGTTTTATTCCAAAATGTTTGTTTTCAAATTATACACTTAATTAATGCTATAACTTATTTGGTATTTATCAAATTTAGTAAATTACTTTTAGTTAACATTTCACAGCCCCTTACTTTTATTAATTACAATTTGGCTAGATTTTTTGCTTAGCTACATTTTGTTGTCACTGTTTAAACGTAAAGAGAGAAATTAGTTAAGAGGAATATACAAGAGCTTTTAAGAGAAAGTTTTAATAAAGCTTTTTATAAAGGTTGCCAAGTCCATAGCACTGTTGTGTCAGTAACACCTTTAAAAATTATGAATCTATTTTTTTTAATTTTGTGTTGCAATTGTGAATATATGAAATTAAAATTCTGCACAGTAATTGAAATTATGTATTGTTTTCTGCTTCCAAAATTACTTACTATTTTGATAAGCATTTTATAAAATTTATTCCAATAGCTTAATTTTTTGTTTATACAGTGTGGCACAGAACTGCCGAAGAGCTTTGAGTTCTTTACATCTTTTATGTATACTGACGTATTTTGTAAAGAAGGCTTGGGCAATTCAAAATAGAACACTATACAATTGAACAACGTGCCCAAATCGCTTCTTTCAATATGTCAAAGCCGTAACGATACTCATTTCCTTCTGTCTTTTTAAGATATATCATAATTGAAATTATTCTCAAGAGCAAAGAGTTCAGCTATATTGAAAAAAAATTAAAAACCTTAAAATTTTCCAATATGTTATCGATAAAAAGTGGGAAGTGTAAAAAATCCAAAAAATGTGTGCTTAAAAGTGCCGTTCGATTCAATTTCATATCCGAACAGAAGTGAATTCTGTGACATGGCCGAATATTATTTATTTTTCAAATTGTTTCTTCCTTTGTGAAGAAGATTAGAAATGTTTTTAGTTGTCTTGCCAGATTTGAGCAACAGAGTTATTGAAAATTTTATCACCCGTGTCATTGCCAACGTAAGATGCAGCTGGGCAAGTATTTGAAATACTTGTATTTAAAATACATTTTTAGGAGACTGAAATACAAAAAGTATTTGTATTTTTTTAGTTATATTTTGTGTTTTAAATACACAACTTGAAAGTATTTTAAATTTTGTATTTGAAATACACAACTTGAAAGTATTTGGTATTTGAAGTACACAACTTAAAAGTATTTTACATGTTGTATTTGAAACACACAAATTGAAAGTATCTTGTATTTTGTATTTGAAATACATAATATGAGTATTATGCCTAGCACTGAATGCAGCGGTGGACTTATGAACGATGTTATATTCTATACATGGGATATCAAATAAAAGAATTTCGAAAATACCTCACAATACATATCGTTCCTTTATTGCAACATGGTCATATTTCAAAAAATAAGCTTTTCGAGTTAACAATGGAGAATTGTTAACAGTACTACTTTTTATATTGTGCCAAAAATTTATTCAAATTACTTTTAAACTTTTTTCTAAAAAAATTTTCAAAGACTTGTATGGAAGCTAAATATTGTAAATGTGTTTTTCTCGAAACAAGCTTTTTCGAGTTATGACTATGTTGCAATAAAGAAGCGATATGTAGCTTGTTTTGTTCCACTTCGATATTTATCCGTATGTATTGAAATAAAAAAAAAATAAAATGTATTTGAAATGAATTTTAGCAAAACTTTGTATGGAATTTTTTAATTAAAATTCATTTCAAATTTATATACATTTTTATGAATATGCTTATAAAAAGACTTATTTTTAACTTAGAACTTTCTTATAGCTATATCGTAGTGCTATTTGATTTTATTACAACACGGACACCCTGAAACGAAAGCTTTTTCTCCAACTGTTTTTTTTTTTTACTTTTTCACAATTAAATTCACAACAGAGGGCGTGTGGTGCAATCTGAAGCACTTTCCGTTATGTTTATAAAACGATCAACTTTTTTGCTTGAAGCATGCATCTGCATGTTTGTAGCTATTTAAAGCAAAACCGAATAAGAAAATTAATTTATTTTTTTCAAGTTTGAACTGTAATTGTATAATTGTAAATTATGAGTGTGAAATATTTTTAAGCAAATATTTTGTTTTTTATTATTTTTTATTATATAAAAGCAATATTTGCCTTTTTTCCAACGAATGTGAGATGTTTTTTTTTAAACAATGATTATTATAAAATAAAACATATAAAAAAATGAAGAAAAGTACTGTCTGCATACATACATACTACATATCGTCATATTAAATACAAACGGACGTAACTACACAAAATTTCGAAATTTAGTTTTTTTATCGATTATTGTTCGTTTTATCAAAATACATGTTCCTGCAACTTTTCCAGACTATGGTCTGACAAATAATTTATCTGACAACAAAAATTGTCAGTTCACACGGTTGTCAGATTGTAAGATGAAAAAAAAATTGCCAGACATGTTGTAAGGCATTGCCACTTGTGTATATCAACAACGATCTGTTTGGCAGTGTTGCCCATCAAATTTTTTTCTGACAATGATGCCATTGTCGGGTGCATTAATTTTATACATCTGACTATTAAAACTGAGCTATACCATATATACTGAGAATACCAGCCAGTTATCTGGCAATGCCGACGAAGAGTGTTTTCACAATTGTCAGATGCCTGACAACATTGTCGTCTTACAATTTATTGACAATGGTTTATCTGACAACGTTGTAAGTTAAAAATTGGCAGTTCACACGATTGTAATACATTTTCAGCCAATATTACTGGCAATATTGTAAGATCTGACAACCCTTGTGTACGTAGCTTTACATACAAACTCATTTGTTGTATATAGGGATGCCAATCTTTATATCTCGATCCTGAAAATTATATGATTTTCGGGCTTTACGAAATCTCAAATCCCAGCAATTGACAAAAAATAATCCTTGCTATTTAGAATTTACAAAAAATCCCAAAAATCATGAAATTTTTCGGAATTTTGCCCTATGTGCAAAATTATTATATATTAAGCCGCAAGTAAGAATTTATAATTTTATAATTTATAATTCAATAATTTTGTCCAAGCAAGTTGAACAATATATTTATATTATTAGAAAAAAAAAACCTTTAAAATCGTTTTAATTACTTATAAAAATTACTACAAATGAATTTTAATCTAATTGTGTGAAAAATAATGAATATTATTAAACTATCATAAAATTGAATTAAACTATAATGTTTTTTTGTACAAAAAATTTCTTACATATCTGTAGTTTTTATTTTAAAAATTAATTACATAGTAATTTACAATAAAATAAGTGTAAAAATTTAATAAAAAAGTTAAAAAAAGGAAACATATTTTTATTCAAAAGTGTAAATAATTTAAAATGGTAAAATTCAAAAGGATTTTGGCGGATTTTTGGTAAACTATAAAATATAAGATACACAATAAAATCAAATATCTCTTAAAATGTAAGACACTAGACTACTAGTATATAGTCAGCATGGTTCTTCTTAACTTTTTCAAGTAATTTTCGAAAATTCAAAATTATTTTTAATCGGAAAGTTATACGGGCCAATAGTTTTTACATACCCGATTGGGAACATTGTTCCACTGTAAAATCCACTGTGCTAGAAATACACAATGCAAGCTTTGAAAGTCTAACATCTCTTCTGCTGAGTCTCCAAATTTCGTCTGTTCACTAGTTTAGAAGTTAAAAATTCATACCAAAAAGAAAACCTTTCACCCACTACTGTGACTTTTTGTAATTACGTCTTTTTGTTTAAAGATAGTGGAAAGTAAAAAAAACGTAACTAACATAAAAACATAAATGTTCGAAAAAAATAATATATTTCTTCACCGATAAATAAATCCCCACAATTTAAGTACTATTTACAAAAATTGCAAAGAAATCATAATATTTGTTGATTTTAGAAGGTTGAAAAATAAAAAATAAAAAGTGTAGTTACGTCCGTTTGCATTTAATATGACGATATGTAACATTTAGAGCACCAAATCCATACTTATAGGTACCCAAAGATGAAAAAACTTTTCTTTGATAATTGACATATAAATTAAAAATTATGCAAATTTTGATTTGTATTGAATGAAGACAATTAAAAACATTTCTAATTTTCTTTGCAAAGGAAGAAAAGACAACATAGAACGTATCATTATGAATAAATTTTAAAATACATTCATACATATGTACGTATTTATATACTTACATATGTACATATTTGGCTTGAAAAACATTTTGAATTTAAAAACTTCATCAATTTTCTTTTTCCACAAACTTTCTTATTTTGCACAAAATTTTGTTTTAAATTTAAATCAAAAGGTAAACAAAACGAAGCAGCTGACGTACACATTAGAGATGTGTGTTGGGTTTTATTAACATTATCGATAAACCGGCAACATCAATACAAAACTGTTAGGGAATGCTAGATTAATATTGATGTTGCCATAATATTGTCGACGATATTGCCGCCGACAAGCAGAATATGGGTGGTTGAAAATAAATACTGTTAAACTTTTATAAAAGAAAAACAATTAAAAGAGTTAATTAACACAAATAAGATCAAAAATTATATAAATTTTTGCAGCTTGAGATCTTGTTTTTGTATAAAAACTTTAACAATTTTTTAAACTTTTATTTTTCAATATTTCGCCAACAATTTGTTAACATCTTCAGGAAAAATTAAAATTGTTATCATAATTTTTTTGAAAACAAAAAATTGTCAAATATATAGGCATGTTAATTCACAGAAGACAGCATTATCTTCTCACTGTTCCCCAGCTGCCTATATGTCGATTTTTAATACGAGCTACCCTAATCATCAGTAGACTTTTTGGAAATTTTTGAAAGATATTCTCAATCATTCAACTTTGTATGCCAACAATCTAAATAAATTACAAGCTGTTTATAATTTTTTGATTGGTATCAATATTAGAAGTTAGTATAGTGAATAAAACTCAATTGTTTATTAACTTGTTTTAATTAACAATAAAGCTTTCCAGAAAGTTTTTAATTGTTTTTACCGTTGAAAAGACTTTTTTTACAATCTGTACATGCACATGTGATACTCATCACTATATCATTAGATGGCTTTCATCCCACTGTGCTTTTCTTAAGGAAACCTTGTGTAGACTTTTAAGTAAACAAAATAATAATTTTCAATCATTTACATATAATTTATATTTGAACCTTTTTGCACTCTATCTAAATAATACTCATATTTGCGCTATAATTTCTTTTATTTAAGAAGTTGATAATTTGTGATATTTTGAATGACTAAAAGTAGTCGCAAACGGTGCTTTTTTTTAGCGGTGCACAGCTTAGAGTTGGCAGCCCTAATTTATTTGACAACGCATTTAACAGCTGATAAATACTTTTTGTCTAGTTTGCTTTAACAGTTCATTATAAATGGATCAGTGCATCAAAATGTTTACTTAAAATCTTGTTCGCTTTTGGAACTGATTCGTGGACCAGTGCTCAGGGAATATATAGGGCACCTATGTATTTTGTGTTCTGTACTACAGAAGTAGGAAAATAGGTTATAAGGGGGAAAAAGAGCTCATTGTGGACGTTTGTTTTGAACGTTTTAATTGACAGCAGACAACTTTTTCCACAACAGAAAAACGAATTCTCCCAGTAATGTGCTGCGCCTTGACATAGACCAAAACAGGGCACTCTGTTTCCTGGGGCATAGATAGAGGGGAGTTCCTTGTTTGTTGTAGGAAATAAAACCGCATGACTTACGTTGTGTTGGACTTTCGAGACGCTTATCAAGGGTTAACATTGGCAGAACAGGTATCAGCAAAGTCCCCGGGAGATTCTGCCTCGGTGCTGATCATGGTTGAGATGCCTGCCTTGGCTGTGGTTTAAACCTAAAATGCCAGAAATAAACTTAGTTCCCCTGGTAACTATGGTACAATGCCGATTTGCTAACAACTCCCCGAGGTGACCCCCTCCCTCGAGAACAGGTTTTGCCTTGGCGTATTCCAAACCAGGCACTCTGTTTTTCGTGTAAACAGGGAAAGTAGTCCCTCATTTGTTATAGCAAATAAAACTCTAAAAAGCCGCATGTGTTGACTTCGGAAACATTTACCAAGTATATAAATTGGTAGAAAGGGGATCACCATGCCCCCGGGTGGTTCTGCTTGCAGTTCAACCCGGGCTGATCATGGTTGAGGTGCCTATCTTGGCTGGAACGTTCTAGCTGTGGTTTAAACCTAAAGACGCAGGAAGGGGTAGTTAGTATCCCTGATAATTGTTGGTGCATGGCTTTTGTCGGGGGCTAACAACCCCCCAAGGTGCTGTTGCCTTTCGACAGATACTTTTGGTGTAAGGAACCAGTGGTGATTATTGAACGGATGAGTTGGCTTAAGGCCTGATGCTCTTTTACTGGGCTTCGGCCTACCAACTCATTAAGCCTTGTCTTCCATTGAATGCTGGGAAATTGCAGACAGGAGAGATTAGAACTCACCCCATGGAATTCACTCAATGAGCATTGTCCTCCATTGATTGCAGGGAAATTGCATACAGGAGGGATTTGAAGGCCCAAACTTCTAAGCAAGGGGTTTTTCTATATGGCTACAAACATATGATAAAATTTGCGAACTGTGTGTGCCTCATGGGGTGCAGGTGAAGCATGAACAATTCACTGCATGGAGTTGGTGCATCATCAGATTAAGCCGTAAGGGTGAGTGCTGCTGTAAATCAATTTTTGAACTGTAATGTGCTGAGCGATTCACTGAGCAATCGAACACAATTGGTTGAGCCCTGGGCGCCGAACGTGTGCTACGCAAAAACATGTGGTTTTCGCGAACAAGATTACTAATCTTGAAGTCGACCCTGTTCTTACGAGGAATGAGTCGGCACTGTTCCACAGAAAATTTCTGTTTGCTATGCTATAGCTCCTAGCGGAGTAATTGCTACATATGATTCGTTTTTGAAATCATATGTAGCAATGGCTCCGCTGTCCAGAATATTACTGTTAATGATACGCGATATTGAAACATGATTAAAAATTTTTTTGAGCCTCAATTAGCTGGCGTGTAGTGCCAACAAGACGGAGTCATAAGCTACACAGCTCGCTCATAGAAGCTTTTGATGAAAGAACAATTTCACGTAATGCTCTAATTAATTGCCAATCAAGATTATATGATTTAACCAATCGGACTACTTTCTTTGAGGTTATATATATTCACTTGTACATCAATAAACTAGAGATAATTGATCACCTCGAAGTGAACCTCCAAAGGGTTATTCGGCAAAACACGGCAGCATTGAGGTCATAAAAGTTCCTATGCAATAGAAATCCGTTTCATTGACACTAGAAATATATTTCTTGGTTTTATTATGATTTAAACGTGTGTACTTCTAAAAAAAAAAACACCCTGTATATGGACATATGTATGTTTATTCTAGAATATATTTTTTAGAAAATATATAATGAAAATTTGTCAGGTTTATTGCACTCTCTGCTCGTTAACCAGTGTCACAAACACACACACAGCCACACATATACAATTTAATGGGAAGAATAGCGAACTATAAAAATAGACCTGTAAAAATAAAACTCTTTAGCAAACAAAAAGCTCTTTATAAATTTTTTAAGGAATACTTTTTTATGGCTTTATTTATAACTTCCGGCATTTTAATATGTATCCTACATATATTTTAAGTCTTTTTTTTTTGGAAGACGAATGATGTTTGCTGGAAAACCTTCCTAAAAAGAGGTAATTTGTCTGGCCTTTAGAAATCTAAGTAGATACAAAATAAATAGATTTAAATAGTTCAACAAAAAAATAAAACTATTTTTCCTTTTATTTTTAACAAAACCAGCAGACAAAATTCATTTAAAATTTGTATTATTTCAGCGTCTGCGAACAAATTGAGATAATGAAAATACTCGTAATGTGTAGATCTTAAGTTTTATCATTATTCTTGTCCATTAAAAGCTGAAACGAATGTTTAAAATTACAACTTATACTAATTAAAATTTAATTTGCGGCATGAACAAGAGCTGGTAGAAGGAAAATAAGTTTATAACGATCTGCACAGAAAAAATTTTTTTTCGTCTTTAATAACGAAATTCACTAAATTTATTAATAAATTGTTTGAGTGTGGACCTGTAAAGCATTTCGTGGATTCTAAATCAAGAAAAAGCGACCACATTTAAAGAAGAAAAAAGTGCTCTTTCTTCAAGACAACGCACCGGTTCACACAGCATTAGATACGATGCTAAAATTGCGTGAAACATACATCGAATTGGTTGATCATCCACCTTATTAACAATGAAAATGTAGTGGTGGAACCACGTTTCATCACCAGTTATTAATAAACGCCAAAAATCAACAGGATTTCGCTTTATCATGTCCAAATACCGCCATAAAGTGTTCTCGTTTTTGTTCGACACTGAGCAAACGCAATCTCACGTAACTTGACTCGGCGATCATTCATAACAATATCGAGAATTTTATTATTATCTTCTTCAGTATGCCCTCCTTTTGGCCTTCCTGTTGATGGTATTGTTGCAATGCTTGTTTGGCTGCGTTTAAATTCAGCAATCCAAAATTTTACCATGGAATCTAACGGAGCAGACTCACCGTATTGTTTATCGAGCTTTTCTTTTGTCTCTTTCGCCGTTTTGGCTTTCAAATAATAGCGTTTAATCACTGCACGAAATTCACTTTTTTCCATTTTTCAAGAAACACAAAAGTTGCTTACTTCAAACGACTACAACAAATAAACTAATCAGTGAATTTGGGTGAAAAATTTTACCAGCTGACGTTTGACAGATCGCAATTTCAAAAAAAAAAAAAAATTGTCTGGGTAGCTTCAGTATCAAACCGCCCTTGCATTTTAAAGAAAGTAATGAAAATTAAACAAGAAAATATGTTCTAATTTGACTTTGGAAAAAATTTTTGAAATGTGTCGCAATCTGTAATCAGTGCTCTCATATTTATTTTGAAAATCTTTTATTTTTTCGGCCCATAAATCGCCAAATCATTGAAACAACACGTGTATTTTGAGTTTTATTTTATTTCAAAAACAAAAATGTTAGCTGCATAAAATAAATATTAAAAAAAAAATCTTTTCTGCATGTCAAAAAACCAGCAATAAATTATAATCTTAAAATCTGACAACACTGGCTGTAATACAGCTGGGCGATTAGCCAGTTTTATTCATTCATGCTGCCCAGTGGTCGGTCGGTTCGGGTAATTAATTAACAAAAACTAAGCAAACAAATCAAAAGTGTTTAGTTTTATTTCCTTAAAAATATTTGTACAAAAAACAACAACAACAACAACATATGAAAAATAAGAAGAAAAATAAAAAGCAATAACACGAGATGCTTAAAACTAAATTTAAATATTTTTATGGTATTAAAAGAATTGATTGTTTTGTTTATGTTTTCAATTTTCATATAATTTATTTTCACTTGTAAGAAGAAGGAAAGAAAACACACATACACACTTGCCGTTACATTCTCTCTCACACTCTCGCACTCACACAAAAACATGGCACAGCAGAAGTATTTAAGAATATAAAAAAAAAAAACATTAACCCCTCATGGAAAATTAATTTAATAAAAATAAAAAAAAATATATATGTATAAAATTTTATTTTACGAAAAACAGGAAAAAAATGCGGATGACATTTTTTGTTTAAAATTTATTTGAGGTCAATTGTTACCATTTTATTTTTTTTTTTTTGTATAATTACATCAAAAAATATTTAAATAGGTTAAATTTATAAGGAAAAATATTTAAATACATACTTGTAAAATGAAAATTTATGGAATTTTTATTATTGTACGTTTCAATGGAAGGTGTAGCAAAAAAATACACACATACGAGGGCAGGTCAATAAGTGCGTACATTGGTGAATTCCCTACCTCTAAATTGAAATCGCAACACTCAGGCCTGTTCTAAAAATCACATGATTTCAAAGCACATGCCGTTTCAAAAACACAAATGTGATTTGTGCCTGTTCTGCAAATCACAATTTTTTGTGACTTTCCATGTGATTTCTACTCTTCTGAAACACAAAAAAACAGCTGTTTTTTGATTCAATTTATTGATATTCTTATTTTCAGGTAGAATTTTTTTATTCGCGGTATTATTTGCAAAATAAGGTTAATTTCTTCTAACGAAGATAGAAGTTAAAATAAAATAAACCAATAAACCAAATCAGAAAACAATACAACAAATCTTGCAACAAAATAAGCATATCTAGTTTTTTCTTAATTTAGTGAATTATTTGCATAAATTAAATGATATTCAGGGCTGTTCTGCAAATCACTTTTTGTGAAAGTGATTTAAAATCACAAAAAAGGTGTTCTGCACACAAAATATGTTTGATTGTTGTGATTTTAAACCGGTAAGCTAACTTGCAATCAATTTGAAATCACATCTTAATTTTTGCACGTACTTTATTTAGAATTTCATAATTTATTACATTAATAAATTACTGAATGTGTTTTCTATTGATTATTTAAGTAAAATCATTTATTTTATACGAAATAATTCACTAAATTAAGAACAAACTAGATACGTTTATTTTGTTGCAAGATTTGTTGTATTATTTTGTGATTTTGTTTATTTTATTTTATCTTTTATTTTATTTTTTATTCATTAAAAGAAATTAACCTTATTTTGCAAATAAAAATATCAGTAAATTGAAAATAAAAATATAAGTAAATTGAAGCAAAATACAGCTGTTTTTTTGTGCTTCAGAAGAGTATAAATCACATCGCAAATCACAAAAAATTGTGATGTATAGAACAGGCACAAATCACATTTGTGCTTTTGAAACGGCATATGCTTTGAAATCACGTGATTTTTAGAACAGGCCCGTTTTTTTAAATAATCAATGGAAAACACATTAAGTTATTTATTAATGTAATAAATTATAAAATTCATATTAAAGTACGTGCAAAAATTGGGATGTGATTTCAAATTGATTGCAAGTTAGCTAACCGATTTAAAATTACAAAAATCAAAAATATCAGGGCTGTTCTGCAAATCACTTTTTGTGAAAGTGATTTGAAATCACAAAAAAGGTGTTCTGCACACAAAATATTTTTGATTTTTGTGATTTTAAATCGGTTAGCTAACTTGCAATCAATTTGAAATCACATCCCAATTTTTGCACGCACTTTATGATGAATTTTATAATTTATTACATTAATAAATAACTTAATGTGTTTTCTATTGATTATTTAAGTAAAATCATTTATTTTATACGAAATAATTCATTAAATTAAGAAAACACTAGATACGCTCATTTTGTTGCAAAATTTGTTGTATTATTTTGTGATTTGCTTTATTAGTTTATTTTATTTTACCTTTTATATTTATTAGAAGGAATTAACCTTATTTTGCAAATAATTCCGCGAATAAAAAGATTCAATCTGAAAATAAAAATATCAGTAAATTGGACCAAAAAACAGCATTTTTTTGTGCTTTAGAAGAGAGTAAATCACATCGAAAATCACAAAAAGTTGTGATTTGCAGAACAGCCACAAATCACATTTGTGCTTTTGAAACGGCATGTGCTTTGAAATCACGTGATTTTTAGAACAGGCCTGTATGCAGGACATCTTTTTCGTGATTTCAAATCACTTTCACAAAAAGTGATTTGCAGAACAGCCCTGACTATTTCTGACAACAGACTGTGCACCATCCATTAAGAAGTGGTTTACTTAATTTCGATGTGGACGAACGTATTAAATTAAATTAAGTTTTTAAAGCAAACATTTTCATCAACATTTCTTGTAATACTATTTTTTTTTAGCCGGCAAAACTATTTGATTTTTTTATTGTTAAGATTTTCTACCCGCTGAATTGTTTTGGGGTTAATCAACTTTTTACTTTTCATTCTGTGAACTTGAAATGTTTGAAAAATTATATATTGATATTGTGAAAATATTACATCTTATATACTTATGTACATACTCATATATGTATGTAGTTTTTTTTTTGGGTTTTAATTTTTATATTTATTTTGTTTCTATTTTTAAGACTTCGATGCCTTCCTCATTAACATGTTGTAGTTAAATTGTTGAAATTTTTTTAGTGTAATTAGATTAAAGGAAAATTACAAAAAAAGCAAACAATGTTTGCAATTTAAAATGATTGCCACAAGTCATTTGCTCTAAGATACGAGTATAATACAAAAACTTATTCAAAATAAAAATTTTAGAATATTTTTCTCTGTAATAAAAAAAAGAAACAAACAAAAAATTAAGAATTTTTTTTGAAAACAAAACCATTTTAACAATTCAGCGAAGTGGCCAAAAAAAGCTACAAGTTGGCAAAAAAAATTTTAGAAATCCATAAAAATATTTTAGACAAATCTTCTAAAATAATTTCTGATAAAAGTATATATCTGAAAAGAGCATGATCAATCATGCCAAAACTTTCGTTGAAATAGGAGAATTGTTAAATATACATATACTTAGTGCCACTTTCTCTATTTCGAATAAATATTTTCATTCGCACAAAAACAAATTTTTAAATTTTGTTTTTGTTTCAAATGTTTTTATGCGAATGAAAATTTTTATTCGAAATAGTGGAAGTAGCATTTAATTTTTTATAAAATTATAAAGTGACACAGCGCAACAACTCAAAAAAAAAAATAAATAAATAAATAAATCTATAAAACTTATAAAACTAAAATTGCATTATAATTTAAGCGACAGCTCCAATGAACGGAAAATTTAGTAGCAAATCTGGGATGCACCATAATTACCAGGACACCAAAAATTTTTTACTTTTTGACGCTTTCGCTTTAGTACCACAGATGTGTAATAGCCTCAGTACTTGACTTGATGGTTTAACGGTGGACCAAAGTCCCGAAAATCGAACCGTGATTATTAAAAACTGTCGCGTTTGTAGAACATGCAATCTTAAATATTAAGCTATCGCTTAATAATGGAGTAATGGAGCGTGCTTGCTGTGTATATAATATTATTTTAATCCAAAATAAACGTGAAGAGAGCCGATTCAAGCAAAAATATATATTAAAATTTCAACGGTTGAAAAAAATGAAAATAAAATTCCACCGATTTGAGACTAAATCGGAGACATAGACATAAATAAAAATAAAATCTTATAGCTCTGAAAGTAAATACTGTTAAGAATTTCTTGTCACATCTAAGCCAGTGTACAGCTGTTGATGTGCTTGTTACAAATGTACAACACATTCATACAAACGATATAAAACTAAAAACGCAATACACAAACAAATAAACATACATGAATAAAGGACGTAAAATTCCAAGTAAATCAACTATAAATGATGTTGTTGTTTTTCTTGCATTCTTGGTATTCGTTTCTTTATTGTTTGTTGTTGTGACTTGCTTATTGTTCGCAAGCATGTGTATGAATGTGTATATGCGTAAGAATTATACATTTGTGTCTAGATTAGAATGATCACGCTAATTGTAAAAGATAATAATAAAGTATAAATAGCAGGCAGGTCGGCGGCAACGAGAAAGTTTATTTTTAAGCTTTCTGCAAGACAGGCATAAGTCAAAATAAGCAAGTCTGGTTTTTTCGTACTCAGTAGTATCAAGTTTAAATAAAGTTGTGAAGTATTTTAGTACTGTATAACGAACAAGTGTGAGTGTCATTATTTCATTTAAAATTGAAGAATCCGCAATAGCGTTTTTAGAGGCAAAAAGGTAACAATACAATAATGTACTCAGTTGTATAAACATTTAAATTAACATTTACTTGTTTAAGGTTTCAACTTTGCAAACATTTTTGAGTTTATAAAATAATAGGTGTGTTCCATGTGAATAACGAAATTTTGCGGAAGCAAATTCATCGAAGCTCTGGCTGTGTGTTGCCCAACCCTGTTGAAACCACGGCGTGAATAGTGCGATGAGTAAGCTCGCAGGTTTGACAAAAAGAGTTCCGTTAATCATGCGTCGATAATTTTCACCGTTGAAATTCGTCGCATGACCATGAGAATTTTCGAAAAAAAAATTTTTCCAATTATCTCATGCGTGGATAAGGCACACCAAACAGTTACCCTGGGGTAACAAAATGGTTTTTTGAGCTTTCAATCAAAGGTTGAGGGTTCTTGGAGACCAGTAATGGCTGTTTTGCTTTTTGACGTCGGCGTCTAAGTGAAAATGAGATGCAGATGGTTCTATTCAGCGATTTGAGTTATTTTTGTTAAAGTCTTGATTTTGGGTAACATTTTGTATTCAAGCAGTTAGTTGATCCAGGCGATATTGAGCCCACCACAGGACACACTCACTAAGTTAGAAAATCAAGCTTATACGTGCGCGTTTTTATTTTATTTGTTTGTTTCATTAATAATGTAGTGAAGAAAAGTGTGTTGCCTCTAAATCCTCATGAAAGTAAGAATGTGCATTTACATTAATTTATTTGCAAAATTTAAAATGCTTTTTAAGTATGTAATACATATTATAAAAAACAATTTAAATTTTTATTGTATTATCTTTATGCCATATTTATTTAAAACAAAGAGAAAACACTTGTTGGGAAAATTGTATTATTTTTATTGCCCATTCTATAATAGATACAACCTTCGTTAGTTACACCTTATTTAATTGTTGATTATGAAAATATGTGTGTTTAATTTTTTTACACTAATACTCGTATTAAGTGGTCATCTGCCTGTTCGTCTGTATGATGTCTGTTTGTGTTTTGTAAATGGGATGAAACAGCACGTGAGACTAAAATCCAAAATAATTGCATTGAGTAATAAAAAACAAGTTTAAAGAAATTAAGAAAGAAATAGTTTTGTTTTAAGCATTCATTTTCTGGTTTTTTTTCTTTTTAACAATAAATGGTTTCCTGCAACACTTATGTATAGTCAATTTAAACGATGCTCTTTATTTTAAACTCGTTTGAAGAGCAGCATCCCAGAAATATCACAACTTCACTCTCTGGATTCACAAGTCTCATTTTCAGTTGTTAAGTTTAATGAAAATCAAAAACTCATTTATTTATAGTTATATTAAATTTAATATTTGTATTATTTGATCTTGTTTATATTAATTTCTTCTAAATTCTTCCAGCTAAAATCATTTTTTTTTGGGTTTTTATGAAAAACAAAAAAAAAAAAAAAAAACGATCTGATAGAATTTAGAATTTATACTCAAAAATCATTGGTTGGCATTCGCAAAAAATTACAAATCAAATGGTACTGCAAACAAATTTTCTGCAAGATATTGTGCATTTTCGTAAAAACTCATGTATTGGGTGTTTCTTTTAGAGGTTCACAGCTTTGAGTTGGCTGAGCTGTATATGATAATGAGACTTGCGCCAGAGCAACTTCTTTCATTCAAAATTTAGTTCTCAGATAAAGCCCATTTTTAGTTGAATGAGTACATAAAGTCAGGTTTGAACTTGATATGGTAACATCATATAATATTAGGAAGGTATAAAAAATTATAATTTCAATAAGTATAAAAGTTTATATAGTTTTTTTTTTCTAATTTTTTTTATTATTCTGATGTGTGGAGATGTGCAAAAAATAACATATTTCTCTCTTTTAAAATATGATTAAAAACGTATTAAAATTAAGTTACCGACATGTACTCGGTTTCATTTTATTTTAATTTTTGCATAATATTTTTTAATGTAAGTTTTTAACTTATTTCAAACTTTTATTTCTTGTGATAAATAATTTTGTAATATTTTATTAATTAATTTCGATAAACAAAAACACACGAAACGGAAACGACAAACACGTATTCAAATTAAAACAAAAACACAGACGCAGTGTAAACAAACAAGTAAAAGTAACAAATAGTTTCTATTTTATATTTATTTATATTTTTTTTTTAACACAAAGAAAATTGTTTATTAAATTGTATAGCTATTCCTTTTAATTATTTAACGCGCACACTGGCCCGTCATATGAATGCCACAAAATTGTACTAAAAAAAAACAAGTCCAACGAGAAACAAAATTAAATTAAAAACACAAAAATAAACAAAATAAATGTTTTTCTATTTAGATTGACACAAAAACAGCTGACTTAACTTTAGTCATTTTTGTTTCTGTATTATTTAATTTGTTTTGGTTTTGTTTTTCTGTTGTGTGTGTGTGTGTTGTTTTAAGTAGCCACTACCGTTAGTTTTGTTCGTTCTAGCTAGATTTGTTTTTGTTTATTTTGTTTTAGAAGAAAAAAAAAACATGTAAAAGTACTCTCTCTCTCTCTCTCTCTCTCTCTCTTTGTCTTTGAAAAATAACTGTTTTCATTTCCATAATGAATGAGTTTTGTTTATGCATTTAGTATGTAAAAACATACATACACACGTACATGTGTATTACATGCTATAATAAAAAAGCAAGAACATGAATAATTTGTACACTGTTGGAAGTATAAGTGCTGAAGAAACTCAAATATTAAACATACGCCTTCGTAGGCCGGTGTAAACAGCATGCACTACATATGGATGTGCATATACAACGGGTGGCCGGCCTATTTAAATGTTTATTTTTTGATTTTAAATAATTTTAATGAGGTAAACGTGTCAGTCGAAATTTGTCGAATGGCACGAATTAACAATTTCTGACATTTAATTTCTGAATATAACTTAATTTAGATGGTGATAACTTCTGTACGTTGACGTTATTTGGTTCTCTTCCTCATGCGAATTATTGATGCCATGTACAGTATAGTCTAGATAATTCAGACAATTAAAACCATGTGGTATCCGAAGTTGCGAAATGTCCGAATTTTCGCGGCAAAGGAAAAAAATTTGGAAAATATGAACTAACTTGTATTTATTTATAAGATATATAAATATTTTATTTTAAATATAATATATTATTATAGTTTTCTTCTAAATTTTCCAGCTAAAGATCTTTAGCTGGAAAATTTAGAAGAAAACAATATAAACAAGATCAAATAATACGAATATTTAATATATATTATTATATTTAAAATAAAATGTTTATATTCAAGGAAATATACAAATGTATTTAAAGCATTTTTATAATATTCTTTCATTACTTGCTGCACAAATAGTTAAGAAATTTTCATCTGAAGAAGTTTAGTTGCATTTTGATTTTTGTACGCAATACCTCTCAGGCTTGTCAGTTTTCAAATATCCCCAGGAGTAAGTTTTTGCTCTTCGCAATATTTTATACAAACATTAATAACATATGTATGTATATAGCTTGAGAATGTTGTGTTTTCGGAATATTATTGAAATTAAATTCTCAATAATTTATTTAGATTATTGGGATATAAAGTTAAATGTTTGACAATATCGTTCAAAAGTTTCCAAGTCTACTGAAGATTAGGGTAGGTCCTATGAAATGTCGACAAACAAAAAAACAAGCTATTTATATTTTTTTGATTTGTGTGTGAATAGCAAACTCAGTGGTTTGAAAAACAAATTTTTAAAGCTTTTTTTTATAAAAAAAAAACAACAAAACAACGATTTTTAGCTACAAGAATTTAACAGAATTTAATAGCGGTTCTCACGCTTCACATTAAAGTACTATTGTAGAGCTTGTAGATATTGTAGATTTAGTAAATCTTGGTAAATTTAAAACTTGACAAAAACAAAATTCATAAATTTTTAATTTACTAAATTAACAACTTTTAGAATAGTAGATTTATTAAACGTAGTAACTTAAATTATTTACAAGTAACGAGTGATTTTTTTGCTATTATCTTTTTGGCAACACTAGTTTTGACAGTTCACGCACGTTTTGTATCTTGTGTCACTGTCAAACAACTTCAGTTTGGTCTATAATTTAATCATGAATCGTCTTACAAACGAACAACGCTTGCAAATTATTGAATTTTATTACCAAAATGCGTGCTCTGTTAAGAAAGTTCATCGCGCGCTTCTTCCATTTTATGGTCAGTTTAATCGACCTACTGAGGCTTCTATTCGGGCTATTGTAAAAAAATGTCGCACCAAATTTACATTGTTGGACATTAAACCACCAACACGCTTACGTAGAGTGCGAACTGAAGAAAATATCGCAGCCGTATCGGCCAGTGTTGGTGATGACCGTGAATTATCGATTCGGCGCCGTTCGCAGCAATTGGGCCTCTGTTACTCCACTACGTGGAAAATTTTGCGGAAGGATTTGGGTGTGAAGCCTTATAAGATACAGCTGGTGCAAGAATTGAAGTCAAACGACCTACCACAACGCCAAATTTTTGGTGAATGGGCTCTTGAAAAGTTAGATGAAGATCCACTTTTTTATCGAAGAATTGTGTTCAGCGACGAGGCTCATTTCTGGTTGAATGGATACGTGAACAAGCAAAACTGCCGTATTTGGAGTGAAGAGCAGCCAGAAGCATTGCAAGAGCTACCAATGCATTGCACAAAAAACAACCGTTTGGTGCGGATTATGGGCTGGCGGCATCATTGGGCCGTATTTCTTCAAAGATGATGCGAATCACAACGTTACTGTGAATGGTGAGCGCTACCGTGCGATGATAACAAACTTTTTTTTGCCCAAAATGGAAGAGCTTGACTTGCATGACATGTGGTTTCAACAAGACGGTGCCACATGCCACACAGCACGCGAAACAATGGACCCATTGAGAGGCGAGTTCGGTGAACAGTTTATTTCACGCTTGGAACGAGTCAATTGGCCGCCCAGATCGTGCGATTTAACGCCTCTAGACTATTTTTTGTGGGGCTATGTTAAGGCTAATGTCTATAGCGACAAGCCCGCTTCGATTGACGCACTGGAAGCCAACATTGCCAACATTATTCGTGAGATACCGGCCGAAATGTTGGAAAGAGTATGCCAAAATTGGATGAAATAATCTTCAAACATTAAATTATATCGACCCAACTGTCGATCCAAATAAATATTTCATGCATTTTTCTGAATTTTATGTGTTTTTTTTTTTTTAATTTCCGATAGTTCTTATAAAATCACCCATTTTTTATGTACAAATGTACATAAATTTTGTTTAAAATGGAAAACATGAAAAAAGTTCAAATAAGAGGTGGGGTTTTTTTTTTTTTTTTTTTTTTTAACTTTTGTCTGTTTTCACGAACTTTTATCTGTTTTCAAGAACTCTTGCTTGTGTTGCAAAAATATCGAAACAAATGTCAGCTTTTTCGGTTTTTTACTCACACTTAGAAGTTTACAATACCCGTTCTCACGCTTCGTAGTAAAGTACTATTGTAGAACTTATACATATTGTAATGCAATTACTAAATTCTTGGTAAATTTAAAACTTCACAACAACAAAATTCATAGATTTTTAATTTACTATATTAACAACCTCTACAATAACAAAAACCGTAGTAGATTTAGTAAACGTAGTAAGTTCATTTATTTACAAGTATGAAACAGCCGGCAGATTTAACGCCATATTTAATTTAAAATAAATGTCCATAAACATTGTTTAAAATGGAAAACATCCCAAAACAAAATAAAAAATAAAAGATAATGTGAAAAAGTTAAAATAAAGATGGGATTAGGTATTTTTTTTTAAAGTTTTATTTCTTTTCGCGAAACTCCCAACTGAAAAATTCTATTGTGTAGCAAAAATATCTGAACAAATGTCAGCTTTTTCGCTTTTTTACAAAGAAAAATCGCTCACATTAGAAGTTTACAATAGTATTATATTTAATGGCATTTTAAATTTAATACAAAGAGTGAAAACCGCTATTAGTATTATATTTAAAAGTATTTTAAATTTAATACAAAGAGTGAACATCGCTCATTATAAACAAGATAAAAAATACAAATATGGTAAAAGTTTTTTATAATTTAAACCATAAGCAAACAAAACATAAATTTTGAATTATTTTTTGGTTAGGGCCTTATGGATTTTAGGTGACGATATACACATATATTTTTAAAATATACACTGCCACAAAACAATATTGTATATTTATAATAACTTTTCCTAAGATTTTTTGAAGGGCACTATTTTTTTTTTCAAATTAGCTATCTTTTAAATAATATTGTTACAAAATATTATAAAAAGAGATTTTCAGCCATTTCTTATCTTGGCACCTTTTAGTCAACTAGTATTTTATTATTTAAAAAAAAATGCCCGATAATTTATACTAGTTTTGCGCTTTTCATTTTTTTTTGCAACAATGTGTAATTGTTGTTTACATTTAAAGGCATTTAATTATGATTAATTACATTAACTTTTGTTCTTTCTCCCTCTCTCTTCTTCTGTGTACAAATCTCATTGTTTAATTATTGAGAAATATATATAAACATATAAAAAAAATTAATCAATAAATAAATATAATGCGTCAATTAATGGAAACTATTTCACACTATTTTAATTTTGATATTGTTAAATCTGCACGAATAAAAAGAAACACAAATTTTAATCTGTACAAATTATGTGGGCAACTGATGATATACATATGTATGTTTAGAGCATTTAATAAAAGCTGCAATTTTTTTGTATATACTCGTACATATACACAGTAGCGAATATTACAATGCAACACTGTGACATTGGCAACGAATCTGTTTTAATTCCGTCATTTTTTTGTTTGAACGCAAACGAATTACAAACAATTCACTTTTTGTTTAAATTTTATTTTAAGCATAAAAGTAAAACAACTTCAGCGAAAAAAAAATATGCAACATAATCTTATAATTTTCTTTTTACAATTGTTTTGCATTAGAAACAGCTATCACTTAATATCCTCTTGAGATTGTATCGTTATACCGAATTTTCGATGAATTATTGTTGTACCCTGCTCAAACAATTAAGTTTTTTATTCGCTATTTAAGCTTCTAACATTTATACCAGTAAAAAATTATAAATAGCTTGTTTTCTATGTTTCCCAGCTATCTATATGTCGACATTTCATAGGAACTACCCTAATCATCAGTAGACTTTGGAAATTTTTGAAAGATATTCTCAAACATTCAACTTTATATCCCAACAATCCAAATAAATTGCTGAGAATTTAGAAAGAAAAATGCTCTAATAATATCCGTCAAAACACAAAAAACAAGCTTTTCTATTTATAAACGTCGCTAACATTTCTTTACACCTTTCAAGCAACCAACGGTTGTTCATTTGTTTGAAAGGTGTAAAGAAATCTTAGAGACGTTTATAAATAGAAAAGCTTGTTTTTTGTGTTTTGACGGATATTATTAGAACATTTTTCTTTTTAAATTCTCAGCAATTTATTTGGATTGTTGGGATATAAAGTTGAATATATCTTTCAAAAATTTCCAAAGTCTACTGATGATTAGGGTAGTTCCTATGAAATGTCGATATATAGATAGCTGGGAAACATAGAAAACAAGCTATTTATAATTTTTTACTGGTTGTACCCTGCTTTTAATTTTGTTTTACAAATTTTAAAATTTGTAGTCTAAAATAATTGCAAAGGATTATAAACAGCTTGTTTTTTATGTTTCCCAGCTGTCTATATGTCGACATTTCATAGTCACTACCCTAATTATCAGTAGACTTTGAAAAATTTTGAACAAACATTCAACTTTATATCGCAACAACCTAAATAAATTATTGAGAATTTATAAAGAAAAATGTTTTAATAATACCTATCAAAACACAAAAACCAGCAATTTGTTTTGCACACGTCTCTTACTTTTCTTATTCCAACCATGCTGTGCATCCTATACTTTACAAACTTACTTTTAAATTGTATAGTTACACAGCTTTCCCACACGGAAAGTTTACTTTACAAAGTTTTGAGTTTGACGGTGTCAGGGGAAAATTAAGAGTGTAAGAGAGCCACTCTAAGTTTCCTTGCCACCGCTAAACTCAAGACTTTGCAAAGTAAACTTTCCGTGTGTGAAAGTATTGTTAAATAAATAAAATAGACACATTCATAAAATTTTTCACCACAGTCTACCACTATATACATTAATGCCACCTACCGGTGAATAGTACAAATGCATGTGAAGAGAGAAACTGTTTTTTACCTCACTAAATGCATTAAAAATAATTTGGAACAATTTAGCAACTGCGACAACCATTTTTATATAGTGTAATAACGCCTTTTTAAAGGCAACAACATATATGAGCAGAAACTCACCGCTTTACGCTTATCAGCCTCTGTGGCCGCTGAATTTGAACGATGTCTAAACAAGTCCATCACTTTGGTCATGGGCGAACGGGAAGCATCGGCTCTGCGTACTGCAGTCACGGTATGATAATACTTTTAAGTAAAGAAAATAAATATTTATAGAAAATTAAATCCGTTTAAAATGAGAATATAGCAAAACAAAAACCTACTTGAGCATCACTGCCCTGATGCGGATGCGCCGAACCATCTTTGTATTTATTTTTCACTGACGTACCTTCGGCCGTTGTTATCGTTACTGCTGGATGTTGTTTCTGATGATGGCCGCTACCAATAAGGCCGGAATTTTGTAGTGCTACTTTCATGGAATTCATAACGCCCGTACCGCCGCCGCCACCACCACTACCACTGCCGCCTGACGCTGAATGCGTACTACTGGCACTACCCATTTCGTTGCCCGTAGCTGCTGCCGCTGCCGACAATGGATCTAGCAGCATTTTTTTTCTTGCATCGGATTTTGCACGCGGACGAAATACATCGAATATGGTGGGTCTACGATTAGGACTAGCAATACCATGAACGGTCGACTGATTTAGCACTGGCGACTCGTCGCCGCTGCGTCTACGTTCCAATGAACCGGAACGTGGTGTTCCACCTACACGTTCGGAGCTACGTGAGATTTTTTCTGCATTGCGGTTTAGTTTCTCCAATTTGGCCGCCTCACGTTCAAGGCGTCTGGCGGTTTCACGTTCAATTTTGCGGGCTTCTTTTTCGCGGCGACTAGCTTCTTTTTCTTGGCGTCTAAAAAAGAATATATAGGGTGAATAATGTGAATATTAACGGCCGTATTCATAAAAAACTATTGTATGTTTATTAAACACTTATTTGACAAATTTTCTATAGAAATTTGCCAAATAACAAAAATTTTCTACAGAAATTTGTAAAATAAAAACTGTTGTCATATAAAAAATTTTGAAAAATTTTCTATAGAAATTTGTCAAATAAAAAATTTTCTATAGAAAATTTGTCAAACAAAAAATTTTGAAAAATTTTCTATAGAAATTTGTCAAAAAAATTTTTTTTCAAAAATTTTCTATAGAAATTTGTCAAATAAAAAATACTGAAAAATTTTCTAAAGAAATTTGTCAAATAAAAAATTTTGACAAATTTTCTACAGAAATTTGTCAAATAAAAAATTTGAAAATAAAAAATTTTGAAAAATTTTCTATAGAAATTTGTCAAATAAAAAATTTTGACAAATTTTCTACAGAAATTTGTCAAATAAAAAATTTTGAAAAATTTTCTATAGAAATTTGTCAAATAAAAAATTTTGAAAAATTTTCTATAGAAATTTGTCAAATAAAAAATTTTGAAAAATTTTCTACAGAAATTTCTCAAATAAAAAATTTTGAAAAATTTTCTACAGAAATTTGTCAAATAAAAAATTTGAAAATAAAAAATTTTGAAAAATTTTCTATAGTTTGTCAAATAAAAAATTTTGAAAAATTTTCTATAGAAATTTGTCAAATAAAAAATTTTGACAAATTTTCTACAGAAATTTGTCAAATAAAAAATTTTGAAAAATTTTCTATAGAAATTTGTCAAATAAAAATTTTGAAAAATTTTCTATAGAAATTTTTTCAAATAAAAAATTTTGAAAAATTTTCTATAGCAATTTGTCATAAGAAAAAAATTTTGACAAATTTTCTATAGAAATTTGTTAAATAAAAAATTTTGAAAAATTTTCTATAGAAATTTGTCAAATAAAAAATTTTGACAAATTTTCTACAGAAATTTGTCAAATAAAAAATTTTGAAAAATTTTCTATAGAAATTTGTCAAATAAAAAATTTTGAAAAATTTTCTATAGAAATTTGTCAAATAAAAAATTTTGAAAAATTTTCTACAGAAATTTCTCAAATAAAAAATTTTGAAAAATTTTCTATAGAAATTTGTCAAATAAAAAATTTTGAAAAATTTTCTATAGAAATTTGTCAAATAAAAAATTTTGACAAATTTTCTACAGAAATTTGTCAAATAAAAAATTTTGACAAATTTTCTATAGAAATTTGTCAAATAAAAAATTTTGAAAAATTTTCTATAGAAATTTGTCAAATAAAAAATTTTGAAAAATTTTCTATAGAAATTTGTCAAATAAACAATTTTGAAAAATTTTCTATAGAAATTTGTCAAAAAAAAATTTTAACAAATTTTTCAAATAAAAAAACCGGAAACCCTAAAACAGTTTTCGAATGAAAGCATTTGTAATATCAAGAATGAAATTATTATTGTCTCCCAGATTTAATTTGATTCCGAAAAAATTTTAGATTATAGATTAGTATTCAATTCCGTTTTCGAATGGAATCGAAATCTGTAACATGTCAAACAACAAAACATGTCAAGTAACAAAATTACTTAACAATTACCTGGCTTCCTCTTTCATCTTTTTGGATGCTTTGCGAGCGGCTTTGGCATTTGGTTCTGTAGGAGCACTTGAAGGTCGGGACGAAGGTAGTTTTGCATCTTGTTCCTTTAATAAAAAATATAAAATAATAATATAAGTAAATTAGTTAGAAGCGAATATAAAATAAAAACGAAAATTTCAATAATTAAGAACGACTTTGTAACGACTTATACATACATATGTATGTCCAAGTTGTGGAAATCGCTTACGGTTTGAAAAACTTATTCTAACAAGTTTTGAAAACAGTTTAAATTGTCATTTTTCAAAGTAGTGTTAGAGCAAATAAACCTAATAAGTGAAATAATGACTCACAGATTTGTTCGCTGCACAGCACTTAAATAATTCACAACTTTATTTACACTTAGTAAGTAGTATATTAAAACACTAGACTTGTTTACTTTTATGACTTGTGACTGTTTTGCACAACGTTTAAAAATAAACTGACTCGTTGCCGCAGACCTGTCTGCTATTTATGCTTCTTTACCCTTCTTCTACAATCATCATCTTCTTCTAGTGATTGATTCATAACTCTAGTCACAAATGTACAAATATAACTCTTTCGCATATACACATTCGCACACATGCTTGCGAACAATAAGTAAGGAATAACAACAAACAATAAGAAACGAAATACCAAGAATGCAAGATCAACAATAACATAATTTGTAGTTGCTTTACATGGAATTTTGCATACTTTAATTCATGTACGTTTGTATTATGTTTTTAGTTAAATCTTGTTTTGTGTAGATTTATAGCAAGCAGATCAACGCACGCACACTGGGTAAAGAACCCATAAATTTGTAACAATATGTTTTATTAAAAAATTATAAATAGTTTGCTTTCTATGATTCCCAGCTACCTATATGTCGACATTTCATCAGTAGACTTTGGAAATTTTTGAAAGATATTCTCAAACATTCAACTTTATATCCCAACAATCTAAATAAATTGTTGAGAGTTTAAAAAGAAAAATGCTCTAATAATAGCTGTCAAAACACACAAAAAAACTCAATTGTTTGAATATCTTTTATTATAAGTTTTAAATAAAGAGCCGTGGTGCAGTTCTATAACTTTTATTGCGATAATTGCATTGTTAAAATAATAATAACGATATTTTATCAGCGATATTTTTTAACGATATTCGCTGTCGAGCAAAATCAGCTGTTAGTTTAACTGCCTATTATCATGTACACAAAAAATACAGCTACTCGTATTAACCTCGTTAAAATAATTTTATAGAATCGCAGAATTGTTACTGTAACTGCAGGCGATAAGATATGTGGACAAAATTGCGATTATCTCTGGTTTGAAAAATTCGTTTTAAAAATGCTGCCAACAACAGAAGTGTCAAGTGGAAAAGGCAATCTAAAAAAAATGGAGCATGCAAAGCCAATTTTAAAATTGTTAATTTACTTAATTGAAATTTTAACAGACAAACTGACAAAGTCTAGGGTCCGGTCACAGCAAGGAGATATAAACAAGAATCCTAGTTAAAAGCTAAGTGTCAAGGCGAAGACGGCTCAGTTATGATAGCCGGACTTTTTCCTAAAGGGTTTAGCTTTGCTGTCTCATCGAAAGAATTTTATGAAAAATTCGTCCAAATTAAATAATTTTCGTATTAATGGAAAGAGGAATCTTAAAACTTTTGTTAAGTTTTGCCAAGAGGCTATTCTGGAACACGTAGCTGTTCTGAGTCACAAGGCTGTTCTGGCAGAACATGGTAGTACATGAGAAGACAATAAATCTTCCATATAATGACTCCTTCTGTAGACGTTGTAGGCAAGATCGTTGGCTGGCTCTTTCTTACATTTAGACGTTATATCTATAGACCAGTAGTACATTTGGCAGAAGCATCGAAATACTTTATATCCAAATTGGTCATGTTCATCTGATTATCATGTAAGTTTAGATGCTAGACCAGCGGGCGATATGTAGATCTGCTAAAATGCATATTGTCCTTTGGCAACACACAATGGCACTGCAATTGGTAACAAGTGGAGTAGCGTGAACTTCTTCAACCTAACCTTACTTAACTGCAAATTTAAAATTTGATTTTCTATTTGCAATGCACTTTAAATAAAGTATACCAGACTATTTCAGTAAACACCAGCAGTTAGAAAACGCACTTAATACCTAACGATTTTGTTTGTCAGATTATGTGTTCAACGTTTTCAAACCGAAAACACGAATTTTAAGCATCTCGTTTTGCTGGTAACTTTTTGTCATCCAAAAAATTGAATAACAATCATGTTGCGTTTCAATAGAAACTCAATTAAACCACAATTAGAATAGACTTATTTATATACATACATATACTGGTATAATAATTATAATACATTTTTCCTTTTTTTTGTGCTAATAATATATTTAACGAGAAGACTTAAATAAGAAAAGAAACCTTATTAAATTAAGGCGATAAAAAAAAAAACACTGAAATTAATTAATAATGGAAGAAATTGAAACCAAACATGCCACTCATCATGTGAAAGATCTGTTTCCGAAAAAAAAAAATAATAATTTTATATACATTCATATGTATACATACAGTATTGGGAAGAATTTTAGGTTCTGTCCCTATATAATGTGTCTGAAAAATATACATATATGTATGTTATACAAAAATATTTATTCGGGGAGATTTGTGAAAGCCAAATTTGACGGTGAATCAATGCCATGAAATGAACTTAATAAATAAGATCACGCCTCTCCAGCGTTGCCAGGTGGCTTGCAAGGCTCACACAAGTGACACATTTTTGTCATAAGTTTGTATACATGAACAAACTTCTTGTTGAAGAGCTCAAGTCTTCTGATCTTGCCTTTATGCAACTCTATAAATAGTCAGAGGAAGACTAGGTTTTGCTAGCTAATGGCATGAATTCAATAAAGAGCACCTGTCCTCCACCAAGACACCAGCCTTATCTTCATTTCTGAGTCCGTACATTTCAGGTATCAGATGGAGACTGTAGTTAGGTCTCCGAAAAATATGTAGGCCCAATGCACTAATTACCTCTCTCTGCAACTCTACTGCGATCAGTGTCAGAATAGTCTGCAAACCAGAACCTTCTTGGGGGCATGTTGATTACCATGCTGCCGATTAAGGGGAGGCGGGAAGCGAGTTCCGATCCTAGAATAATTTGAGGTTTGAGCTTTGCTTCATCTTTTTTCAAATACCAGAAAACGACTGTTTTTATTATCCAGCTAGTCTAAATTCGGAACACATCATATGACCATTACTACCCAATCTTTGGGACGTCCACATATTTGTACCAGACACTTATTCCCGTCATTGTCGTTACATCAAAGCAACATCAAGAAACTCCTGGTTATACTCTCGTCTTCGAAAGCAATTGTCTAGGCGCTAAACATTTCCTACTCTTAAGCAATAGAGACTGTCGACAATATTCCATTGTTGTTGAAAACAAGTAAATAAATGCGCCATATGTCGCATACGTCGATTTCATGTGACTACGATGGAGCCTCTTGGAATAAGGAAATTGAAATATAATTTGTAAGTTTTTATATTTCTTATTGGATGATAACCAAGGTGAGTTATATAGTGTCACAGTTTCAAAATATTTTCTACTCTAAATAAATATAATTATTTGTACTAGAGTGCATATAATTAATCTCCTTCCTTTAGATTCGCTCCTTATAGGATTCATCTTTGACAACCAGCCAGAGAGAGAGACAGAATGAATTTGATTTACATCGGCATCTGCCTTGACGGCTTTGTCCACGGGGTGAACTAATCATGATTCACCAGCGTTCCAATGTGTCTCGCGACATAAGTTTGCCATAAGTTTGTAACCATACGAGTATGAGCTGAAAAACTCATACCCTCTAATGCCTTCTGTATGCAATTTCCCAGACAGTCAATGAAAGACCATAAATGCCCTTCGCTGTGGTTTTAGGATTAAACTACAGCCAGAACTTTTCAGCTAAGGTAAACTCCACAGCTATGATCAGCGCCGAGATGGTCAGCAAGCAGATCCTTCCGAGAGCCTCACCAAAGCCCGTTCTACTAATTAACCCTTGGCAACAGTATCGGAAGTCCAACACTACAATAGTCATGCGGCTTCCTAGATTTTTATGTGCTACATCAAATGAGTAGCTTCCATTCCTCTATGCAGAAAGCGGAGGTTTGGTGTATATCAAGGCAAAACCTGCTCTCCGAGAGAAATAAGAGTGAGATTATAATAAATTTCACCTACTTGAATGCACTTTTTCGCAAACAAAAAAAAATTATACATTTCAGTAGGCAACGACCCGCCGCCACGCTTGTACATAATATATTCCATCTGAAGAAAACAAAAGTGTTGGTGTTTAAATACAGCGTCAACTTTTAGGTACCACACAGGACAGATAGTCTAGTGAGGTTACCTGTCGAATATCGAGGCTTACCTTGCCCTGGTATGATAATAAGAGGACTATTATTTTTAGGGACCTGCCCCAATGGAGGTTGCACTCTACTGTGGCGGTTCTGGCGGATCTTAAATCTTCCATTTAATGATTTCTGTAGAAGTTTTAGGAACGAGGAGGAAGTAGAGAGTTCTTTCTTAAATAAGGCCTTTGTATCTGGACAGACCGATGCTCATCACATTCCGATGATAGAAACATCGGAAAGTGATGTAGGTGGATTACAGTTTTCCATCCCATCTTCGTTTTAGTTCTGAGCTGGACGAGTGGTATGTAGATCTGCTGAGCTACATACCACACTCAGGCAACACAACGGTACCAAATTGTACCTAAATCGGCTGGCAGACTGATAAACATAATCTAACCATGTATTTCAGTTCTCAATGACCCGCTTTACTATATTAGAGGAATGTACAAAATGTTTTCCACTGGAACCAAATAATAGTGTTGGTGTTGAGTAATTAATATTCGATTTTTTACAAAGTCTCTATTATTTTCTCCAACACTGTATATTTATTGAAATAAATTGGAAAATTAATTTAATCGTTGGCGTAAAATTTTTTGGGGAGGGGAATGTGTTAAGAAAAATAATTATAAAAAACCCCAAAATAAAAGGAATTCTTTTGAATGATTAATACAAATTATCAATAATTAATTATATAATTACGTTTTATGATATAAAAAAAAATTTTTTTTGTTTGTTTTTTACTTAAGATTTGATTAATTTCCAGTAAAAATGGCCACTATTGCTTTTTTTTGGAATGACACTGGATGACGTAATTTTTCGAAAATTATGTTGAAAATTGCACAATAACATATGAAACAGTTTCTTCTCAACATATTTGTACATTTTGTTTGTGTTTATTTTTGCATACACAAGTATTTAATTATTTAATTTATCTGTGCCAGTGATCACCACGCAATGCCCTCAAGGGTAATGGCACGCATACATTTACATACTGAGTGTTTTCTTTGTGATCTACGCACATAAATATATACTCGAACATTATTGCAACATAATTATATCTCAAAAAGTTAGTTACGGGTTAACAATGCAGAATTGTTAACAGTAGTACCTTTTATATTGGGCCACTGTTTCCTTTTGGAGATATTTTCCAAATTAAAAATATAAAAAATATTTTTTATTTTCATGTGAAAAACAGTTTTTTTGCAGCAAAATGTTTAGACAAATGTTGCACTTATTTGGCGAAATATTTGACTGGGAAAATATATGAAAAACAAATTTCATTCAGGAGGAGCACATTTATTCGATGACTTAAAACCATGACTTTTTGTGTTTTCTTTAAAAAAAATATGCTACTCAAGTCACGAATTTAAAGCCGTTTTTTCCAATATACTAGTAGTCACAAAATTATATATACTAGTAATTCAGACAAAATTTTCGCTTATTTGGCAAAATGGATAACTGGGAAATTTTTTTAAAAACAAATTTTATTTAGGAAAAGCCCTTATGTTCGATGACTATTTGTTTAAAAGAACTGCTACTCATATCATGATTCTTGTCAATGTACACTGAACCAAAAATTGAGCTAAATACTGCAAAATGGGATGTAAACTTGAAGAAATGTAAATTATTTACAACCTACAAAATAGTTTATTCAAATTTACTCGGAATTTCAACTATTTTAATTTATTTAACTAAAATAACATAAAGAAACTTCTTCATTTCAATAATACATACCTTTAGTTCAATGAAAAAATATTGTTCAGGTATAATAAAATAAATTAATTGAATTTTATTGTAGTGATTATATTTTTGGCCAACGTATTTTGTTATTTGCTTTTTGTATATACTTAGCTGGTGAGGCCTAACGTTCTTTATGTCAATAAAAATGCAGAATTTTTGTTACATATTTTATCAACGTTTCGTGAATTTTATGTTCACTTCTTCAGGGGATTCGTCTATTTTATAAAGATTTTTTTTAATAAATTAATTAAATTTTGTTGACAAAATTTAGTCAAATAATCGAATTTTTTACATTTAACATTCTTTCAGGAATATTTATGTGTGCTTTTGTCTTACTATTAGTTACAATTGTTTTAACTAAATTTTTCCTGGTGCAATAAAATTTGGGCTACAGTTTTAGCAAATCTTTTTTGAAATGTACAAGTTTATATTTTTAACAAAACCCATTGGAGTGGAATCAAATAATATTTGTTTATTTGAATAAATTTTGGTACGATTTGAAAAATAATCTTTTTATTTGAATATTTATTTTTCGTGTTTACTACATTTTTTTTTTTTTTTGTTAATAATACCGACGAAATTCGGTTCAGTGTAGTCACCTAAGCCAGACGAATTAAAATAAAACTTTATAACAAAATAACAAATAAGTGAAAAAAGAAATTAAAAAAATGTGTTTTTTTTTTCGTTTTCAGAATTTTTAATATAAAAAGAAAAGGCATGGCTTTCAATCATCGTGTAAATGTGTCCTATCGCATGATTTTGCTCACAAACTTTGCTTTCCAGGCAAAAAAAAATTATGAATTCGAGCCCGAAGCCTTTGTTGAATCACGGGAAAAGAAGCCATAATTTTTTGTGTGTAAGACAATAGTTAAAATTATTTTCTTGCTCTGCCAATAGAAAGAATCCCATATCAACACAAAATTACGAATACATAAATTCGTTTTATCGCAGACCTCCCGCTTGCTTAATTAATGTGCTGTTCATAGAACCCAGACGACCAACTAGCCAAGAAAATTTGTATGGAAGTTACTCAATTTTTTTTAGTGATTTCCATATAAAATTTTTAAACAAGTCGCTCGTCTGTGTTTGCTGAACAGCACATAAATAAAATTTCAACTTTTTTGAATGTGTGTGAAGATAAATATGCCGAGTTAAATATGTTTGACGTAATGGAATGACGTAACGACATATTTATATATCCCAAATACAATTGAGATCAGCCACTTATATCAGCGTTTAGAGGACACTCTTGGCTTCCTATTCCAAAAGGTCCTATTGAGTGACAACCAAAAATGTGCCCATATATGGGCAAATTCTTTCGCGGATCATGAATTTTCCACTAAGTTGAAATTTAAAATTTGTTTTAAAAAATTCCCAAATACAATTGAGATCAGCCACTTATATCAGCGTTTAGAGGGCACTCTTGGCTTCCTATTCCAAAAGGTCCTATTGAGTGACAACCAAAAATGTGCCCATATATGGGCAAATTCTTTCGCGGATCACGAATTTTCCACTAAATTGTTTTATATTTTCCATGTTAAAATTTCAGCATTTCAGTTTCAAATAATATTTGTTTATGCTGTATTTGTACAATTTTTTTCGTTTTAAGGTATTGTGTATTTTTTTTTTAATAAAAGTTATTTCAAACACATAAACAAACATGTTAGTTCGTTGGGACGTTACGTCAAACATATTTATCTTCACACTTAAATATGTCGTTACGTCATTCCATTACGTCAAACATATTTAACTCGGCATATTTATCTTCACACACATCTTTTTTGATTGCTCGTAGTTCAATTTAAACAAGTTGTTTTTTAAAGTTCTTTAAACAATTTTCTTTCTTTCAAAACTAAAGTTTTTTTTTTATATAAATTTGGTTAAGGTCGGCATAAATTTTATTCAGCATGAGTTTAATATTAAATAAAATAAAATGATTGCTTTTTAATCACGTGAATATGCGACAAACACTGAAAAATCTGCATAAATTAAAACAAAAAAGAATGCTGACACTTGTGTATATCATTGTTGACAACTCATTTAATTGTTAGGGGCCAGCCAAAGACAAAACAAACAAAAAAAAAAAAAAAAAACAAATGTTTACAATAATAGACAATATACAAAACGAGTTTTCAATAAACAAAATCGCTTAAAGTACAACAAAATTTTTTAATGTGTTACTCGTACGTGCGTAAAAAATAGATTTCTTTTGCAAACTTTTTAAAATTATAAAATCATTTGTTTACTTAACAAGGCGAAAAAAAAATTAGCAATGGTAGACTACCACTTGTCTTAGTATAATATACAAATATATTCCCCCATATTCCATAAGGCGTCATCGTCGTCACATGAAGTCGACACAAATATTTTTTCATTTATTTACTCGTTGCTAACACCAATTGAATGTTGTCGACAGCTTCCATCTATCGCTTAGCTCTAGGAAATAGCGAAGGCTTATCAAAGAATTCATAGTTACTGTCAAAGGCGAATGTGTAGCTGAGTATTTTTTGATGTCGTCTTGATGTGACGACGATGACGCTTCTTGGAATATGAGGGATTATCTTTGTGTATGGAATTGTTGTAAACATGAAGTATTATTGACATCAATTTTTGGTTTTTCTTTCACTTTACGCTAAAAGAAATGTTCTTTTGTTATTTTTTGTCTTGAGTGTTAATTTATGAAAACAAATTTAACAAATCTGTTGCCTAAAAATAGAACGATTAAAAATAAATATTTTGAGAGATTGCGTCTGCCGTCAGTCGCCTGCACTATGTTTGTTATTGCGGGCGGGTGATAGATGATTGATGAATCAGAGTAAAATGCTGTTTTTTTTCGCGCATATATAAATAAAGAAATTTTGTTTATTTATTTTCCTCAATTCTTTGTTTTGATGTTCTCTAAATATTTTGGACATTGTACAAGCGTTAAAACACAAATAAGAAATTATTTAAATATGAACCAGGTGTGTTTACACACTATAGGTATTTCCAAAGAAAATAAATAAAAGTTTTATGTTTTTAAAAACCATATTTTTTGATATACAATACAATGTTTAATATTTATAAAAGGGAGTGGGGGGATTAGAGAACCGCAATGCTAATGTATGTACTGTAGACAACTGTATGTACTAAGCTTCATTTCTAAAATATAAAGTCTTAATTTTAGGATAAAAAAAAAAAAATATGAAAATGTTTTTTTAAATGTCTAAACGTAAAAATATTATTTGTTTATTTTTACAAAACTATGACTGTTCTAAGACAAGTTTAACAGGTTGCCAGCCATTGAAAAGCTAGCCTACTTGGATCCAATTCGATCTCGTTGCGTTGTCTGGGTGTGATATGTATCTCAGCAGATCTAGATGTCACTGGTTCAGAACCAACCCGAGAATCGGATAACGGAGTCCAATCCACTTACATCACATTCTGATACCTCTACCAAATCATGCACTATTGGCCTGCCTAGATACAAGACCCGTATACAAGAAACAGAACACTGACGGAGGAAATGCTCAACACTCTCTACCTCTTCCTCGTCTCTGCAACTTCTATAGAAGTCATTAAATGAAAGATTTAACCTCCTTGCTCCCGTCCCTATGTGGCAATGTCCAGTCAGGACCTCCACTGCAGAAGGCAACCTAAATAGCATGCTAGTCTCCTGTTATAACATCTGGGCCATGCCAGCCTTGATACTCGACCCGTATCCTCACTAGACCACCTGTGTTGAGCGGTCTCAAAAGGTTAACGCTGTACTTACAGCTCCTATGCGGGATTCCAAAGACCCCATCTATATCCCTTTGTCATAGCTAGACACCGGTCTTTACCAGTTCATCCGCTACAACATTTCCGGGCACTTTATTGTGCCCTCGCACCCAGAAAAAAACTCCAGGGGTCTAATCACCGCATACGATATCGAATTAACCATCGTATCGAATAACATTACGATACATCTAAATTGCATATTGGATCGTAATTTAAACAAAATGCAATAGATTGAAGACCATACGTTCCCTAAAAGTAGGAATACAAAAAATAAACCCTTTAACTTTTTTATATTATTGCAATACAGTTTATTCGATACCAAAATGAAAAATTTCGATAATTTTGCTCGATATCGTATGCGGTGATTTGACCCCAGGTTCGAATGTCTCGCTATCTCGTTTCATAAACTAAACTTGGCGTCGTATAGACCCCTACTAGTGTATACAGCGTAGCCTTACTATCAGTACAAATTAGGGCATCCTCAGTGTTCTGACAAAAGATAAAAACTATAATTTAAAGCAAAAATGCAGTTCAATCAAATTGCTTTGTTGGTAATGTATGTAAAGGGCGACAATTAAACTACATAAACTGCTTGGAACACAAGCCAAATTTTACGTTTGTACAAACATTTTGTATTATTTATGGGGGTGTTTGCCTGTTTTTACAAATATTTGAAGTAAGTTTACACGAAAGCAGATTGTGTTAAGCGCTAAACTTGGTAATTTCTGTCAAAATTTTGCAGTGTGAAGTAATAGGCCATGAAAAAGTGGACTTATTAGAATTTATGTAATTGTATAAAAGCCTGCCCTTTTCTGTGGAATAAGTGAAAGGAAAGTCACTGAGTCAACTGAAGTTAATTTGTGTTTATATGAATTGTGTTTGTATCGTTTGAGTGCAAACGGAAAACGTGTGTACAAAAGTTTTGGAACCAAGAAGTAAAAAATAATTTCAGCTGTCATTATATTAAAGAAGTCAAATTTCGTTGTCAATAAGTCTCAAAAATCTTATTTTTGAGGAAAAAATCTTCAACTCTTATATTATTTGAAAAATAATCTTCAAAATTAGGGATTCCATCCCTTATCGACAAATAAAAAGATATCACAGATGGCTGAATGAGAACTCTGTGACTTTTTCTATTTTGCTTAACTTGAAATACAACTCTGCTTCCCTGAACCACCATCTTTTAAGTAGAATACTGTAAAATTTTAAGCAAGCTGCAACATTTAGATGACAACCACGAAAATCAAACAAATTTGAGTTGATTAAGCATTATCTTTTAAGTAAAAACTATCACTGACATGATAAATATTTTGGGAGCAGAGTTTACTGAGTTCCGTTGTGGCCGTACCAGTATAAGGGACGCTGCTCCTTCAGATCGCCCAATAGATGTTATCACCGTGACAATACATGCCATTCCTAAAGACCCACAAAGTGACGTTTAAATTAAATAAAATCAGGTTTTTAATTTTCATAGAGAAATGTTTAATAAGAGAGAATAATGTTTTATTGCTGTTTACTTTGCGGCTGCGCAACCAGCTGATATGCAAATAGACGCATCAGCTGTTTGTCAAAGCTTTGTATAACGAATGACAAAAAAAGGAATACAAGTAATTAAAAAAATAAATAAATACATGATTCTAATAACAATTGAAAGGTAATTGATTATTTTATTAAATCATTTTTTTCGTAGTACAAAACAAACCGATGGTACGTCAGCAGTGCTGCACAGTGTATAATGACAATGTACACGATTTGCAGAGTCAATCAATGCTTGATAGCCTTTGCGTGCACGAGTTGTTCAAAAATCATGCAAAGTACTTTTAAACACATTCTAAATGAAAAAAGGTACTAGTTTTAAGTACTTATTTTTCCTTACTGTGATCTGCTATATCAATACAAATTTGGCATCACTACAAGCAGTAATAGAAAAGTGCTGCCAAGCTTTTGCTAAACAAATTACGTCATACGTAATGCCAGTAAATACACTTGAATTTATGGCACAATTTTAGCGCTGCGAGACATGGTAATAATTAAATTCTATTTTGAACAGTAGACATAATAAGTACCAGTGTACTCAAAACTTTTTTTTAATCTTTTCATAACAAAAGTTATGTTCAGTAAATAGTAAAGTAGGTTAAATTCTTACCCGCGTTTTTTTTTACTAAACTCAAACTTACATCTTCTGACTGAACTGCCGTTGTAAAACCACTTTCGACAGCACTCTCATCCGTTGTATGGTACTGTCTCTGCGGCAAAGCCGTACAGGGCCTGTTTACCGTTGGCATGCTATGGGTATTGAAGTTTAACGGCCGCCTAATCCAAACATCATCTAGTTCAGTGTTTCTTTTGTGCAACATTTCGGTGACTGATAGACCGCCGGTTTTGGGAGTTTTATTAATGCTACTATCACAGCTATTCCTTGTGCTTGAAGATACATCCAAATTCGATGAATTTAAAGATGATATACTTTCGGTGGGTGTTCGTATTTCGACCAGGGAAGAATCGAAGAACTTTTTTGATAGATGTGGTGTAACTGGAGCAGAATTTTTACTGCCGTAACGTTGGGAAAACAAACCCTGAACCGAGGAATAACCACCAAAACTACTGGGAAAGCTGATGGTGTGAGCGTTTTTAGAAGCATCTAGATGCTTTAGCTTTTCTGCTTCAGTGCGTAGTTCGGGGGTTTCTAGAGCTTTAGTAACAGTAAATTTGCCCTTAATTATAAGAGTTTCAGGGCTGGGTGAACGCGGCACAGTCTGTTTATTTGCGGTGGGACTACATTCTGTGGACGTACTAAATGCTGCTTTAGGTGGTGTTGACTTAGCCGATTCAAGCAGATTTATTAAGGCAGGTGGCAGTATTGTTGGTGGTATGGGAGGGGGCGGTGGTGGTGAGTTCAATTCGGGCGTTATTGTTACCGTTTTTATATCCTCAACATTATTGGTATTTATGCTGTCAATTTTGTGCATAAATTGCTGCCGTAGCCGCTCTAAATCTTTAAATTTCTCTGCAGAAGCTTTGTCTTTTGTGGGCGGTGGTGGTGCAGGTCTGACTTTTGTTTTATTTGGCTGGGACTGAGCTGACTTGTCGCCTTCATCCTCATCTTCTTCCTCCTTACACTGCGACAAACGTCTACGCTCCATAAATGGCATAAGATAAGGACGTATTTGAAATATATCGGCATTATAAAATTTGGGAGTCATGTTAAAAGCCGAATGAAGGTTTGCACCCTCAACCTCCATATCATCCTCTGTATCGGAACTACTGCTTTCGAATTCAAAGGAATCGGTTTTGGGAAAGGCTTTTAGAGGTGACGAACCCAAACCAGTAGTGCATGTCATGTTCTCACTGTTAATGGTGTGCAATTCTTTATGGGGTTCTTGATCTGCTTCTCCATTAATGGAAGTCTCAGAATCGCTTTCATAACCATCATTGCCCACCTCCAAGTCTGCCATGGACTTTTCGAAGGCATCTTCAAAGACACAATCGCCCAGAGAAGGCACTAAAGGCAATTTACAATTGTTGTTTTGTACCTTTTTGCCACTACCACCCATCTCCGAGGAAGAATCCGAAATCGAAGATTTGCTTTGCGATTTTTCGGTGCTATCCTGTTTCTCCTCTTGCGTCATGCTCGAAAAGGAGGCGGAATTTGAAATGGTACATTTTTGATCATTCGAATTCTCCTCGATTAGTTCACAGTTTGTGGCCATTTGTTTTTATTACGTTCGCCAAATCGGTTTTACTTTTAATTGTTTTTTTTTTTTTTTGTTTTGTTGTTCTTTTCTTTTACGAGTTTCTTATCTTACACTTTAACAAAATTATTGTTATTTTTTTTCCTCTTGTGCTTCACGTTACAGTCAACAATAAATAATTATTCTAACGAATACTATCTTCTTTTGAACGACATTTGTTTGTTTTAATTTTCTGTTTTATTATGTAAATGATTTAATCATTTCGGATGATTTTACTTTTTTTCAATTTGAATTGTTATTTGTTTAAACTGCACTTCTCTTTTTTGAAGGGGGGGATTTTTTTTTTAATTTGTGTTTTATTTATACAAGTTATCTGTAAAATTAAAAAAATAAGAGAATAGAATTTAATTTCATTAATTTTTCTTGCGATAATTTTTTTTTTTTTGTGGAATCTCTGTTTTAACACTTTTGCACTTATAAGTCGATTTGAATTTCACTTTATACAAAATTTTATGATATAATAGGTAATTTAAGAAAGGTTTGTAAATTTAAAAATGTTTCTAAGTTTATAATAATTTTCTGTGTTTAAAGAGAACGATTGAAATCGTCAAATTCGAAATGAATAAAAATTTGTGTTTTCATATTCAATTACGTTAAAACAAAAATATATAATAGGTGTTCAATTTGTTATCAAAATATGCTATAAAAACATTTAAATGCCAAACCAATTACAACACATACCATATAATGGGTGTTTTTCTAAAGGTTCACATATTTGAGTTGGCAACACTGGTGTTAGTTGTTTTTGGTTTAAGTTAAATTAGGTTAGGTTTAACAGGCTGCCAGCCCACAGGGTCCAATGGCTAATTTAACCCCATTGGATTAGTTTCTTTGGGGGTTATATAAAATCACCAGTCTACATCGATAACCCATAAACAATGAAACACCTGCGGGGTTACTCTCTATTGCGATGCGAAATTAAAATGATTCGTAATCGAAGAATTGATAACCTGTATTGCGCTTTCGTATTTTTCTTTCGCATTTAACTTTTTCCTTTTACACATTTTATCTTATCATTCTTCGCTATTTATTTTGTGGTACCAGTGTTGCTTTATTTCGCGAAAAAGTTCAAACGGCACAGAGTACCAAATTATACTCTTGTCGCATTTACCTTTCGCATCTAACTTACTTTCGCATCGCAATAGAGAGTAACTATTCGAAGAGTTAATAGCGAAATATGGTACCAAAACCGGCGAAAAGTTTGTGAAAATAGCTGGTGCAGATTGCACTTTGTACGCGCCAGCCGTGGCGGCCACACGATCGATATCATATTTAACCACATATGTTATAACATTTTCTAGCCCTAAAACCCATTCCATTGATAACATACTTTATTGTTTTATTACGGCCTTATTCATAAAAAATATTTTATGTTTATCAAACTGCTATTTGAAATATTTGTTAAATAAGGTTTTAATAAACCTAATGCTAGGTACACAGCTACGACGAATTTCGCCCACTGCGACGAATTCGCCGGCAAAAATTCGTTGCATAAACTCGTCGTGTAAAGCACAACATCAACGCACTTGTGTGTAGATGACATTGTTTACATTCCGTGTAAAGAAGAAATTAAAAAATGAATATAAATACTAAGGAGACCATATTAAAAGTAAGCCTATATAAATCCCATCCGAAAGAGGAATTTTTGAACAAATTATCTGAGGTACTTTCCATTTTGAGAATATAGTCATAAATTTTTTACTACATGGAATAACTAAACCGTAAAGATCTCAGCTGACTCAAATTTAAAATAATTTATGTCGAAATGCTCACAGTATTCATATTTTTCATACCAATATTTTAAGACTTATGACACCCCTTTTGAATACCGTAATTATCTCTTACAAAATATTTTTTTTATCTAAGAAACCTGGTCACCTGATACTGTTTTGTTCATCGTTCGCTGACAAAACAATCAGAAATAAATCTATTTCAACTTTTGCTGAGTATAACGAATTTCGACCAACACCACGATTGTGTGCATTTTCATATACATCAATGTGTTTTAATTTTGGCGGCGATTATTCGCGACCAAAATTTCGTCGTTCGTCGCATAAAATATTTTTTATGAATAAGTGCAACTCTAAAAAAGAGAACACCCTATACACATGTATGTATGTAATTCTGTATAATTCAATTAAAATTTGTAGCAGAAGAGAAACTGTTTTTTTTAATTCTTAAAAAAACTCCCATTGTTTTTACAGTACACTCAATACTCATAACGGAAAGTAATTAAGAGCATAAAAGTGCTGCCAAATCCAACAAAATGTTTATGAACAGACTCATCAAAAGTGTTAAATATTTATGAGTTAAAATATGATCAAAATAACAACTTTTATTATCAACATGATAACAATAACACTTCAAAATAAAAACTGATAAAACAAATGAAGGTAGAGTCAGACGGAGCGAATAAATATTTGGAAATACGCAGCCTATATTATAATGCCTTATTTGTAAAAAATATTTTATGTTTATTAAGTTCTTATTAAACAAATATTCATTCAAAATTTTGTCTGATAACAGCTTAATAGACATGAAATAGTTTTTATAATTAAAACCGTTAGCATTTAGTCTGTATTTTTAGTCCACAAAATATGGCACCTATGAATAAATATAAATAAATGCACGTTGGAGTTGTAAAACACAAAATTAATTTAAATTACTTAAAAAAGCAGTAGCTATTTAAAAAGGCATAAGCAAAAATACATTTTAAAAATGCAGACATACAATTTTTTCTTTTTAAATTGTACATCCAGCAAATAAATAATTGACAATTCAATGTCGATGATAATAAGATTGGTGTTAAAAATTTTAGAACAAACAAAAGTGCTTTTATTATGAAATATCTGATGACGTTTTCTTTTCTAACAAAAATGTGTTACAATTATTCTACCTTTTGCCCGTTTTTATGTTATTTTCTAAAAAGTAGGCAACATTATATATAAAAAAAAAAAGTGTTCTTTTCTACATATGCTGCATGATCCAAGGCAAAAAATAAAAAATTGAGCGGCAATTTTTAATATACTTTTTAATTATAGCTGAGACGCTTGAATTTCTCGTAGAAGCTTATGAGTATAATGAGGCTATCTTGAGCGAGAGAACACGCCGTGAGTGTTTTTAAAAGTTAAAAAACGATTACTTTGACGTAGAAGATAGAGATCGTAGTGAAAGGTTAATAATTTCCGAGGATACAGAATTACAGGAACCTGGTGGTGTTTGTCATAGTGATTCGAAGTGAAAAGCGCAGACAATATTAAATTATAGATCACATATGCTGATTTTGCTTTGCTGTCAGGTATTAATTTTTTTTAAGTATTGGTCATTGATCACAAAATTTGATTTTGCCTTGCGGGCGTCCATGTTTTTGTGAGTGCTAACAGACAATATGATCTAGTTTTATTAGTAAATGAAGATGAAAAGATAATTAAAGCATAAAAAGTTCTACAGAGCCCTGTGGGGAACGTCATGATCATTCATCGTGAAAAACACTGACTATGTTAAATTATCAATGACAGATACTGCATTTTCCTTTGACTTATACATGAATTACGTCCGCGTGTGGTTGAGTCCTAGCAGGCTATATCATTGTTATTCATATGTGAATTTTTATAGTATTCGTTGTCATGACAGAAGTTCGCAGCAAACAAAATCACTTTGACTCCTCTATGGATTTATCTTTAATGTGGATTTATAACCGAGAGCTAATAAGAGGGATTTTATGCAATGAGTTGACATCCTGTATAATAGTAGCAAACCCATAACAGACAATATTGCTGTGTTGCTTCAGTATTCTTTTGTGCTATGAGAAACAAGAAACTAATAAATATTTAATAATGCGTTATATTTTTCCTTCAACCACGGGCGAAGAATTGTAGCAGACAAATTCCAGAGTTTAGCTTTGTGCCGAATCATAACTGACAGTTTCCATTACTTTCATCTTTCTTATTTATGACGATTCTTCAATTTCTGCAAATCTCACCTTAGCTGTGCTGTTGTCGCGTAACTTCACTGAAGAAATTTTCATAAAAATCGCGCTTTGAGGCCTACTTGTAAGGACGAATCCTAGACGCATATATTTATATGAAAGAGTCGCTAAAGAAACACCACCGGAAGACAATGTCGCTAAGTTTTTGTTTAAGGAAACAGTGACACTGCTACGCTGTTGTCGAACATAACTCTCTCTCTCTCTTTCTGCAAACTAGGAGTCATTAATGAAATTTTCACCGATACTTTCGCTCAAAAAACGCCACCGGGAGACAATAGCGTTAAGTTTTTGTTTAAGGAAACAGTAACATTGCCACGTCGTTGTTAAGTATAACTCTCTACCTTTTATATTATGGCAAAAATTTATTCAACTTACTTTTAAACTTTTTTCTTCAGGAGATATTTTCTAAAAAAAATTTCTAAGACTTGGATGGCAACTAAAAATTTGAAATGCGTTTTTGTTGAAAAAAGCTTTTTTTTTAGCTATGACTATGTTGGAATAGAGAAGCGATGTGTAAGGGCCAATTCTTAATTGTATTTATAATTTTTCTCAAATGCTCAATATTCTTTACAGTCACACCAAACAACTCAAAAGAATTTGAAGGAAATTATTTCTAAATGTAAATGTCAGAAATTTTTCTTGCAGATAATAATAAAAATTCTGACATTTAATTTAATTTTAAAATTAATATTTGTAATTAGAATGAAATCTAAAGCAGTATTTGTTTTTTTGGTGTGCAAATTATTTGTAAATAAAACTTAATTCACCTTTTATACGGCAAAATTTCCATTTGTGTAAAAACGCATACATAAATATAGGTAAGTATGTATGTACTACTACTTACACAACTTATAATATGACCACAATTTCTAATAATAATATTTATTTTATTATCAAGAAATATAGCAAAATTATAAATAAGAAAACACTAGAAAACTAGAAAGAAAAAAAAAACAGAGAGAATTAAAAACACAATTAAAGAAAATTAATCGGCAATTTAACAACAAGACTCAATGCTCAGCTCATTTGAAACAATTGATATGGTTTGGTTGGGCTAACTTGCCATTCCATATTCCAGTCACATCCATGCATTTCAAACATTACTCGTATAAAAGTTTCTATAGCTACATACAACATCAACTAATATCCATATGCACATATGTATTGTGTGACAAATTGTGTGCTTGTATACCTTTTTTATATAAAAAGATGAATAAAATAAACATTATATTGACATCGAAACAAAAACTGCCTGCCACACACTCAATGCAAGTGTAATTCTATACAATTATATTAATCCATATTATTATAGCATTATGAAGGAAAATACTTTTTAAAATGTTACGATTGCAAAAAGGAGGTAATGTTGGTTTTCAGATCAAGTGGTAACGCAATTGCAAATACAGGAGATATGATAATGAAGGGATGTGTAATTGATTTGTGGCAGTACGAACGTCAAGGCCTTATATTAGCTGACGGTGGGCTAATTACCCGGGGTGTTATTCACGATTCACCAGCGCCCCCATGTGACTTGTAAGGCTCACTTTTTGTCATATTGTTACGTATTTACCTGTTGCGGATTCTTCAATTGCAAATGAAATAATGACACACTTGTTCGTTTACAGTACTAAACTATTTCACAACTTTATTTACACTTAATGTCACTGTGTATTAAAACACTAGACTTACTATTCTGACTTATGACTGCCTTGCACAAAGTTTAAAAATAAACTTGGTCTCTGCTGCAGACCTGCATGCTATTTATACTTCTTTCTTATCTTCTACAATCATCATAATCTTTCTAGTTATTGTTAATTCCAGAATCAAATGTTCAAGTATAATTCTTATGCATATAGACGTGCACTCACATGCCTGCTAAACAATACGAACGCAGAAACAACAAACAATACTAAACGAAATACTAAGAGCGCAAGAACAACAATAATGTCAAGTGTAGTTGATTTACTTGGAATTTTGCGTTCTTTAAATCATGTATGTTTGTTGGTTTATGTATTAGGTTTTTAGTTTTATCTTGTTTGTGTGAATGTGCTTGCACATTTATAACCAGCAGATCAACGGCTGCACAGGGGGTTAGATGTGATAAAAACTCGTGATAATATGTTTGTAGCCATATTAACAAACGCCTTGCTGTAGAAGTCGATCCTTCTTAACCCTCCTGTATGCACTCTTCCAGCCAGCCAATGGAAGACAAGGCTTCATGGGTTGCTGGCCCGAAACCCATAAAGAGCATCAGTGCTTAACCAACTCACCCGTGTATCCATCATTTCTACTTCCTAATATTACAGGTATCTATAGCAAGACAACATTACCTTGGGGACTATAATTAGCTCCCGGAAAACCGGACTTGTACCATAATTATCAGGGAATACTAATAACCGGTTCCTGTGTAGGTACCGCAACCACCATCACCGCCGGATGTTCTGTAAAACACGACCTCCTGGGGGCATTGCTGATCCTGTTCTGCTTATTAAACCTTGTTGAGGGTCTCGGATGTTCTAAACAACCCAAGTTAAGCCGACTTCCTAGAGCCCTATTTGGTATAACAAATAAGGGACTTCTATCCCTCTACACACTCCAGAAAAATTAGTGCCTTGGTTAACCGTACACCAAGGCAAAACCTGCACCCCAGAGGATCTGATAGAGAGGAAAAAATCCACAAATATTTTATGAACACAGCAAATTATACATTTAAAAGTTTATAAAGTTTTTTTTTCAATAATGAGTGTATCTGCCCATCATCAACTAAATGGAATATCACAACAGGTTAAATGGAACCAGCTTACTATGGTATGGGTGCCAAGATATGAGGGGAATAGTGGCAGTGAGATGACAGGTATATTTTTTATCTTGAGCCAGTACGCAGGGCATGACCCCTACCTATGCAGACCATACCGGAAAATAGATTATCAGGAGGAGGGAAGAGGGAGCAGTGCTTGGGGACGTTTGACTTGAACCTATCAGTAACAGCACGGAAAGACCAAGACAAATGCCATCATTGCCCGTCATCACGGGCGTCAGTGAAAAAACAGAATGGAAGCTAAAACACTACCTATTCCAGATTGCTGCTTATTCCAGTGTAAAACACGGACGACAATTATTTGCTGCTCATGTAAACAGAAGTTTTGTTATATTTCATATACTTATAGTACTATCAGTATTTTCTACATATTATGCTCCAAAAGGTCACGATTGTGCCACTGTGTCAGAACACAGTGTAGTACTTGACATAAAATAGTGCTGCCAAGTTACTGTCCACTAACAAACTTTAATTTTCTCATTTTGTAAATATTTTCAGACAAAACAACAAATTCAATTTTGTGAATCAAACTAGATATTTGTAATCCTGGTGTAAACAAGTAAGAGTGTAGTATATTCGGCTGGGCCGAATCTAAAATACCCTTCACGATAGTCACGAATATGTATAGTATATTTAAAATGTGGCCTGAATAAGCTCGGTTATATATGAACCGGTATCGGAATTTTCTGTATTTTAGTAACCTTCTTTTATAACAAGAATTGCTTTTCAGCAAAAAAAAAAAAAAAAAAAAAAAAAACAATTTTAATGAATAAATCGGTTCAGGCTATATCTCGGGTATATATGGACCGATATCGAAAATTTTAATTTTCCATATTTATATAACCTTATTTCATTACCAGAACTGCTTTTGAGCACAACAAATTGTTTAAGTTCGCTTACGCGACATTTTCATGAAAAACCCGATTTGGGCTATATCTCGGGTACATATGGACCGATATCGGAAATTTTCATTTTCCATATTTAGGTAACCTAATTTCATTACCAGAACTGCTTTTGAGCACAAAAAAGCTGTTTAAGTTCGCTTACGCGGCATTTTCATGAAAAACCCGGTTTGGGCTATATCTCGGGTATATATGGACCGATATCGGAAATTTTCATTTTCCATATTTATGTAACCTAATTTTATTACCAGAACTGCTTTTGAGCAAAAAAAAGTTCTTTAGCTTCGCCTATGCGACATTTTCATTAAAATCCGATTTGGGCTATATCTCGGGTATATATGGACCGATATCTGAAAAAAAAAATTTTTGTCTTTTAGTCACCATCCTTAATAAGTGTGTGAAGTTTGAAGCAAAACGAACAACTTTTGTTTTCAAAAATTTTCATACAAAACTGCAAAAAAAAATGGCTTTTTTCGGAATTTTGAATATATCTCAGCTATACGTGGACCGATATTACTGAATTTCAATAGCAAACCCATGAATCGATGGGGTAAAAGAATGGTGAAAGAAAAAAGTTTCTAAGTCTAATGGTTTTCTCAGAAACGGTATTTCAACAGCGGACAGACGGACAGACGGACAGACGGACATCGCTTAATCGACTTTTCCATTAATTCTGATTCAGAATATATATACTTTATAGGGTCGCAAAAAAAAACTGTAGAAATTACAAACGGAATCACAAACTTATATATACCCTTTACATTTTTGTGAAGGGTATAAAAATAAATTTAGAAATAGATTGAAAAATTATTTCAAAATATTTTTTTTCTGTTTGAACAAGAAGTGTGAAAATAATTCGTTGAAAAAATAAATATAATTTTTTTTTTTTTAAATTATATCATACTGCTACACAAAAACCGTGTGACTGAATACATTAAACAAGAACAGGGTGCCATAAAGAATTATAGAAAAATGAGCTAAAATGTTTTGTCATAAGCTAAAAAAATAGATATGTAAATCTCTTTAGGAAATTAAATGTAAATCTTTTTCTTATAGTAAAATTATAATATTGTGTACTCATGACTTTTATGTCATCATATGATGTAATAAGCTGATTTGATAACACTCGATAATAGAAATAGAAAATTAATTGCATTTATAAAAAAGGGTATAAAACAAAAGATTATTGGGAAACTTATATTGAAAAAATTAAGCAAATTGTATACATACATATATTTCTTTGCATCAACATTACATCAGTGGTTTTTAACACACCAACCTAAATTAATAAACCCGCTAACGTTGTAATTGTTTGATAAAAACCACTAGAGATAAAGATGCTATATTGAGCTGAAACTATCTGAAAAGTGATTACAGATCACCAAAAACGCAAAAAAAAAACAATAATTGTTTTGCAACCAACTTCACTCTTTTACGCACTGTCAAAATTGGATTTTTTGTTTGGAAAGCATTGCTGCTGCAGTACTATTTGGATGGGTCTCATACATTTTGTATGATCATTTTCAAAATCATCCACGTTTCCAAGCTTGAAAAAATGGCTTGAAGTGATTACCGAAACTAACGCGTATTTTGAGGGGTTCCCAAAATCGTATTATTCAGATGGTGTAAAAAAGTTGGATTATCGTTTTACTAGGAGAGGTAGGCAGGCCGTTGGATTCTCCAAAGTAGCTTAGACTCTCCAGCTCACTTGGGTTCTATCGATCCTATTGTGATAAGATAGTGTATTAAGCTAAAAGAAGACTATGTTGAGAAATAAATGCTTTTTGATAAAAAAAAATATATATATTTTTCCTACGTAGGTAGCTTCAATATCCGCCCTCGTGTACGCCGACCAGACTCCGATGATTATGGCTATGAATTGATTGACTGATGCCGAAAATATATTCAAATAAAATGAGAAAATAAGAGAACCATATTTATGTCAACACGAATTAAAAACACACACACACGTTTTTTCAACGATAGTTGAATATATTGATTGTAAATACTCAAAATTATTTTATTTTTTCAAGTATTGTACATAATAATAATGAAAAATGCGTACACTTTTGCAACTTTAAATTAATTTGCTGACAACTACGTGAAGATTACAAGCACTTAACAGCGATTTACAACAAGATGTTTGTCATCAAAATGCTGATAAAGCTGTTGCCATTTGGAATTTGAACTTTTCAACAGCAATTTTTAGTGAAAAAAAAATTTATAGCAAAAATTTAAAAAAAAAAAGTTTATTTTACAATACGCTAATAAATTTTAAATAAACCAGCAATTGTTCACAGAACAAAATAAGTCGATACTGACTTTTACTCGTTTCGAGCAATTCAACTCATTAATATTGAGAGCGAAAAAAAATCAATGAATAAATTTTAATTCGATTTGACTTCCTGTGAAGTTGAATTTGAAATGAAAAGTAAACTATTTTATTCCAATGAAGGTGATTTTACAGAAAAAATGTGAACAAATAGTTCCTAATGAAGATATATGAATTTCCATTTTATTTACTATTATCGGAGTTTTGAAATTGAGGTCGAAATTGGTTTTGCATACTGAATTTAAAAATTACTGCCCAGATAAATTCAACTCAAAATATTTAAACTTATACGCACTAAAATATTTGATAAAAATAACCAACTACATTATAGTATTGTTAAAACAGATAATAATGTTTTTTCTTTCATAATAATATGGTTAATAAAAATGGTAATACGGTGCAATAAGATATTAGTATGTTAGGAAAATGCTAAAATTAACATGGTTACAAACAGTAATATTGTTGTAAGTCTTAACAATACCTGTCACTGAATTGCCATTATTTTAAAATTATAATAGTGGAAATAACCACTTAATATTTTTGTATATAAACATACTCGTATAGTGCCACAATAGCATGTTGTCCTCAAAATATTGTTGTCTCAACCATATATCTTTTTATACGTGTGCATGATTTATGCCCCCAAGAGGTTTCTGTCCGACAGATGAAACTGACGCTGATCATGATTCAGGTGACTGCATCTTAACTAAAACATTCTATCTGTGGTATAGAGCAAAAATCACTGGAAATAACAACTGGTAACAGCTGATAACTAAGGTGCATGTCAGATTGTTGGGGAGCTAATTTGAGTTCCTGAGGTGCAGTAGTCTTGCTACAGATACCTGTAATGTAAGTAACTAGAAGTGAAGGGAAACGGGTGAATTAGTTGAGAGCTCATATTCTTTATGGAATTCGGTCCACCATATTGTGGATTTTTAATTTTATCTGACTATGTTGGAAATTGCCGATAGGAGGGACTGAAAGGGCGAGTTCTTCAGAGACGGATTTGCTTACATATCTACAATATCACAAAAACTTGTGTGAACCTCTTTGACAAGCCACATCGAGCGCTGAAGAGTCGCGAACTAGTTCACTCCATGAAATTGGTTCACCATCAGATTAGGTAATCTTAGCAGGCACTAATGCAAATAAATTGCACACATCTGTTCAGATAAATGTTTTGGTACCATATTCATATATATAAGCTTTTCTGTACTAAAAACTGTTAACTTAAAATTTTTAACTATTTTAAACTAATTAAGTTTTTTGGTTAGCATAATGACCCCATTTAAAAAATGTTATATTTGCCGTATAGAGACATTGCAGTGTCTTTAGTTTCATATTTTAAAACTGTCATTATTTCTTTCGCTTTATATCATAAATAAGTACTAAGCGCAATTAAACAAATACTTCACAGATAAGAGCATTATGCTTAAGAAAATTATTCTAAAATGAAATAAAATATAAAAATCGTAAAGTATTTTTCCCTTAAAAGCATCCCACTTAACTGCGTTACACGTATAAATGAGTCATCATTTTCATACAGAAATAAAATATCAACATAATTTCTGAGTTAACTGTACAAACGAGCTTTTAAGCACTAACTTTATAATAAAGTCTTATTAAAATGTTTACTACGAGCAAATTGAAAATTGACCACGTTCAACAGTATTCGTTGTAAGTGTTATGTGCATGTGTTTTCGGTAGTTTCCATGTAAAATTGCCGCATATAATGGTTATAAATGCATTGGCAATGTAATCAACCAAGATTCTTTTAAATGCTCCATTAACGTATTTAAACGAGATTGCTTTAAATGCGTTTTTCGCTTAAAGCCATTGCGATTTAGTCATCTTCGTTGAAGGCATTTATCCACAAATTACGATATGAAATTATTTTGCTTGCCTCAAATAAATGTTGTAAAGCAATTTATACGCGTTACAAATTTTGTTTTTTATTTCGCCGCTTTTACTATAAATCGATAGCATTGGAGGAATTACTTGCAGTTGAAAGCAGGGTTAAATAAATTATTTACATCATCCAATTGCATTATCAATCTCTGGCAGCATTTAGACACTTCAACAACGTTTTTAACTAATATTATTCTGAAGTGCCCTAGTAACGCATTTAACCGAGATTAACGCAACGGGTTCAATAAAGTAGCTCGACTACTACATAAAAAAATTGTGTCAGTCACATCCTGGATTAAAGGTAATGTAAAAACAATTCGAAAATTATTATTTTTATTTTTTACCACGCCCACAAATACCGCCCTTTTAGTATTTCGTTCACTGTGTCGCCAATTTTAGTCCGATCATAACATTTTTAATACCGGTGTTAGAGGTTCTGTAAGGGCTATATTTCAGTCTTTAATAGCTACTACCGCGGCAAACTTTAACCATGACTTGTATAAAGTTGGTTCAAAATTATGTAGCATTATGGTTGGCCCAAACCAAGTTATTAAAAGTCATGAGTAGAATTTGAAGTGGCAGTGAAAAACTGTTAAAGACAGAAATGTAGCCCTTACAAAGCCGTGAATACCGCTATATAAAATGATCGGACTAAAAAATGCGAAACCGTTGACAAAATGGTAATAGGATGGTATTTGTAGGCGTGACAAAAAAAAAATAATTTTCGAATTGTTTTTCCATTACCTGACAGAATTTTTTTTCGAACCACTCGAGGTAGTTTTTTCAAATGCGCCAGTAACGCATTTTTCCTTCTTCTGAGCTTCTCGTTTAAAAGCATTGCCATTTCAGGTTTAAAATGAACGAATTTGTTCTCGAATTACTTTATATGGTTTTCTTCGATCTCCTTCATATTTTCAATGATAAATAAAAAAAAGATTTTTAGTGTTATGTAAAACAAAAACTATGTTTTAAGCACATTTCCAAAATTGCTTTTGAAAAGAAAGCAAATATTGAGATTTACTTATTTTCAAAAAAAAAAAAAAAAAAAAAAAAAATCACGTGATTTGAAATCACTTGCTGCTAAAAATCACATATTTTTTTTTTTTAAATCAATAAACAAACATAAAAACTGCGAAGCTTTTTTGCTTGTCTGCAGTAACACCCAGGGTCTGTGGCAGGAATCGAACCGGCGACCTCGAGACTGTTGGTCGAGTACTCTACCAACTAAGTGGCTTGATTTTCACGACAAACCACACAAAATTAAAAATGTATTAATATCAATCCCCGCTTTGACTTCTTTTATAGTTTTTATTTCAAATGCAGTAGATTTTTTTATTTAATTTATATTAGGCAGACACACATGTGTCTAGAAAAAATACACTTTTTTCAATACGCGATTTTTATCGTCCACATTTGATATAGTAGTTATACATATACACATATGTATACAAACTCAGAGAAAATTTTTCTACAATATTTATTAAAAATATATTATACATTTATTTATCATTGTGTTTTACCTTTTTGCAAACATTCTTATAACATTTAACTTCCAGTGTTAAATAATAATTTTGTCATACGAGAAATGTGAATGAATAAAATAAATGAGTTAACTGGAACTGTACGAGTACTGACTGGGCTGGTATTATAATGAAATGATACAAGAAAAATAACACAACAACAAACACGTTTTAAAATGAAAACTGTTTAAGAGCAAAAGTTAATGATTTAGGCGTAACAAAATGTTAAAATACAAAATGGTGGTGGGTTTTGTCAAGATCGTATCATTTGCACAATCAACAGAAAACAGCAATTTAAATTATAATTTTATTTAAAATGAAAACAAAACAAATAATTAAGCGTGAGAAAAGAAACGTTTTCTAACAATAACAATCTTAACAAGTACATTGAATAAATAATATGAGTAATTAAAAGTACAAATAAAAATATGATAAACTTTTCCTCTTCCCCAATATACAATACGAGTATAACAGATATTTTCCCGTTTTTCACCTCTATATTCAGACTAAAGACGTGCAATCGTGTAACAGAAAGCTTTATTAAGATAGTATTCAATAGCTTTCTTTACAAATGAGAAACTTATGCTATATGCTATACGAGGTCTGATCAAAAAATAACAATAAAAAGTATTTATTTAATCATCAATAACTATTTTGCCCCCTTAAAAGTAGTCCCCCTCAGATATAATACGCTTACGCCAGCGTTTTTTCCCAGTGCCCGAAACACTTCTGAAACGCGCTCGTTGGCATCGCCTACAGCTCCTGTTCCGATTTTTCTTTTATCTCCTCAATCGTAGCAAAACGTTTTCCTTTCATCAGTGTGTGTCTTCAGTTTTGGGAAGAGGAAAAAGTCAGCGGGGGCCAAGCCCGGTGAATACGGTTGTTGAGGCATGATAACGGTTTTGTATTTGGGCACAAACTCACGCAAAAGCATCGATGTGTGAGCTGGTGCGTTCTCATGGTCAAAAATCCATGATTGTTTTTTTCACAATTCTGTGTATTTCTGACGAATTGCTTCGCGGATAACTTCAAGGAAGCATTATTTATTGATCATACGACCCTGTTGGAAAAATTGTAGTTGAAGAAAACAGTGAGCAAAACCTTCATTCACATTTGACCGAGCTTGAAGTGCTTTTTTCGGTCTTGGCTCTTTTGGACGCTTATATTGGGATGATTGGGCTTTGGTTACAATTTCATAGCCATACACCTATGATTCGCCACCACTTATGACCTTTTCGAGGAAATCTGGATTGTCGTTGATGATGTTCAAGAGCTTCTGAGCGATGTCCATGCGACGTTGTTTTTGCTTAAAATTTAGCAATTTTGGAACAATCTACGCTGCCGCACGTTTCATGCCTAAAACATCCGTAAAAATTGCTTGGCATGATCCGAACGATATGCCAACAACATCAGCAACCTTTCTGATAGCGATTCGATGATTATCCAAAATTATCTACTTCACTGTTTCAATGTTTTCTTCGGTTGTTAACGTGCTCGAGCAAACAGGACGAGCATCGTCCTTGACATCTTCTCGGCCTTCTTTAAACCGGTTATACCACAATTGAACTTATTTTCTGCTCGTAGTAGACTCGCCAAACGCCATATTTCAACATTCAAATGTCCCTGCGCATTTAATTTTCATTTTTTACACAAAACTTAAGACAGTTTCTTTTATCCATATTTTCGAATAGTAAAAAAATCTGTTAAAAACAACCTGACAATCAAAAATGGCTGATATTGCCAACATTTTGACTAGATGTCTTAAATGTTTTACAAATATCTAAATGCGCATTTTTTACTCTACTAATAGAAATAAGTTAAATTATATTTTTTGTTTTTAATGTTAATTGTAATTAATGATTTGTTATTTTGGCGATTTTATTGTACACTATACAGCCCTGCATTGTAATTATAAGACTAATGTGCTGTTCATAGAACACAGACGAGTACTCGTCTAAAAAATTTTATATGGAAATCACTCAAAAAATTGAGTAACTTTCAGAAAAATTCAATTTTATCCTAATATAATTTGATCTTCTTTTATGTTAAATTATTAAAATTTTTGCAGCTTAAGATCTTTTGTAACATTTTAATTTTCCTGACAATGCTAACAAACTGTTAGCGAAATATCGAAACAGAAATAAAAAATACGTTACTTTTTTATAAAAAAAAAAAAAACAACAAAAGATCTTAAGCTGCAAAAATTTTAATAATTTTTCATACAAATTTTCAAGGCGAGTTGCTCGTCTGTGTTCTATGAACAGCACGTAAGTCTTGTTATGTAGGGATATAATAAATAAATACATATATAAATATGTATGTAGAACAGACATGTATACCAACATACGAGTAATGGAAAAAATATGCGAAAATCGAACATTCGTTACCCAGAAATTTGAAAATAACGGTTATTTTTTTATCAGACCTCGTATTTAGTGCTTGAATAATTCGTACTTGATTTAAGAAAACCTGTACTGTACTTACCGTACTTTTGACACCGCTTGCGATTGATTTAAGTTCGCATGGATTGAGTTTTTTTTTCAGTGTATATATTCATGATATTATAAAATTGAGTCTGTACCAGAGAACAACTTTGAGTGATTGCAAAAAAATCATACTTGCTCAACAACATGAAAACCATTTTATTTCGTTCAAATATGATTTTGTATTCAGCCACACAAATGCGCAGTTGATTTTTAATCAGTAAACACAGACAAATTCGCTATGTGAGTGAAATCATCATTTAGTTTCGTGCTGTGATGTATTCAACAGTTTTTCTGTATATTTCTGTTGAAAAAAAAAATCAAAGTCAAATACACATCCATAGAAACAAAAGGTTTTCATAGAAAAAAAAAACAAATGTGCATATATATGTATATATGTATTTATTTTTGAACATTTGTTAAAAAACACAATGGTATACATATAACAAAAACTACACTCGTTTCACTGCGTTTTTAAATTAACTTTGCACTTTAAACTAACATACAAAATATGTATGTAAATATGATTCAAATTCGTTTATACTCGTACAGCACACAATCGAAGCAACATCTAACGTTTAGCCGATTTTATTCAATTCAATTTAATCAATATTTACAAGCCGAGTTGATTTTACTCAGCATTGAGCTTTGTTGCTTGATTTTTGTTGATTACAAATTCATATTGTTTACAAGGCGAGTTGATTTCACTCAACGTTGAACTTTGTTGCTTGAGTTTTGCTGATTACAAATTTAGAATGTTTACAAGACGAGTTGATCTTACTCAACGTTGAACTTTGTTGCTTGATTTTTGCTGATTTTAAATTTTAGTGTATGAGCTAATAAGCCAAAACTTGATTTTTGGTGATCTCTGATCTGTACTTAAACTTACATATACTTGCATGCCTATATACTAGTATATATTTAAATATATTAAATGTAGCAATTAATATATTAATTATTATTAGTACCATTTGTTCTCATGTATACATAAATATTTATGTATGTACGTAAATAACTTTACATACATATGTATGTATGTAAGTACGAGTAGTTAGTGACGTATGTATTCAACGAAACTTTAGAAATTGTAATTTAAGATCTATAATCTTTTCACAAGCAAACATGAAGTTATATATAAACCTTCTGTTTTTTTGTTTTTATTCTTTTTACAACCTTTTTTTCCGTTCTCATTGTTGTAAACTGAAAAAATAAAAAATTGAATTGAAGAAAAAAAAATCAAGTTGCATTCTGGATTAAGTTACTAATAACGCTGATAATTAGCAAACACATGTTTATTTTTATCGCTATTTAATACTAACGTACAAAAATGAAAATACTGTGATTTGGAATTAGAAGATTAGCGGGAAAATTGTTCAAATTAATAACTAGTTGACATTTGAAATCATTTTAATGAGTCAGATGCAGTGGAAACTGGATATAATGAACTTTGTTGATGATGAAAAACTCTATACAACAAATTAAGATGTAATGATGTCCAAACTTGAGGTCTTTTTTATAAAAATTAAAAAAAAACTATTTAATTCGATATTTCGTCTTCCTTCGGAAACTTCTTCAGGAAAAATTTTAATAAAAAAATATTTTCTTGAAGAAGTCTTCTGAAGGAAGACGAAATATCGAATTAAATAAAAATTTTTTTTTTTATACTTTTATAAAAAAAAGACCTCAAGTTTGGACATCATTACATCTTAATTTAAGAAAAAGATCGAAAAATTCGGATAAAAAAAAAATCTATGCAACAAATATTTTTCTGAATCCAAGTTTTTTCATATGAAAATCTATTCAGCCATTTCACATTTCGCAAACAATAAACTAAATTACGTTTTGAGGTCACAAAATTAGTGTGCTGGAAACTGCAATCACAAAAAATGTAGGTATTTCAACTTGCAAGCCAAGTATAGAGTGAACACTAGGTGAACTTGCATACTTATATTAGAAAAACTGAGAATAAAAATTGTGAAATGGCAGCATCTAAATAAAATGTAATACGTTTTTATTTAGACCCTCCAAAAGTAAAATTTTCATCAAATTTAATTAAATATTTTGAAGTATAAAATACTAGTACACTGTTTTTATATTATCGCTGTACACTCAGAGAAAACTTATCTTCCATATTGATGTCGCCGAGTCATCAGAATTGTGACATCAATATTATGTAAATACTCATCATTAATGTGAAAACTGATATCAATCTCAATGAAAAGGTCATCAGAGAATTTTGTCATATATTGAATATCATCAGTGCTACAACTGTGGTGACATCAATTCAATGATACCTTTTATTAATAATTACAAAACATCTAATTTCACAAAATTGATTTAAAAAAATGGATTATAATACTTTCTATTTATTGTTGAAAAAGAATTTTGTTGTTAAATCATTATTTTTTAACTTTATTTTCATTTTTAAAAAGTATAAAAAAATTCATCATATTGATGTAAATTTCTAATCACAGCAAGTATTGTTTAAGCAAGGGCAAATAAGTATAACTATAAAGCGAATATATCAATGAACGATAATACATTATATTGGTGACATTTAGTCATCACATACGGCTACTGGCAATATAGTAAGCCACACTTACGTCAAATGTATTGTTTACATTTTTAAAAGTGAATTTAGTGGTTTTGTTCTGAAATAAACATTTAAAAATTATTTCGCGAACATAATTATGGAAAGGTGCTTTCATAGTTTATATTGTGATAAAAGTTACAAATTTTTTTTGACAAGCATAGCTTACCGCATGCCTGTTTTTGTTGTATTGTTATGATTTTTTTGTAGTGCTGCCACCTTGTATACGTAAATGTACCTTATTTTAATCTTTAGTCGATGTAATTAAATCAACCTTTTTTAAATTCGTGCTAGCTCACGTTTTGACAAAACTGCAATGGGGTGGTAGCCCTTCGTTTTAAATAGGGCAATACGGGTATTAATTTTTTCTTTTGCCAAGTACATCATCTTTGTATGCAAATAGTTTGGATTTTTGCAAATCAGACAAATTTTATATATAGTTCGACGCGCCTTAAAAAAACCTGTCTTGATACCCATATCTCATATGTTGGAAAGGAAGCAGACTCGCAATGGTCCAGCTCACAAGAGGTTAAAACTGGAGCCGAAATATTTTAAATGTCATATTAAAAAAAGTCCAAAGCTAATTTTTAGGAAGTTACATTGATCACTTTTTAATATAAATGTGGACTTGTACACATATATATCATTGTATTATGACAAAAATCTGGCATCCCCCCCAAGCAAAAAATATCGAATATATGACCTGTAAGATTTATAAAAGAAGATTCTAAATATCGCATCCATTTCGATAATGAAAACAAAACGAATAATCTTTAAATTATTGTATTAAAAGAAAATAAATCATGTTTTGATTGAAAAAATATATATAATTATTTTTTGTCTTATTTTGTGTCATTTGCATAAATTTTCAATATCAAATGTAAGGAAATCCAGTTTATAACAAAAAAATGTATATATATGTGTTAAAATGATACTAAAATTAATAAATTATTATTACCGGCTTCTTTTAATTAAAATTCATAAAAAAAATTGTTTTAATTGTTTAATCAACTCTTGTTGAATTGTTGCCAAGCGCTTTTTTTTTTTTTTTTTTTTTTTTTTTTGTAAATGTGCTAAAAACAATATTACGAATTTATTAAAAAAAATTATATATAATTATTTTTAATGTGGGTGTCGTCGATAAATTGATTTTTGCTACCTTAAATACACACGAGTACATACATTTTGAAGTAATGAACAAATTTGTAAAAGCAGTTGTGGAAATTTAAGAAAATTGTTGTATAATTGAAATAATTTTGTTTAAAGTTTAATTAAACTAATTACTGTTTTAAGGGGGAAGCAAATAATGGGCGAGGATGTCTTCTTAGATATTTATAATTTGTAGTTGGCAGCACTATTCGCTGATGGTTGTTTTGGTTTAATTTGGTGGGCATTTCAGTATGGATCAAAATGTAAACAGAGATGAATCAAGACTTTTTGGAGCAAAAAAAAAACTTGTAAAACTACATATATCTTTTTTACGTTTTCTTTTCAAACTTTGTGCTTTCATTCGCTAATAAATGCAAGTATATATTTGTAACCTCAAACGCATACGTACACAGAAAAAAATAGATACCATATTGATAAAAAAAAATTGCACTTTTTTTTATCAAATTTCCTGTGAAAAAGATTTTTTGCCGGATTGATAATTCAAATTATAAAGTAGAAATAGCTTTTTCACTTAAAAGCAAAAATTATTGAGTTGAAAAAAATTTTTGTTAATATGTAAAATATACTTGATTATGTAAAATATACAACAACTCTTCACTGTTATATGACAACCTTTTAAATTTATTTATTGAATAACAGTCAATAATTCGGAAAACTTTTTATTAATTACATTTTATTAAGAGATATTTCCAAAAATTCATTATTAATAATAATTTAATTAGGTCAATGCAAATTTTATTAAATTGATGGTTTTTTATTAATAACATAACTTGATTGAAAAAAAATCTCATCTATTTTTTTTCTGTGTAAGTAGGAGAAAGCAATAATACACTATCTACTCTCTGTTCTGACATCTCTCCGAAAATTGTATACTTTATGTTATGGGTACTTCATGTTATGGATAGACTTACAGCAGAACAACACTTAAGAATTTTTGAAGCTTTCTATCAAACTAAGGGTTCTATTGGTCATTTCATCATTCAACATTTTTTTCCTGGTGAAGTAAATTTTTCGGTGAATGGGTATGTGTAAATAAGGAAAATTATTTTGTTTGGAGGATAATACACCATCTTCCAAAAAAAAAAAAAAAAAAAAAAAAAAAAAAAAAAAAAAAAAAAAAAAAAACAACTTACTGTGTAATGCGCTTTATGGTCTGGTGGAGTCAGATGTCTTGAAAAATGAGCGCAAAAGCTACTGTCAATGGTGACCGGCATTAGCTGGCATTAATCTTGCTGACATGGGCCTCCAACAGAAGTAAACTACTTGCCACACACAAGCATAATTTCTCGAAATAGTTTTAAAGAACGTATAATTCAATCCTATTGGATTAATTTCTTGGGTGTCTGCATCGATAAGCCAGAGAAAATTGCATAGAATGTGAAATTGATTTACATCGGCGCCTGCCTAGTCGACCTTATCTGATGATGGACCAATACCTTGGGGTGAACTTTTCACTATATATTAGCGCCTCCGTGTGTGCTAGGCTCACACAGGCCGCAACTTATTGCTATAAGTTTGTAGTCAAGTAGACACAACACTTTGCTAAAGAATTCGGGAAGAACTCAATGGAAGACAAGGTTTAGTGAGTTGGTAGGGTTTGACCTTGACCAACTCATCCGTCTAACCTTCACTACTCGTTCGTTACATTACTGGTAACTGTTGCAAGACAACATTACCTCGGGGATTATTAGTCTAACCATCACTACTCGTTCGTTATATTACTGGTAACTGTTGCAAGACAACAGCACCTCGGGGGTTATTAGTCCCTAAAAACTGGCATGTTATAATTTTCAAGGAAACTAATTCCCCTTCCTAAGATTTAGATTTAAACCACAGCTAGCACCTTAGCCAAGATCAGTGCCGCGATGGTCTGCAAGCAGAACCTTCAGCAGAACCTTCAGCAGAACCTTTGTAGAACGATCCCCGTTCTACCAACTTTAACCTTTGGTAAGGCTTTCAGAAGTCCAACACGACAAAAGTCATGCGGCTTCCTAGAATTTTATTTGCTACAAAGAACTAGGAACTCCTCTCCTCTATGCCCCAGCAAGCAAAGTGGCCTGGTTAGGCGTACACCAATGTAAATTCTGCTCCCCTGGGGAGAAACAATTGAACAGCTGGAAATCAACACTCGAAAGAGTCACTGGAGAAATACGGAAGCCCGCAAGAGCGATAAAAGCTTTGTGAAAACTGGCCGCAACGTCGCTATAATAGGTAAATATAAATCTAAATGATTTTCCATTCAATAAAGCCCGTTCTATAAATATACTTTGATTATGATTCATACTTACGTAACTTTAAAATAAACAATACAATACCAAAACTTTTTACAATAATATTAAAAGTACCGAATGTCCGCCGGGAAGGTATAGTACTTTCTTTTGTCACCATTTTGGTAAACATTAGTCTTGACCGTTTGTATTTGACAGTCGTGAAGTAGAAAAGTGGCAAATTTATTATGGAAAAATATTCGACAAACCAACGTGTTTTAATCGTTAAACATTTAATCAAAATCAATCATCGATTACTATGATGATAAGTAAATTTTGGAGAAACAACGTGCCAACAAAATGCACTATTTATCGTGTAGTGAAAGATTTTAAAGAAAGAGGGCTTGTAGCTGATAGGCTCAAGCATGGACCATAACGTACAGCAAAATTGCCTGAAAACATAACTGCTGCTCAAGAAAGTGTTGAAAACAAACCATCAACCTCAATTCGACGCCTTTCTCAGGAGCTTGGTTTTCAAAGAACAACTTTGGCCATAATTTTACACAAGGATTTGCTTTTGTTTTCATTTAAAATTCAGTTGATATAATAGCTTCTTCCACAAGACCATTTACGCTGCCGTACATATCCCAATAGGATGCTACAGTTCGCCCATAACAACACCGACTTTCGGGTACATTTTCAACGGAAACCCCACAAATTATGCATCCTTTAAAAGTGACAGTCTGGTGTGTAATTTTGATAGGGATTTTCGGGTACATTTTCATTTCATGGATAAGTGAATAGACAGAATATTCGACTGTGGGCAACGGAAACCCCACAAATTATGCATCTTTTAAAAGTGACAGTCTGGTGTGTAATTTTGATCGGGACAAATTATATCTTACGTCTTTGAAAATGAAAACGGCGTTACGGTAACTGTGAATGGCGAGCGATATCGTGATAACGCCACAACTGCTTGATTAATATGTGGTATCAACAAGACGGTGCCACATCGCATGCAAGATTACAATAGAATTAAACAAAGTAGTATACTTTTCCGGCGGACACCTTATATTATTCATGGGCCTACACTGTTCTTATGTTGGAATAAAACAGCACTATTTAAAGGTGATGCCAAATTCTTGGTTTTATGACTTTCATACAAATTGATTATTTAATAGTAAAATTCAAATATGAGTACATTTTGATTTAGTATTTCTTTTATTGTACAATACCCTTTTGACGTGTTTTTTATATTTCTATATGTGTTTAAAGAACTATCTACTTATTTACTTGCTTGTTATATGAGTAATTATAATATTGATTGTATTCGCCAACATTCGCAAACCATAAATATTTAATAAATATTGTTATATATACTTTTTATTTTCTTTTATACATTTTATTGCAGATTTAAACTATTTGCAAAGAAGGAAATGAGTTCTAGTAAAAGTTGTTTTAATTCTTTTATGAAGGTTTAAAATAAAAAAAGCTGGGCGTTAGATTAAGGGTTAAAAGGAGAGGAAGATTGTTGGGTTATTTGTCGTAGTATTAGTTTCATTTGCTTAGGTAATTATGGAATAGTAAGCAGCTGCGAATTTTATAAATTTTTCATCGCCATTTAGACAAAATAATTAATAAATACAAGAAAATTGTACAAATGTTTGATTGTAGCTGTAATTGTTTTGCTATATTTCTTTTTTCTTTCTTTCAAAGAAACAAATTAATGATTTATATTTAGCACTGGTAACATAAAATCAAATAAGGTTCTAGTTTAAGGCCTTCAATGATGGTCTTGAAATTTATGAAATATACACATATGTATGTACATATAAAACAGCGATGGGCAGCAGAGCGTGTTGAATAAGAGAGCATATATATTATTCTACATATACGAGTAGACATATCGAAAACAACCTGTCAAAAAACATGCATAACACAGCTTTACTTCAATGCAATTTGTGTTTTGCCAACGTTCAACTACAACAATGTGCTATTAATCAAAATAAAAATCTATGTGTATAAAAACGCGTGCATCTCAAAAACCTGTGGCCATGTGCTTGTTAGCTGACCAACCCACCTTGGCCTTCTTTTTTGCCCATTCATCTGGTGAAACCCACTGTTTTGATTGTTCTTTGGTCTCCGAGGCAGCGTCGCCTCTGAAATTTTTCAAAAAGGGACACCAAAAACGGTATTTTGAAACAAGGTGTCATAGAAAGGGTATTTTTAAGAAGAAAAGGGTCAAGTTTTTTTTTATAAACAAAACTATAATTAAATGTATATTTTAATTTTAATAAGAAAAGTAAAGAATTAATAACAAGTTATATCTGCACTTTGAATTTCATACAAATAGTTACATATTTTGCATAGTTTTTGGTCACAGCTTAGGAACAATATAAAACAGTTGTAGTACGCAATTTTATGTGCTCGTAAGTCACAAATTTCTTCCATATCGGTTCAGCAATTTAGCTCATAAAACGTAAGAAGCCCACAGAGTTACTTTGGTATTTGAACAGCGGACGGTCATGCAAAACAGACGTGCAGATTGGAGGGAGAGGTCCATAATACTCACGTTGATTGGGTTTTATTTTTCTTCAGTTGATGAGCTATTGTTTAATAGATTTTTTCGAAAAAAAAAAGTTTGAGTTTGGGTGGTTACCACCTCTTGACAACACCCTAGGCACGTTAATGGATTTTAATGTAGTATAAAACTTTAACAGCAGAAAGCAAGCAGCAATCTGTCAAAAATGAAATACATTTGCATTTGAAGTTAACTTCATTTATAATCGTGAAGTCTGTTGTCGTTTAAGTGTTTTAAAGCAGGAGTGCCCAAGGCCCATGCGCTTGATGCTAAATTGTTTTGGTAAATGTGCTTATCTATAGGTCTGTGCTCTTTACTGCATGCTGTACCCAGCACTAGCAATGAAAAATACACAAACATCTTTATATACTAGTATTGTTTTGTCGTTCTTCACTGCACACACACAAGAACAAAGCAACATCATTTTCGCATGCTTTGCTGGTAAATATTGGCGACAGCGATTATCAGTGTAAATTTTGTTTTGTTTTGTAAATTTTTTTTACTTTTTACAACAAAAAATATTAAATAAAAGCAGTTTTTCCTTATATGTATTGGTGTTTGCTCTTCCATATAGAACTTTTGGGCAGCCCTGGTTTAAAGCTTATATCTGGCAGGATATTTCATTCTACATTTTGCTAAACCACTAGCCCGAGTGGTCTTAGAGATTATCCCTTACAAAAATACAAACTTTTCATCTTTATAATATTAGTTTAAATGTGTATGACTTACTTACATATCTCTTTTTAAAAATACAGATTTATCCAGGATATGTCAATACATGTAAGAGCAGTATAATATAAAACTTAAATAAGAATGAGAAGTGGGTATATATGCATACAAAAAAGAGCTGTTTGCGACAAGAAAGAACCCTTTACGTTACCGTTGTTAAGATCGATTTCAACAAAAAGTTTCATATTTACTGAAAGTGGCAAAAAAAAGTACCACGATTTTATGAAAACTGATACAGAAGGATATTAAAAAAAAGTCATAAAAAGTATCGTGGACAAGAAAAAAAGGGTCAAATTGATACTTTAGTGCTATAAGGGCAACGCTGCTCCAGGGCATTGCGATATATCTATGTTTTATTGCGTTATACAACGGCGTAAAACTCTGATGGCGGTTGCACATCTTTGAAATGGTCACGCGGTCGAGTTAGAGCAATTGCGGTACTCAGCTCGCAGATATTGTACTAGCTTACTTGAGTGCAATCTCAGCCACCTATCATACTTTCATTATCGGATCATCTAATATTTATGGATTTTACTGGTGCTTTCTGACTTGATGATCTCCTTTGCACGACCTGAAAATAGGGGGTCAATTGCGCTAGCATGACCACAACGGAACTCAATAAGTTTTTGTTAACCGTTGAAAATGCAGATGCAGGGTTGCCATAGTATTTATCAAATAGTTTGAGTGATGGTTTTTTATGCAAAAAATAATGCTTAGTCAAGACCACGAAATACAGTTTTTTTATTCTTTGTTGTTGTCAAAAACAAACTAAATGACGCAGCTTACTCCAGATTTAACAGCCGTTTATTAAAAAATTATGATGTATGGCAGCAATGTTGGATTTAAAGTTACCAATGTTACACTAAAAATTACTGAAAAAGTCAAGGAGTTATTAAACAGCCCTTGTGGTATTGGCAAACTTAGCGCCAACCATATTGAGTTTTTCGCCCCGCCATTAATTGTTTGAAAATATTTTCTAACAAAAGTTTTTCATTTCGTAATACATTTTTAATATTCATATGTTGAAAACTTTTTGAATTCCTAAAAACTCATTTTAATTTTAAAGCAATTGGTGTGAATTATCGCACATCTTGAATTAGTTTGCTTTAAATATTTTTAAATAAATTAAAGCTTTCGTCAATACTTTTTAAACGTAGTAAAGATATTTGAATTTCAAATAGAAAGTTTTCGTAAACCTTAACCTTATATACAATCATTAAAAATTCTACAAAATGACAAATGTTTGTTCTACACCGAAAAAAAAACAAACGTTGAAGATAACAAAAATGTCAAATTCTTTAATTTTCTAAATAAGAAAAAGTTCCAGATAATTTTGTACAAATTTAAAGAATAAGCTGGAAAGTTACTCAAACCCACTTGTTCGAAATATATCCCACACTCGTTTGAGCAGAAGGGACCAATAACGCACAAGCGTTTTTAAAATAAGCCGAAAACGGGATAGTTAAAAAAACTGATCATAGGATAACTTAAAATAAAATTTATTTTCTCGAGTCAAGTGCGGAATTCTTCAATCGAGTAAAATAGCCAAAATAGCAAAGACACAAATACATATGAATGAATTGTTAAGAGATAGGAATCAAAGGTTCTCTCTCTCTCTCTCTCTGAGAAAGTAAATACTGTTTTTTGTGGTTGAGAAACATTATTAGCATCTTTTTTTTTGAATTCTCATCAGTTTATGTAAAATATTGGAATATATACTTAAATGTTTGAACATATTTTTCAAAGTCTACTGGTACTGATGTAGTTTCTATGAAGTATCGATAACTAGAAGATACAAAAAACAAGCTGTGTATACTCGTATTTTTGATTGATATTAATAATCATAAATTCAATTGTTTTTTGAGAATATGTGAGTTTTGTTAAGCGCCAGTCCACGGATAACGAAACTGTTCTTGCGTTCGCACAATTACTTTGAAAAAAAAAAAATTTTGAACGTTGTTTTTGTTTTAAATTTTTTTTTTAATTTATTTAAATTTATGCGAAGGAACGAAACAGCTTCGTTATCCGTGAAATGGCTGTAAATCTTTAAAAGCAGGGATTGGGGCTTAAATCAACTTTAAAATTCTTGAATCAATCCCATTTTAAGATTGGTTCGATTTCAGTTTTTCTAAAATCAATATCATTTTCGGCTTATTTCATTCGTATGTTAAGATTGGTTCGATCTCAGTTTTTCTTAAATCAATGTCGTTTTCAGCTCATTTTAAGTACACAATCGGTATTAAATAGGTCTAAAATTAAGTGCTCAGTGCTTCAATAATCCCTGCTTGAATCAAAAGTGCATGCTACTTGATTTAAGAAAATCCGTACTTCTGACACAGCTTGGTATTAGATTACGTACGCATGGATTGAATTTTCTCTTCATTTTTGTCACCATTTTGTAAACATTAGTTTACCAAAATGGCAGTTCATATTTGGCAGTCGTGAGTATAGACGTGGCAAATTTATTATGGAAAAATATTCGATAAACCAAGGTGCTTTAATCGTTAAAACATTTCATCAAAATCAATCATCGATTACTGTGACGATGAGAAGATACGTGAAATTTTCGTGAAACGCACTATTTATCGTGCAGTGGATGATTTCGAAGAAAGGCGGTCAGTGGGCGAGAGACCCAAGCATGGAACACAACGTACTGCAAGATCGGCTAAAAACATTACTGCTGCTCAAGAAAGTGTTCAAAACAATCCATCAAACTCAACTAGGAGCTTTGCTCAACAGCTTGGTTGATTACAACCAACGACTTTGGCCACAATTTGGCACAAGGATTTGCATTTGTTTCCATTTCAGTTGACACAAGAGCTTCTGCCTCAAGCCCATTTACAAAATCCGCATAAAAATCAGGATAAAGGGCAATATCCAACTATATATAAAAAAAAATAGATCGAAAAAGTCTTCATCAATCGAATTAATCATGCATTACTCGTTTTACTGCGAATATTTTGAATGCTGTAATCGGGGGAAAACCCAGCGATTTCTTATTTTTTCGTATTTAATTCTCCCTTTCACACATTTTATTTTATCATTCTTTGCTACTGTTTATTTGGTGGTACCAGTGTTGCTACATTTTCAAACTATTTCGCGAAAAAGTTTGCGCAAATGTGTACCAAATTATACTCTTATCGCATAACCTTTTGCATCGCACGTACATTCGCATCGCAATAGCGAGTAACCCCCCCTGAATCAAAGACAATATCCAACGATTAAAAAAAATAGATCGAAAAAGTATTCATGAATCGAATCGATCACAAATATTTTAAATGTTATAATCGGGAAAAAACCAGCGATAAAACAATTTAATAAATATTCTCCAGCTCTTTAGTAATTTTTAGATAAGAATTAGTAATCGATTTTAATGGTAAATAAATTGTATTGAGCTTGATTTTGATATCATGATAAACTTTTGCTTCGAAAAATTATTTCCATTCACAGTGTATTTTTTACTCAATGAAATAATATCAATTGCAAAAACTATTAAAGCAAAAATGAGTGGGAGGGAAGAAAATACAAACGATGACGATTTAAAGAAAATAAGTAATTGCGAGAATTCTCATTGAACTACAAACTTACATATGTATATACATATGTATGTACGAAAAACTGAAAAGTAAAACATGTCTAGTAAACAGTACGTAATAAAAGTATGTACTCAAAACGTGCCATCGTATAAGAGAAGGTACAAATATTTAACCATCCTAAAATGGTGCTACAATACGAGTAAAATAAAGAAGAAAATGGTATACCTGACTAACAAACAAAGTTTTTTAATTATTTATTTTAACAATTGAGTTTTTTATTCGCTATTTTAGCTTCTAACATTTATACCAATAAAAAATTTTAAATAGCTTGTATGGTTTAAAGAAATGTTAGAGACAGGTATTATTAGAGCATTTTTCTTTTTAAATTCTCAGCAATTTATTTAGATTGTTGGGATATAAAGTTGAATGTTTGAGAATATCTTTCAAAAATTTCCAAAATTTACTGATGATTAGGGTAGTTCCTATGAAATATCGACATATAGATAGCTGGGAAACATAGAAAACAAGCTATTTATAATTTTTTATTTATTTATGATTATGATTAAAGAATAACACAACAACATGAATATCTTATAAAAGAAAGTGTTAGTAAATAAATCGGAAATACTCGTAAATATATTCAAAAACAGGTTTATTTCAATTTATACAAATTTTATAAAGTGAGCTCTACCATTATGTAAAAAATTTGTATTTAGAACTCTTTTTTAAATGCGTTTACATATATTGTCCATATATTGTTTGGTAAAGAATTTCACAGACTTATGGCATGAATAAGAAATTGCCGCCTTTGAGACTTATATCTCAGTTGAATAATCTTCCATTCACGGCCTGATCGAGTAATTTAAATTATAACGTATAAATAATTACACGCAAAGAAAAAGAATTTGAAATATGGTTACAGAAACATTAGTATGTATACCATATCATCAAGTATTATTGTTAAAATCAGATTATTATCAATTGCAGTTTAGTTTAATAGATATAAGATCACAGAATAAACTTACTATTATCAGCATTAAAGATTTTTTTGTATATATCGTTTATTTTTGATTTAGTTTTGCTATTTTGTTACAAAAACGTTATTATAACCTGTTTTTGATTTAAAAACCAAAAAGGCTGATAATTCAAATTGTGCACAAATGTATATAGATTGTATGCAGAAATAAAATGGTATGTTAAAATGCTGATATTTGTATGTATGTTGTAAACAACAGTACTATGACGAAATCAACCACTTTATGGTTGCGCCCAACATTGTTCCAACCGAAATATTTTAATGACGATCAATACTATTTTTGATAACAATCATATTATGTTAAACCCATATGGTTTTTTAATATGCAATTGTTGATCAAATACTTAATAAATTCATTTTTATTTCAGCTAATATATGCTAGAACCCGTTGAAATCGAAATTATTTGCAATTGTAAGACTCTTGTTTTTTTCAGAATTATATATAATTTTAATTTTTTGAATTTATCAAATAATTATACACAATTTTATTTAAAATTTTTATTCGAATGTAATATACATATGTGACATAGTCAGTTGTAAGTAATTAAAATAGTATCGTTTATCCTGGAATATCTTTTATTTAATTAATATAGTCAAGGATAACAAAAATATGATGTTAATAAAGTTGTTTATAATATTAGTATGGTTGTTTAATGAAAGCAATATGGTTGTATGTTATAATTGTGGGCATAATAACATGGTTAGGTGTGACATTAATATGGTAACTTTTATTAGGACTGTGATTGTTTAGAATTATACAGTGTTAAACCAGAATACAGTGTGGTACTATATATACCTAAATTAAGGGGAAAAGCGCAACGTAATTTGATGCTTTGGTTTTACACTGTAGTAAATAATAGCGTTAGCGTTGTGTCATGAGCTCACTAAACTTGTTTAATATAAGTCACGAAATAGAAATAATAGATAGTGATAGTCGCTAGATTAGTTTGAAAGCACTTAAAGTGTTATTACTAATTGCCGCAAAAAGAGAAAAGAGAGAAAAAGAAAGTAAAGTTTACTCTTTTACGCTCGGCCAAAATTGAATTTTCCAATTGCATATTTGGGTTGGTCTCATTCATTTTGTATGTGCATGAGGATTTTTACAGATAAATTACGCTTGATGCCCTAATTTAGGTTGTATTGTAAATAGAAATAATAAATAGTGATATTTATATATTTCCGAATTTATTAATATTTAAATTCAATATACTATATTCCAGCTATCGGCTGGATAAATAATGATAAAATCGCTAAATTAGTCTGAAAGTGTAATTAGTAATTGCCGCAAAAAATTTCTAACATTAATTTGGAAGCTAACTTTACTAAGAGAGAGGGAGAGTAACGTTTACTCTCTTACGCTCTGTTGGAATTTGATTTTCCAATTGCAAAGCATTGATATCGCGCTATTTGGGTTGTCTCATATATTTTGTATGTTCCTGACAAATAAAGTACTCCTGACACTCTGATTTAGATTGCGTTGTGTACACATCGATAAACACGTTTTTAAGGTATTAAGTGCTACAAAGTCTGTGGTGTTAGTCAATTATTTATTTGTGAAATTTTCTTTTGAAAAGTTATAAATTTTCCTACTTTTACATTAATTTTATTAACAAAACCAAGTTTAGCGCTACTTTTGCAGTTGGAGCTAAACGAAAAGAAGAAAATGCAAAGCCGACTAAGAAAAACTAACTTTTATGACCCAGTGTTAACAATTTGCCAGGCTTTCAAGCGTGAAATGGCAGTTAGTTTAAATTTATGCATTTGCTTGTAACAAATTTACTTAAACTTTCTCGAAAAAAATCAAAATCAAGAGAATGGGAAGTTCTTACAAAAACTGTTTGATATGTTTTGCCTTAACTTGTCACTAAATTTACATAAGAAATAAATTTCATTTTTAAATTTGTTAAAGGAGAGTTTTCAAAAGTCGCCTTTTATTGCCTCTATACATATTTCGACATTGCAATTTATAATTGCTATGAGGGGGGGAAAAATTGTTAATAGTAATTATACTTATCAAAGGCGTTTTTCAAGTTCTCCCATAGAATTTTTCCTTTGCATATGTACATACAATACTTATGTCTAAAGAATTATATCTATTGAAAATATTGCGAATAAAAAAAAAACGGTTTGTTTTTGACTGCAAAAGTTCGCACGTATCAATAAAACGAAAATAATGCTGCAAAATAATCATTTTTTTTGTCTTATGAAATTCATTTAGTTGCTACAGGTATCGCAAACAAAACGGTTGAATTGTTTTGAAAAAAAAAAAAAAAAATAGAAAATTCAATAAAAATATATTCAATTCAATACTGGCTCTCAAACACGATATATACATATTTCGCGTACTTTTAAATTTCTATAAAAATATTCGAAAGCCAAAAAAATCGCCTTATATCGTTAATATGCAATTAAATCGCAATAAAATCTTAATCATATCCGGCTGTGTATTCGTTTTTGCCATTCTGAATGGCTGGTTGATATTTCCGAAAATTTTGAAATTCATTTTAAAGAAACAGGTGAACTTGAAACCCGGCTCCGATATTCGCGAATTATGGGAAAACACACCATTTCCTTTGCATTTCTATTTTTATGTTTTCAATATAACGAATCCAGATGAGTTTCTGAATGGAGCCAAGCCCAATCTGCATGAAATTGGTCCATTTGTTTTCGAGTAGGTGGTGGATGATTTTCAATAAAATGTAAAAAAATATTAAGAAAAAAATTTGTTAATTTTTTTTTTTTTTGCTACTTTTTGTCAAGTGAATGGAAATCAAAATATGATTTAGAGGATGATGATGTTGAGGACACGGTAACTTATCATATGAAGAATGTATTCATTTTTAATGAAAAGGCCTCAGCACCGCTGACAGGAGAAGAAGTTATTACCATGGTACATCCCCTAATAGCGGTAAGTGTTTCCTTGGTTCGTTGCTTCGTTTAAAAATGAAAAAATTCTCTCGAAATTCTTTTGAAGTTTTTATATTTGTATGGCTTTAAAAGCTTAGCGAGTTTTGGGGGTTATTGTTTGGCGTGTTTTGCGGAATTCAGTTTTCTGACATTTGTTCCTTTACTTTTTGTGATAAAATGTTTCCCAGAGCGCACTTTTTCATTTTGAAATATTCAGATATGTGATAGAACTAAATACTTAAAATAATTCGTTAAAAAAAACATATTCGAGCCTGTTCGGTAATCTCGGTGATTTTAAATCACAAACGGTTTTAAAATCACGAAGGTGATATGTTGGTGCTCTGAAAATTGCGAAATTTTAACTTTTTCAGAGTGCTTTTTTCAAATCTTCTATATTCTTTATGGAATTAAAAGTTTAACAAGTTTCGGGGGGTAATTGTTTGACGTCTTTTGCGGATTTCAGTTTTAAGATATTTGTTCCTTTTTGTGATAAAAATTGTTCCAGTAAGAGTGCACTTTTTCATTTTGAAATATTCAGATGTGTGATCGATACATAAAAGAATTATTTTTAAAAAAGAAAAACGGTGTGTTGAACATATTCAAGCCTGTTCGGTCGGTAATCACGGTGATTTTAAATCACAGTATTCAGTATTTTATTCACCATATCGCCATTTTTGGTCCGACCATAGCCCGATGTTTATGGTTCTATTGTTTAGTATTAAGATTTGAATACGTATTGTTAGTTCACTTTGAAGATTCAATAAATAAAAAAATGTTAAAAAAATGGTTCTATTGGGGCTACATTTCTGTCTTTAATAGCTTTTCACTACCGCGTCTGATTGATAATTATTTTTAAACAAAAATAAAGCCCTATTATTTTCATAAAACTTTCACGTTGAAACTATTATTTTTACTCATAAACAAAAATGTTATAGATTAATAAAAAAAAAAAAAGTACTGAAAGTATTTTGGGATATGGTAACGCTTTTGGCAAAAATTCCATTTTCGCATAGTTGACATTCTGAATGAAGCAAATGCTTCGAATTTTTATAGTGATACGAGAATGAAACACCAAAAAACAACAAAGCAAACCAAACAATAACGGAACTTTTGCGAAAAGTGTTACCATGTATCAAAACACTATCAGATTTTTTTTTAACTTCTATAACTTGTTTGTTTAATAATAAAAATAAATAGTTCCAACGCAAAAGTCTTAACAGGGCTTTATTTCCCTTTCGAGTGGGTTGGTACAAAAATATAGCCGTGATAGACCCATAAACACCATATAAAATGTTATGATCTGACTAAAAATGGCCCCACAGTGAAAAAATACTAAAACGGCGGTATTTGTAGGCGTGGCTAAAAAACTAAAAATTATTTTTGGAATTATTTTTACATTACCTTTAATCCTATATTACACGTTTTTTAAAGCTGCGTATTTTCCGCATACATTCTAGCCTTGCAATCTACTACTAAACACATGCACGAGTACAGTTACACTCAAATCACACCAGCTTCTGAAATCTCAGCTACTTGTGGTTATTTGAGTTTTTCAATGTTTTTCATATGGGATTTTCTGGCTAGTTTTTATATCTACAGAATGTCAATAAATAAAGAGAAAGAGATAATGGGAGTAATATATTTGCTTTCAAAAAAAACACACAATTCAGTACTGTTACTACCAACGGCAAATAGTACTTTGAAAAAAAAAAAAAAATAGTGCGACGTACATTGGAGAGCTATATGTGCATATGCATATGTATGGATTTACGCTTAGATGCGTGCAAACACTTTGTACCATTAATAATTCTCAAAGTATTGTATTGATAACAGCTTTGTCTTAAAAAACAGTAAAAAAAAGTCTATGCACAAATCCACAGATGAATTCTTTCGTTTTGATTAGTTGAGTGTATTAGCGAGAGTAATGTCAATCAAGATCATATAACATACTTTTATTATTTGTACAAAAAATCATGCGTAGAATCATGTTAAAGCAGTTTTCGCAATATTTTCTGCTAAATCATTGCACGCCTTTAGTATCTACTAGTGTATTTGTTACAGCAAATACAAATTGATTGACGACACATCGAATAAAATGTTTACTCAAAAGAAAAACTTCCATCTACAAAAATAACGTTAACATTCGGTTTTGTATGCCCCCATTTTTTGTCTGATTTCAATTCAAACTTTTGTTGTTAAGGTACTGAAAACTTAAGGGAACTAACTGTTCGTCAACAATTTTATTTCCCCCCTTTGCATACTTTGTCAATTAAATCTTTTAATTTTTTTCATTTTAAATGTTTTTTTTTGTTTTGTTTGTGAATATATTATCACAGGTAATTGCTGCAAATTACTTTATTATCTAGCAATAATATTCCCTTGTTTTTCATTTCAGCCAATTTCAGTTATTGTCTTACGCGAAAAGGCCGCTATGATGGAGTTGGTGTCTAAGGCAATTGATATTGTATTTAAAGATCAAAAAGGTGTGATGTCAGCACCTTTCATGGATATATTCTTTCGTGGCTTTAATGTAGATTGTTCATCCGAGGAGTTTGCCTCAAAGGCTTTGTGTACAGCATTCTATACGGGTGACGTAAAACAGGCGCTACAAGTAAATGACACACATTTTCTTTTTTCATTTATGCAAGCGGTAAGTAGGTTTTAGAGATATTGAGCTTCCTCAAAGACCAAATACATACCCAAATAGCACTTATGTTGCTTATATGATACGTACGGGGGCGGTTCGATATCTACGTGACGCGTATTTTTCCAGAGCCATCAAAATAGACATTAATCGCCGCACGAAATAAAATTTTCTGGCGAGATTGCCTGCTTCTAGTGGCTGTCAAACTCAATGTAAATGACGCAGCTTGCCCAAAATTGAACTATTAAAAGATGGTGGTTGTTGGCTGCAGTGTTGCATTTAAAAGTCACGGAATTATCAAACAGCTCTCGCATAATCTTTGATTGTCGCTTCATTATTTATTTTTTTTAGGCCAATAACTCAGATGCTGGTAAATTCACCGCCTGCAGAGGTGTTAAAAATGTTCATAAGCTGGGCCAAATCATTCTGTTCCAAGACGAACCCGAACTCGATGTCTGGCCCGGAGATGAATGTAATCAATTCAAAGGTACCGATTCGACAGTGTTCCCACCATTTCTTCACAAAGATGAGGGTATATGGGCTTTCACGCCAGACTTGTGCAGATCATTGGGTGCGCATTATGTGAGAAAAACCTCGTATGCTGGATTGCCAGCTAGCTATTTTACTTTGGATTTAGGAGATATAAAGGTAAGCGATACGGAATTCTTTCTATATGCTGTTTGTTTATAAACGTAATAGTTAAAAATCAGTGAAGGGCGCTGAGTTTGCTCAGTTACGAAGTTTTCCTAGTATTCATAATTACTCATTATATACAGATATATTATTTCGAGATTCGATAAATGTATATGAACTGATCATCAGCAAGTGAGTTTGGAATAAAGAAATACGATTTTTTGGCGGTGGCAATAAATAATACTGAAATGTCAACAAATTTGCCATACTCATATACCACATACACCTGTTTGTATGATAGTGTTGTAATTCATTTACTTCTGCCCACAAGCATCTTGTATAGTTTCATGCATAAAAAGTAACAATGACAACTCTTAATAACGGTAGTCCGCCGGGAAGATATGATACTCGCAGTAATTCCATTGTAATCCTGGTTGTAAGCGATGTGGCACCATGTTGTTAATAACACATGTTAATCAAGTCCAACGCAAGCAGTTGTGGCGTTAAAAGTTTTCAATTATATCACGATATCGCTCTCCATACACAGTCACCGTTACGCCGTTTGCATTTTCAAAGAAAATGAAATGACCGAATAGCCCACCAGACTGTCACTTTTAATGGATGCAAAGGTGGCTGATGAACAATTTGAGGACTTTCCATTGCCCGGAACCGACTATTCTGTTTATTCAAATATCCATTCAAATCAAAATGTGTCTCGTCACTCCTGATGATTTTTTCATGAAAACCGATCATTTATTTTGATAAAATGTTTTGACGATTAAAACACGTTGGTTTCTCGCATATTTTTCCATATTAAATTTACCACATGTCTAGTTCACGACTGCCCAATATGAACGGTCAAGGCTAATGTTTACCTAAATGGCGGCAAAACGAAGTAGTATACCTTCTCGGCGGACAACCGGTACAAACTACTAACGAGAGGAAGACATCACATTTGATTTAGTAGCTTTTTTTAAATTTGCTAAAATAAAATTTTTATTCAACTATCTGCCCATCGCTGATTTTAAATAATCGTTTTTTTTTTGCGAAGAGTAACCCGGAATTGCATTGTTTTTGTGATGACCCTGAAGATTTGGATACTTGTCCTCCCAAGGGCACTATGAGTTTACAACCGTGTTCTGGTGCACCCATTATTGCTTCAATGCCGCATTTTTATAATGCTGATCCCAAACTAGTGGAGGCTGTTAATGGTTTAAATCCGAACGAACATGATCATGCCATCTATATAGATTTTGAATTGGTAAATTTTATGCAAATATTCGTAAACCTGACTACGCTTTATTAATATTACAAATATATTTTTCAGATATCGGGTACACCTTTGCGTGCCGGCAAACGTTTGCAGTTCAATATAGATCTGGAACCAGTGGAACAGATCGAGCCGGTTAGCAAAGTTCCGCAATTGATTTTGCCCTTGTTTTGGGTAGAGGAAGGTGCTGCCTTGAATAAAACATATGTTAATATGCTTAAATACACTTTGTTTTTGTAAGTTGTGTACATACAATATGTATTTTTACTTCTTTTACTTTACTTACTCCTCTTGCGGTTCTTTTTAAAAGGGGTCTACGCTTTAATGCTGGTCTTCGTTGGACACTGATAACATTATCTTTAATAGGTTTAATGGGTGGCGGTTATTTATACATGAAAAACCAAGAAACTTTGGATATTACTCTACCGCCCAAAGACAATAAGATCTCAAATGTTAAGCCCGTCTCAGCCGAAACTGTGTCAGCATCGAGTAAGCCGCCACCTTTGGCACAAGTCGATTTGACAAATCAAAAGGTTGAGAAATTCTAAACTTCATACATTTACATACAAGAAAAACTGGTAGTATTAAAAAAATAATAATAATAATACAATACTTAAAAAATTATGCACAAGTTGAGCAAATATATTAAGCAGATGTCTGAACAACATATTGTACAATAAATTTAATATGAAAAAATTGTTTTAAATTGTTGTGATTACAAATTTTTTAGCTTTATCAGAAGGCACAGCAACAAAGAAAATATTTTGTAAAACGATTTTATTTTACAGCTTCATTGTAATTTTATGTAAAGATTAAGCTTAAGATGTTCATGCAAATGCAGTGAATGAAACCTCAAATAACCGACATCTATAACCAGATACTTCTCTCTCTCTCTCTCTCTCTCTCTCTTGAGCTTTTCCTTACAAAACTTATTCCCAAGGCCGGATAGACTGTGTCTTTGATTTACATCAGCACCTGGCTTGACGGCCTTATCTGATGATAAGCCAACTATACGGGGCTTGCAAGACTCACACTCAATTTTTTTAATGATTTCTATATAAAATTTTTTAGACGAGCACTCGTCTGTGTTCTAAGAACAGCACATTAACCAACTAACCATCAGTACTGGTTCTTTACATTATAGGTATCTGTTGCAAGGCAACAGCACCTCGGGGGTTATTAGCTTCTGAAACCCCGGCATGCATCGTAGTTATGTGGGAAGCCTAATTCCTTTCCGTGCAATTTTAGGTTTAAACCACAGCCAGAACTTTTCAACCTCCCCGTGGGCCTCTCTATGGCTTAACACTAGTAATCCGATGCGGACAACTGTGAAAATGATTTACATCAGTACCTGCCTTGACGGCCTAACCTAATGGTGGACCAATTCCACGGAGTGAATTTTTCACGATTCACCACCGCCCCCGTGTGGCTTGCTAGGCTCACACAGGTATCAATTCTTGTCATATGATTGCGGTCATATGAACAACTTCTTGTTGAGGAGTTCGGGCTTTCTAATCCCTCATGTATGCAATTTCCCAGCAATCAATGGAGGACAAGGCTTAATGAGTTGGTAGGCCGAAGCCCATTAAGAGCATCAGCCCTTAAACCAACTCACCCGTCAATCATCACCACTGGTTCCTTACAGTACACGTAACTGTTGTATAGGCAACAGATCCTCGGGAGATTGTTAGCCCTCGAAAAAAGCCATCACCAAACAATTATCAAGGATACTAACACTCCCTTCCTGCGTTTTAGGTTTCAACCACAGCCAGAACGTTACAGCCAAAGTAGGCCCCTCAACCATGTTCAGCCCGGGTTGAACTAGAAGCAGAACCACCCGGGGGCCATGCTGATCCCCGTTATGCCAATTTATACCCTTGGTAAGGGTTTAGGAAGCCAACACAACATAAGTCATGTGGCTTCCTAGAGTTTTGTTTGCCGCACCAAACGAGGGACCCCTTTCCCTCTTTTCCCCGAAAAACAGAGCGCCTAAGTTAGGAATACGCCAAGGCAAAACCTGTTCCCCGGGGGGAGTCCGATGCGGACACTAAGCTTAGAAAAATTGTGCTGGAAATATCTCTCATACTTGAATCAAGCGCAGCGTACTTGATTTAGAAAAATCTATAATTACCGTTCTTTTGCCACCGCTTAGGATTCATTTAAGTTCGGAATGATTGAATTTTCTTTTCAGTATACCGGATATAATCGTAGGAGCCCCGCTATTTTTTTTTTTTTTTTTTTTTTTTTTTTGTTGAACTCTTATTTAAGAGATGTTCGTCTAACAGGTTTATCCGCAAATCACAGAATAATTGTTTAAGCATAATATTCTTTAAAAAGATTATATATTTTATTTGTTTATTTACCACAATACTTTTAATTACAGATAACTTATAATTGCACTTTAAAGACATTAAAAAATAAAAATAAAAAAACAAAGAAAAACTTTCCGTCAATAGAGTATAATTCTATAAAGGAATTTATTGTTTAAGCTTAATTTACATTAATTAATTTATTTACTTGTTGCTGACTTATTTCATGGATGTTAGTCAAACATTTCGTTTGTGTACACAATTTTGTTTTGGCTTTTTTTTTTTTGTTTTCTTTATCATTTTGAAATTATAATTGATTTTCAATTGAATATGCATGACTTCATTTAGGCATAGAAATAACAATTGTTGTTGGTTTCAATCGTTTAAGATTCTTTTGCCAGTTTGCGGCAAATAAAGCAGCAGGAAGAGGGAAGAATACGAATATAAGATAGCTTTGGAAAGAATAGACACATCTGCAGAGTGATTTGTTTTTCAATATTTGTGATTTAGTTTTTGTTTTTTTTTTAGTAATCAGCTGTTTTATACGAAAATACATTTTTGATGATACATGATTTTGATAAACTTAAGATGTCGTGAATTTCAGAACATTAACAAATCACTTCAGTGATTTAAAACCACCGTGATTTCAGTACATGCCTGTATATATGAATTTGAAGAACACTCTCTTTGTATTAATTTTTTTCAGGCCATGAAAGGGCACAACCAAAATATACAGGCCTGTTCTAAAAATCACATGATTTCAAAGCACATGCTGTTTCAAAAGCACAAATGCGATTTGTGCCTGTTCTGCAAATCACAATTTTTTGTGACTTTCCATGTGATTTCTACTCTTCTGAAACACAAAAAAACAGCTGTTTTTTTATTCAATTTATTGATATTCTTATTTTCAGATAGAATTTTTTTATTCGCGGTATTATTTGCAAAATAAGGTTAATTTCTTCTAACGAATATAGAAGTTAAAATAAAATAAACCAAATCACAAAATAATATAACAAATCTTGCAACAAATAGAACTGTTCTAAAAATCACGTGATTTCAAAGCACATCCTATTTCAAAAGCACAAACGTGATTTGTGGCTGTTCTGCTGCAAATCACAATTATTTGTGATTTTCGATGTGATTTATACTCTTCTAAAGCACAAAAAATAGCTGTTTTTTTTTGCTTCAATTTATTGATAGTTTTACTTTCAGGTTGAATTTTGTTATTCGCGGTATTATTTGAAAAATAAGGTAAATTTCTTCTAATAAATATAAAAAGTAAAGTAAAATAAACCAAATAGCTTTTGCTTAATTCAGTAAATTATTTGGTAAAAAAACAAATAAGTTTACTTAAATAATCAATAGAAAACAAATTTAAGTTATTTATTAATGTAATAAATTATGAAATTTACAATAAAGTACATGCAAAAATTAGGATGTGATTTCAAATTGATGGCAAGTTAGCTTATCGGTTTAAAATCACAATTATTTTATGTGCAGAACACCTTTTTTGTGATTTGAAATCACTTTTACAAAAAGTGATTTGCAGAACAATCCTGAAAATAAGCATGTTTTTCTTAATTTAGTGAATTATTTCGCATAAAATAAATGATTTTATTTAAATAATCAATGGAAAACATATGAAGTTATTTATTAATGTAATAAATTATAAAATTCATAATAAAGTACGTGCAAAAATTGGGATGTGATTTCAAATTGATTGCAAGTTAGCTAACCGATTTAAAATCACAAAAATCAAAAATATTTTGTGAGCAGAACATCTTTTTTGTGATTTCAAATCACTTTCGCAAAAAGTGATTTGCAGAACAGCCCTGATAGATAAACTCGTGTGTGCTTGATCGCACACAGATATTTTCAAATTTCGTGAGTTGCGTATGTCCGATGAAGATTTTCGATAAAAATTCCTGGTCCAACTGGTATGTATGCCACTTATGGATCGGTTGATTTATATGAAAAAGTTTTTTTGTTATGTTTTTTTATGGATGGGAAAATGCATCTTTGCAAAATCTTGACTATGCAATATGTTGCGTTCATCCACCACGAAAAAAACTAAAATAATTTTTCTAAAATATTTTTCTTGAATTCAAAATATTTACCATGACTGTTGCAATAGAAACTAAATATGTAAAAATCGACAATTTAATTTTGTCACATTTTTTGACATTTGTTTGCTTTTTGATCATTTGGCAAGACATCAAAAAACAAATAGATACAAAAAATTAAAGGAAAATAAATAATTTCACTTTCATGTTCACTTGTTGATCACAGAAAAAATATACATATGTATATACTACACATACAGAGCACGGAATAAAGTAATATTTGTTCATATCGTTGCAATAATTTGGAGAAGCCGATGGTTCGATTATCGATAGCAGCCAGTTTAGTCATAATTTGGTTTTTAATCTTTTCTTTAATGACAATAAAGCTACTTTTCAACCGAAAACACATTTTTTGTGTTCTTTTGATTCCATTTTATTAAAAAAAAAATATATATATAAAAAACTAAATATTGTTTCTTTTTGGTGTCAAAGCAAATCGCGCTCTCAAAGTCAGTTTGTTTATCTTTCTATATAAAAGAAAAAAAAAACTAAATTTTTCTTTTAATTACTCCCAACGTTTCGTTGGGGTACTTCCAACTCATTCAGCGATAGATTTTTATTTGGTGCAATCTGGCAACATGATGTAAAAATAAAATAGAATATTAATATATATAATATTAATATATAATTAATCTATATAATATATTAATATATTGTCCAAAATTGTGCCTACAATTGCGTTTGAAATACGAGTATATAGCCCCAGATTTTATATGCTCAACAGAGTTATGATAACTCCTTAGCACAGGGGTGCCCAAAAGTTCTATATGGAAGAGCAAACACCAATACATTTAAGGAAAAACTACTTTTATTTAATATATTTTGTTGTAAAAAGCAAAACTATTTACAAAAACAAAATTTACACTGATAATCGCTGTCAATGTTTACCATCAAAGCATGCGCAAGTGTTCGTGCTTTGCTCTTGTGTATGTGCAGTGCAGAACGACAAAAATATATTATAAGACGAAGTTTTTTGTGTATTTTGCATTGCTAGTGCTGAGTGCAGTATGCGTGTATTAAAGAGCACAGCCCTATAGCTAAGCGCTTTTACAAAAACAATTCAGCATCAAGCTGCCTTAAGAGATCTCTGTTGGTTCAGGGTTATAAATTCTTAAATGTATCTTTACTCACATAAATGTTTGTAGGGTTGTATTTGAGAGGGTATGTACTATCAGGTGGTTAAATTTTAAGGGCCGATGTTGAATGTGAACCACAATTAAACGTCAAGTTTGTTTCTGCATTTCATTTGATTCAATTTCAGACTAACTCAATTTGAACCATGGAAAGATACACAATCAAGCAACGGATTGGCAACATTGCCAGATTAACTTAAGAAAATTATCTACAGTGATCAGACACATTTTCGCCTCAGTGGATTTGTCAATAAGCAGAATTGCCGCATTTGGGCGAATGCTAATCCAAGAGTGATTGTCGAAAAGCCCATCAGGCAATGGCAACAGTGGATGAACAATTTTCGAAGAAAATTATCTTCAGTGATGCGACACATTTTCACCTCTGGATTCATCAATAAGCATAATTAATGCATTTGGGCGAATGATAATCCAAGAGTGATGGTCGGTTTATGGACTGGCGGTATCATCGGCCGTATTTTTTCCCCAAAATGAGGCCGGTCAGGCAGTTACTGTGAATGTTGTTCGCTATCAGGAGATGATAACGAACTTTTTATGATCCGAATTGGAAGATATGGATGTGAACGTTATGATATGTGGTTTCAAAAGGGCGGTGCCTTTTGCCACACGGCTAACGAAACAATGGCTCTTTTGCGCGACAAATTCAATGGCCATTTTATCTCACGTGGTGACGATGTCAATTGGCCGCCAAGATCATATGATTTGACACTGTTGGACTTCCGCCTTTTTTTTTTTCTTGGACTAGTACTCAGGGGATGACCTCAACATATGCAGTGCATTGTACCGGAACTAGGAAAATAGGTTGTGAGGAGGGGGAAAGAGGAAGTAGTGTTTGTGAACATTTGAACTGAACTTTCCAACGTTATAACAGACAGGAAACACGTCTGCAGGCAACTTCTTTCACAGACGAAGCGTACGGCTAAAAAACGAATTCTCTTTGTAATCCGTTGTACGATTCCCCGGGCAATCGACTATAAATGGCTGGCGGTATCATCGGGAAATAGGTTGTGAGGAGGGGGAAAGAGGGAGTAGTGTTTGTGAACATTTGAACTGAACTTTCCAACGTTATAACAGACAGGAAACACGTCTGCAGGCAACTTATTCCACAGACGAAGCGTACGGCTAAAAACGAATTCTCTCTGTAATGCGTTGTACGATTCCCCGCGTAATCGACCACAAATGGATAAGCTCTGGATGATGAACGTATGGTACTTAAAAATGTGCGAGCTTCGGGAACAAGATCAATAATCTCGTCAGAACAAAATCCATTATAGTAACGATAGAACAGAGTAACGCACCTTTGGGTTTATTTGAAAGAAAAAGTGTAATTCGGCACATTACCAGCATAGAATCTACATTATGCCACAGCTTCATTAAAAATTTGGACCATCGGAAGGAGGTGAGCGGCGGCCATTTAGTCAATAGTTTGCTTCATACATAATTGAACTATACCAATATTATCATATTAAAAAAAAATGACAATAATCCTAAATAAGGTGTGTTTTATTCAAAATCAATAACAGCCGTTAAAATGTAATCACTTTTTACATGTAGACAACATTTAGGGTTTTGCTCTAAAACTTCGGATTATATTTCTTTCGGCTTGGCAAAAACCTTATAGCTTTTCTGCATTCAGGTAACGATATGTTCTGTGTAAGTTTATATGTGTATAAATTTCAAATAAACATAAACACCTGTATATTTGTAAATCTTTTTTCTACAAAAGTAATTAATGAATTAAATTTAAAGTCTTAATTATCTTTTCTTGTAAAGTAATCGAAAAAAACATTTTTTTTTTTTTTTTGCAATTTAAAAATATATTTTTCTTTTCGATTTCGTATGTATACATACATATGTATGTATGTGCATTATTTGTAATTGGATTAATGTTTTGTTGAAAATCTACATTTTATTTTCTAATAAAGAAAAAGGTTCATAGGCACTTTCCTTTTAGTTTTTTTGTCATTTTAACTCATTTTAAAAACATTAAATCAACATTAAGAGGCAACTTAGCAACACTTGTCATGCTCAAATATCGGTGGTCAGACGCACAAATGTGTGCAATTTGTTTACATTTGTTGTTTTTGTCATATGACATCAGCAAACGTTGTTTTCATTTAATTGAAGCTGCCAATAGTTGTAAAATTTTACACATGTATGAATGCAACAGCTTATTAGATAATTGGCAATTGTAGGAACTTATTCAGAACATGCAATTGGAACTTGAAATTTATAATTACTGTATGCATTTACATCAGTGGTGTCCAAAACCGTCAATTTCACGGGAGTATAGGGCAAAAAATTAAGTTTTAGCGACGTCCTCATATATTCAATACAAAAAATGTTCGTGATAACCACGAAGACATACATACAGAAAGAAAAAGCTCGTACTAAGTTTAACTACGAAAAACACACAAGTATACTTAAAATAAACCGAAAACAGGATTGTTCAAGAAAACCAATCCTACAATATCCTAAAATAAGTACTAAATTCTTGAATCAAGTGCAGAATTCTTACGACGAGCAAAACAACCAAAACAAAGACACCAATATATACATACATTCAAAATAGGGGTACCCATTAGGGATCGATACTTATACTCGATGCGGTATCGATCGCAAAGTATCGATACTTGTATCGGTCGATTTCTTCTTACGATTAGCAACAGGGAAGAGTACAGGGAGCCAAAAATCAAAGTCTTCGTTATAGACTTGATCTTCTGATTCACTGGCTGAAATTGAGGGTCTTAATTAAGACACCATAAGCGAAGATTTTTAACATGCAGGAATTTTATCATAACAATTCTTCAACTACATTCACCGAATAGTTTCTCTTGTAACTTTCTGACACATTCATTGATATAATACTCGATAAAGTCACATACGAGTACGTCTGGTCTGACGATTTTTTAGTGACTAATTTGAATGGTTTTAGTATCTCAGAGATCGCTGCCAAGAGGCTAAATATGAATGATTGACTGAATAGTGATATTCTATTAATCTCCGAATGGCGTCGTAAAAACAGGGTCACCTTTAATGCTCGTTAGACCCATTGTTGCTTAATAACACACAAACTACATCTACATCCGACCGAAAATGGAATACAACTCTCATGTTTGGGCCGGTGCCACAAAGTCTATTTTGGGGTTAATCGACAGCGTGCAGGAGAGGGCGAAGAAGCTCATCGGTGACAGTAGGGTATCCAACTCTATTGACTCACTGGAGCATCGACGCAGTGTGGGGTGCGTTACTCTGTTCTATCGTTACTACAATGGATTTTACTCTGACCAGATTAGGGATCTTGTTCCCGAAACGCGGACATTTTTGCGCAGCATGCGTTCATTGCCCGGCGAATCATACTACGCGTTACCGAGAGAATTCGTTTTTCAACCGTAAAGGGTATTTCTGACCGATACATACTTGGTACTTGGTGGTAAAGCATCGGTATCAAAAGTACTTGGTATCGAACGAAAAGTATCGAGTATTTACTTGTATTTACTCGCGACTGAATTGCTGGAAAATATCAATAAAAGATTATTTAAGAAAAAAAAAACTTATCAGTTCAGTAGAAAGTTGCAAGTGCACAGAGATTGTGCTTGTGTTTGTGTTAGTAAAAAAGTTAGAATGTATTAAGTTTTTCTAACTTGCACCTGCACGTGTAAACACTGCGTTAGTGTAAAGTAACTTATTTACTCTCTTATTCAACGCGCTCTATTTGCCCCCCACTATTTTACAAACACATGTAAGAATATATGTATGCATTTGCATAAAGTAAAGATGTTGATTCTAAGAATTATATACTTGCTTACGTTCATACTTAAACATACATATATAATTACATATCTATGTATGTATGTACTTACAATCTGTCGATTCTTTTGTTTAAAAGTTTTTTAGCGTAACTTTGTTCTATTGTTATTATTCTGACGATATAAAAATTTATCTTTCATCTTTCTTTAATTTTTTTTGTTCGTTTTATTATGATAAATTGAGCAGGTTGAATATTTATAAACGAGTATATTGTACATATGTATGTATATGTACCTACGTATCTACATACGTTTTTTAATTCAAGTAGCATCATACAATTTTGTTTAGTAAATCTAATTTTTTTTTTTCTTAAAATTTGTAATACAATTATTTTTGGTTAGATGCCTGCCTCCCTCTTACCAACGTATTTAAATATTTGTAAACTTGTTTATACCACCTCTCGATACCTAAGAAAATATTTGATTTTGTTTCGTACATACATAACTATGTTAGATATATAAAAAATATGTGTCTATGTATGTACATACATATATGTATGTATATGCATGCATACAGTCATCTAAAAATTTTGTCAATTATTTGCTTTTCTTTGTGTTAAATAATTACGGTGCCAAGCTGTCTGTCAGTGTTAACAACAACAGCAATGATAGCAAAAACTTAAACACATGGCAACAAAACGTACAGTGATGGGGAAATACAATAAGTCAAGGCCACAAGTTTTTTTTTAAACTAATGATTTTTATTACTCGTATATTTTTTGTTCTTTGTTAAAGGAAAATTAATAAGATATATGTATGTATGTACATATGGTTTATATAAACATATCTCTCCTTTGTTGTAACAACGTCATAACTCAGAAAAGCTTGTTTCACGAAAACACACATTGAAAATCTTTAGTTTCGATGCACGCCTTGCAGAAAGATTTTAAAACATATCTCCTAAAAGAGGCAGTTTCAAGTAATTTAAATTTTTGGCACAATACACTCATCGAAAATCGCTCATAGATGTGATGTATTTTAATATCAATGCAATATCACATGTCCTTATTTTTCAGTCCATGTAAATTTTTATCGTTGTGAGGTCGGCAATTAACTCAGTTGCTCTAATTATCATTGACAACTATGTATTTCATCAATCATCATGGGCGACGTGCCCTCGAAAATTTTTAAAAAGTGGCACAAAAAGGATATTTTAAAAAAACGTATCACAAAGAGGATACGTATTTGAAAAAACAAATTGAATTTCGTATTTAAATGAAGCTTCAAGCAAAATAACATTTATATACGAACTCAAACCCTGGGCTTTAATAACTTGTCTGTAACACAATTCAACTTCTGCAGATTTATTAATAAAACATAAGTAATTTGAATAAATTTTTGGCATAATATAAAAGTACTGTTAACAATTCTGAATTGTTAGCTCGAAAAGCTCGTTTTTTGTGATATGAATATGTTGCAATAAAGGAGCGATACGTAGGTATAAAAAATTGTATATACAGTGCTGCTGTTTTAGTACGAAAATTGGAATTGTCATATTGCTTCCGGGGAAAGAGTGGGGATTTTGGGGATTCACGAAGCCGATTTTGGGAATTTTCTAAAAATTTTGGAGCCACTTTGCTAACCAGTTTGGATCCTGTTTTTCATATTCGGTGAGCGTTTTTGCCGTGGAACAGCATCTGAACTATAAACACTCATTCATCCGCTTCAATCTGAAAATTTAAATAGCCGTATTGTTCCTGAGGAAGTGGGGGATTTTGACGTTTCCTAAAGCCGACTTTGCGAATTCCCAATAAAACTTGGAACCGCTTCGCTAACCGAATCGGTACCGGTTTTTTATATTCGGTACGCGTTTTGGCTGTGGAACGTGTATCTGAATTATTAAAAAAAAATTCGGAACGCGTTAGACGGATAATTATCTGGTTATATGGACAACTTAAGATGAAGTTAAACAATAGTGAATGAGTAATTTTATATCGAAGCATGTTTCTTAAACTATATTTATTATTAGAAAAGAAAACCCTATAAAACAAATTTCGCATTTGAAACATTTTGTTGAAAACGGCCTTTCCCATATACCATCACGTCAAAAACGTTCTATTACAAAGTAGTCCATACAGAGGCTAAAATAGTGAATAAAAAACTCAATTGTTTTTTCAAATTATTATTATGTCATTATCATCTGAAAAAGATAAAAATTAAAAAAAAAAAAGTTATCAGCAGCGCTGGCAATTTCACCTGTTATGAATTTGCATTGGTTATAACGTTTTTTTATATTTCTTAAAATGATACAGATTTAGCATCTAAATCAATTTTGGATCCCCCTACAGATTCGTTATAGCAAAGTTTAATTGTAACTTAACGTACATTAAATTTTAAATGTCAATTAATTTTTTTAAGTGAAAGGGTGTAGATCAAGTTATTCCGCTGTTCGTAATCATTTTGTTAACTTGTTAATTGTTGTCTCGAATTAATCATTTTTTTTTAATGAATTTGGAGCGTTTTTTTTTTTATACAATATTTTTGAAGAGGGGAAAATGCAACAGAAATGCTGAAAGTGAGTTTTTAATAAAAATCAAATTAATACCTATTTTATTTAATGATTAAATACAACATATATAAATATTTTACAAAAAAAAAATTCATAATAATAATAATTCAATCAGCAATTAAATCATTCACTTTCTAAAAACAATAGGTACTAAAAATTTAGCAAACCTGTTGCATTCCACTAACATGAATATTTATGTTGGCAGTACTTTTTTCAGTGTGCAAACAATTGTCGCCTTACCAACTTTTATTTTCATCATGTTTTATTGCTTTTTTTTTGCTCTCTTGTAAACAGTAATTTTTGTTTGTGTTGCACAGAAGAAGAAGAAGAAAACGTCCTCTTTGTATCAAAAAGAAATCAAACGTTTATTCACCTTTTTGTTTTATTATCTATTATTGTGCTGCTGTTGTTCACAATGTCGTTGTTGTTGTTTTTGTTATTGCTGTTGTTTTTTGTCTTTTACAATGTTTACACTTTCTATACACTTATTTACATTAATTACATGCATTTATGCCAATACGATTGCGATGCATTTAAATTAAGTATATTTTTTTCTCTTTTGTACGATTGCCAAGTTTTGTTTTCCTTTAGATTCTTTTTGTTTTTCGCCCACTGACCCAAGTAAAATGTTGTTGGTAAATATTATTGACACTAGAAACAAAAGTATATAAATAAAAACGAACTTTAATGAAAAATGTTTGATGGAATAATTTCATTCGTGAGTTTTGTGTAGTAGTTTATATTTTTTCTATTTACAACAAGTTTTGTGTGGGGAAATGTTAATAAAGTCATTAATCAGATACCGGGTGCCTGACGAGAAGATATAGTTCTTTATTTTGCCGCCATTTTGGTACACATTAGTGTTCATATTTGGCAGTCGAGAGGTCGACACGTGACAAATTTATTTTGCATATATATTCGGTAAACCAACGTGTTTTAATCGTTAAAACATTTTATCAAAATCAAGCATCGATTTTCATGAAAAAATCATAATCATACGTAATGGGCAATGGAAAACCCTCAAATTATTGATGTCACCTTTGCATTCATTCAAAGTAACAGTCTGGTGGGCAATTTGATCAGGAGGAATCATTAGCTTACTTCTTTGAAAATGTAAACAGCGTAATGGTAACTCTGAACGGGGAGCAATATCGTGATATGATTGAACACTCTTTTATGCCACAACAGGTAGTATCAATAACAGGGTTTGCACCAAACCAGGGCACTCTGCTTTCTGGGGCAAATAAAACTTTAAGAAGTCGCATGACGTAATATTCAGCCATGTCACAGCGCTTAATTCCGTTCGGAAAAGGAATTCAATTCATTTTTTACTTCATCAAAAAACGAAAACCTAAAAAACTTTTCGGAATGAAATCATTTCTAATTGCAAGAATGAAAGTAGTATTATCTTATAGAATCGATTTTATTCCGAAAAAGTTTTAAATTTTCGTTTTTTGAAGAATTTCATTTCCGAACGGAAGTGAATTCTGTGACATGGCCGATTGTTTCAAAAATGAATTAGAAATTAGAAAAACGCTGGACGAAATGTATTGATCTAATAGGAGATATGTTGAAAAATTAAGCGCGTGCTTGTCGAGAAGCTATTTTTTATTTAAATAATCTTGGATTTATTACACAGCCCTCATAAGTCATTATAAAGTTACTTATACATTACTCAATACTTATATTGTTTGTGGTTTCGAAAATTTAAAAAAGATAATTTTGACAAAGATGGCAAAGATCACTTTGGGAGATTGTACAGTTGAAGGAATTATTGGAGGAAGATTCGTCTCAAACACAAAAAGAACTTTCAGTTAAGTCTCACATCGTTTAAAATCGTTAGGAATGTTTTATAAAACCAAGTTCTATACGTATTAAAGTGGAGACATGCTGAATGCCGACTAAGCATGAGGAGGAAAGTGAGAAATGGTGCTAGCTAGGCATAAAACATAATATTTTTTTGTTATGTTTTATGCCTATGGTGATGCAAAGAGGATAGATAAGACTGTGATAAGCCAAAGACTGTGATAAGCCAACAAGAAGAAAGTCGTGCGGATACTACCTGGCCACGCAAGATCAACATCAAATATTTATGGAAAAATACTCATGCTGTGTATTTGAATGGATCAGCTGGGTATGGTGTACTACACAATTGATTAGCTTCAGCCAGGATCTGAAGCTAATCAATCCACAATACTACTCTAGACGCGACATGATCATTATCGTCCGCAGTTAGCGGTTCCAGTGAAAATTTGGAAATACTTGATAAGGAACTAGAAACTACGCTATCCGACTATCATCTGTTCCGGCCAATGTCACATGCGCTGTCGGAACAGCGGTTTATATCATAGGAAACGGGCAAAAATATTAGTTCGATTCGTGGATAGGAAAAAAGCAGTTGCTGGTGATGCACAATTCGTCGATTAGATTTAAATTATCGTTCTTCCGCAATAAATATTACTTTAAAAAAAAAAAAAAATGTGGTGGAGATCTATTTTAACACACTTTTTATATTAGTTTCATTTGTATGTTTGTTTGTAACACTCCCCCAAACCCATGTCATATAAGTGATGATTACATATGTAGGTTTATAAAACTGTATGTACAGTGTTGCTGCTTTAGTGCGTAAATTGGAGTTGGCGTATTGCTTCCGGAGAAGTGGGGGGATTCTGGAAGCATATTTTGGGAGCTCCGAAAAACATTCGCAACCACTTCGCTAACCGGTTGGGAACGGGTTTTTCATACTCGTTGAGCGTTTTCGCCGTGGAACATGCGTCTGAACAATAAATGGTCTTTCGCTTTAGTGCGAAAATTGAAGTTGCCGTATTGTTTCTGAGGAAGTAGGACGTTTTTGAAGTTTCCTGAAGCCGACTTTGGGAATTCCCAAACAAACTCGGAATCTCTTCGCTAACCGAATCGGTTTTTCATATTCGGTGCGTGTTTTGGCCGTGTATCTGAACTAAAATTGAACTTGCAAACTATTTGCCGTTTTTTTGGAATTTCAAAAAAAAAAAAAAACCTGAACGCTTTGTACGTATAATTATCGGATTATATGGATAATTAGTTTGATACCGAAGCGTGTTTTTTAGTTTCTTATTTATTTACTTTTAATATTACAGTTTTTTGTGTTATTTATTATTTTTATTTATTCAAAAAATATTAAATATTTTTTGTACAAATTTGCACATGCATGTATATCTATACGATATTAAAATAAAATACTGTTGTTCTTTGAACCTGTTTACTTTAAGTACGATTATTAAATAATAAGTATTTTATACAAATATAATAGTGTAATGCGACATTGTTATCAGTTTTTCAACATCTGGCCATATATATCACGAACCCCTTAAAGCACAATAGAAACTTGTTGCCACATTGTTTTATTAAAGCGTTCGAACTCCTTCAGACGCAAATCCAAATCGTTCAATTTGTTTAGCACAACGGAAAACTTTTGCTCATATATATCAACAATGGCTTTAAGTTCATGTCTCAATTTCTCCACTTCTTTGACGTCTTCGTATTTCTGCTGATCGGTAGAGGGTGTTTTTAAATTCTCCTTGTCAGTATTGTACAACTGTTGATGATTTAATGAGTCCACATAATATTCATCATCGGCTGGTTCTATGCGGTACATACACTGAATGCCGTGAATGTATTCCCCGGGAAAACTGTCATCAAATTCATCGTGTGTATAAGAGATTTTCAAAGGCATAATCAGCACATCCATAAGCATTTTCAGATTGTAACAGTTCCAGTTATTGTGATGGATATAGAATTGTGTTAATTTTTCCAGATACTTGAAATTTAAAGGATTAATTTCCTCGATTTGGTTAAAGGATACGTTCAGTGATCGCAATTTACTGGAGGAGATTAAAATGCTCAAAGGAATTTCTTTGAGAGAGGTGTTACTTAAATCAAGTCTTTCCATAGAATTGATTTGCATTAAATCGGGAAGAGTTTTTAAGCCAGGATTATTCGACACATCCAAAGTTCTTAAATTGGTGGCAAGCGACAAGGAGGATATTTGCTCCAAGGCATTTTCTTTCAGGCGCAATGTTTCCAAGTATTCAGGTGCGCTAAAATACAATTCTCTTATGAAATTTTGTTGCAAATCCACATGAACAGCTTCACCATAGATATTGATACGATTTAGAGAACAATTTTTGGCCCACAAATTTTCCACTCTAATATCGGCCTGCACTAAAACTTCTAATTGGGGATTGTGGGAAAAGTCCAAATACTTTACGATGCGTTGTGCTTGGAAAGCATAATCTTGTATCTCAGTTAAAGCATTATATTGTAAATTTATGCCAAACAAACGGGGATTACTCATGAACAGGCCACCTTCTATGATTTGCAAGCGATTTTCAGCCAGATTTATTTGCTGCAGTGAAGGTAAATAGGAGAAGATTTTCGATGGCAACGTTTCAATGAGATTATTGTGTAAATCTAAAAAGTTAAGTTTCTCCAAACCTTTGAAGCTGTCGTTATGCAAAACACTAATGCGATTGGCATCCAAAAAGAGAAATGATAAATTTCCGGCTAAAGAAAAGACACTGGGTTTTATTGCTGCCAGAAGATTTTCAGACAGCAGCAAAATGTTTAGCATATCAGCACTCAGAAAATTATCCCATTTAAGGATTTGCAAAGAACAATTTCGGAAATCCAGTTCTTGCGGCTTGAAAGCATAAAAGAGTTGCAAAGGAAAATTCGCAAACTTCGAGTCGGCAAAGGTTAAACTGTAGTATTTCTTGGGTTCTATGACTTCATAAGTAGTATTGGAGGTTATATGTATTTCCATCTTGCGTTCGAAAGAAACTATAACATTGCTGTTGCCATAATCAAATCCGGAACAGACAATAATATTATTGCATCTTTCATCGTTTGTATACAATTCAATTTTCTTTAAGCTTCGACCTTTCACATCATCACTTCCAGTGCTTTCAGCTTCTAAGGATGGGATCACATCTTCTGTAGCTTTATCTGCGTTAGCCTCATCCGCTGTGTCTTCTTCATATTCAGTTTCTGCCAGTGATTCCGTTGGTATCGCCTTTACGATCAATAGCACAATTAAGATCAATTTAAATATTTCCATAGCAAAAAATTTTGAATTTTTTATTTCGTTTCAATACCGTTTGTTATGTTCGTGTTTCAGCGTTTGATTTTTAACTGAATATTTTGCGCTTTTTAATTTGAATTCTCTTCCACGTTTGACTGCACAATTTTTGTGTTTATTATATTATTTAATTTATTGTTATTATTGTTGTATATCTAAACTATTTTGTGATTATTTAGAATAAAAACATATTAAAAAAAACAGAAAAAAGTTATAATTATATGTACATCATATGTGAATCAAATAAATGAATATACAGAATAAATTGATGTACAGAAATTTATAAATTCATTAAGAAACACAGTTTTATTAAAATAGTGGGAGACAAAAGCAAAACTGTTCTTGGAGATACGATACACGCCGCTTTCCTTTGAGAAGCTTTAACTGTGATTTCTTGCCACATAAATAATTAAAGAGGATGCTAGGGATAGCCACTAAAAATACCGGATGCTGAAGTGTTTATGGAGGAGTCATGTTGTGTCTGCCGGCTATATCATAACCGGTACTGAAATTCGTTTCAATTTCCAAGCTATATAAAAACAATTAAAATCATTAAGGCAATATTTAGGACTTGGTTCGCCATCTCGAACGTTAACGGTCACAAGCGTTTCGATCAGCGAAAACAACTACTTGTGATCCACTTCTAAGCTCTAGGCCAACAGAATGAATATTAGGTAAGGTGGAGCAAACTGTCAGCTGTTGAAAAAGCCAGCTCACTTGAGGCCAATTTGGCCCCATTGTGTTGCCTGAAATTGATTATAAGCCTTAGCGGTTTAAATATTTCCCACCAATCTAGTTTTGAACCAACCTGAGGATCAGGTGGCAGTCCAAGCATTTCGATTATGCGGACAAATTATGCAGTACCGATCTGCCCAGATACAACGTCCTTATATACAAAAGAGTTGGATGACACATAGCTGTGAAAAATATTTACATCAGCACCTGCCTTTACGGCCTAATCTGATGGTGGACCAGATGCACGAGAGAATTATTTACGATTCACCAGCACCCTCGTGCGGCTGACTAGACTTGGCAATTTTTGCCATATGTTTGTAGCCATTTCAGCAACTTCTTGTTGAGGAGTACGAGCCTTCTAATCTCTCCTGTATGCAATTTCCCAGCAATCAATGGAGGACAAGGCTTAATGAGTTGGTAGGCCGAAGCCCATTAAGAGCATCACCCCTTAAACCAACTCACCCGTCAATCATCACCACTGGTTCCTTACAGTACACGTATCTGTTGTAAACGCAACAGTCCCTCGGGAGATTGTTAATCCCCGAAAAAAGCCACGCCAAGCAATTATCAATAATACTAATACCCCCTTCCTGGGTTTTAGGTTTCAACCACAGCTAGAGCATTTAAGGTAGGCACCTCAACCATGATCAGTCCGGGTTGAACTGCAAGCAAGAAGACTCTGGGGCCATGCTGATCCCCATTCTGTCAATTTATACCCTTGGTAAGGGTTTCGGAAGCCAACACAACATAAGTCATGCGGCTTCCTAGAGTTTTATTTCCTACAACAAACAAGGGATCCCTTTCGCTCCTTACGCGACAAACAGAGTGACCTAGTTAAGAATACGCCAAGGCAAAACCTGTTCCCCGGGGAGGAGAACGACAGATAACTGTGAAAATGATTTACATCAGTACCTGCCTTGACGGCCTAACCTGATGGTGGACCAATTCCACGGAGTGAATTTTTCACGATTCACCACCGCCCCCGTGTGGCTTGCTAGGCTCACACAGGTAACAATTCTTGTCATATGATTGCGGTCATATGAACAACATCTTGTTGAGGAGTTCGGGCTTTCTAGCCCCTCATGTATGCAATTTCCCAGCAATCAATGGAGGACAAGGCTTAATGAGTTGGTAGGCCGAAGCCCACTAAGAGCATCAGCCCTTAAACCAACTCACCCGTCAACCATCACCACTGGTTCCTCACAGTACAGGTATCTGTTGTAAACGCAACAGTCCCTCGGGAGATTGTTAGTCGCCGAAAAAGCCACGCCAAGCAATTATCAATAATACTAATACCCCCTTCCTGCGTTTTAGGTTTCAACCACAGCTAGAACATTTAAGGTAGGCACCTCAACCATGATCAGCCCGGGTTGAACTGCAAGCAGGACCACTCGGGCGCCATGCTGATCCCCATTCTGTCAATTTATACCCTTGGTAAGGGTTTCGGAAGCCAACACAACATAAGTCATGCGGCTTCCTAGAGTTTTATTTGCTACAACAAACAAGGGATCCCTTTCGCTCCTTACGCGACAAACAGAGTGACCTAGTTAGGAATACGCCAAGGCAAAACCTGTTCCCCGGGGAGGAGAACGACAGATAACTGTGAAAATGATTTACATCAGTACCTGCCTTGACGGCCTAACCTGATGGTGGACCAATTCCACGGAGTGAATTTTTCACGATTCACCACCGCCCCCGTGTGGCTTGCTAGGCTCACACAGGTAACAATTCTTGTCATATGATTGCGGTCATATGAACAACATCTTGTTGAGGAGTTCGGGCTTTCTAACCCCTCATGTATGCAATTTCCCAGCAATCAATGGAGGACAAGGCTTAATGAGTTGGTAGGCCGAAGCCCACTAAGAGCATCAGCCCTTAAACCAACTCACCCGTCAACCATCACCACTGGTTCCTCACAGTACAGGTATCTGTTGTAAACGCAACAGTCCCTCGGGAGATTGTTAGTCGCCGAAAAAGCCACGCCAAGCAATTATCAATAATACTAATACCCCCTTCCTGCGTTTTAGGTTTCAACCACAGCTAGAACATTTAAGGTAGGCACCTCAACCATGATCAGCCCCGGTTGAACTGCAAGCAGGACCACTCGGGGGCCATGCTGATCCCCGTTCTGTCAATTTATACCCTTGGTAAGGGTTTCGGAAGCCAACACAACATAAGTCATGCGGCTTCCTAGAGTTTTATTTGCTACAACAAACAAGGGATCCCTTTCCCTCTTTACACGACAAACAGAGTGACCTCCTAGTTAGGAATACGCCAAGGCAAAACCTGTTCCCCGGGGAGGAGAACGACAGATAGTGTGATCAGCATTGTCTTTCTCCTATTCATCCCAGCAAGTTTTACAGAAGCCATTATGCGGAAATTAACCTCGCTGCATAAGTCGGCGAGTGACAGTATCCTGTCAGAGCAGACACTGAAATAGGTAATTTTCGCCGGAATATAGGATAATAGTGAAGCACCAAAACGTAGCAAAAGATATACCATTACATAATAAAAAATTTTTATAATGTATAAGAACGTTAACGTTCGAGATGAACTATCGGTTTAGTCCAATTAACATGAAAGTTCCTGCGCAGAGCCAACTATTTTCGAGATGTGCGCAGACTAGACAACATAAGTTCTTAACTGGTAGTTCACCAATGAAATCTCAACTTAGACTTAATACTATTATTTTTCTCTTTGTAGTTTATCAGTCTGTAACGATCTTTGTTCTCATCCATAGACTGAAACTAAATAAATAAATAAATGGGTCTCTTACGAGGGCTGCTTGTTAATTCCGGGACTACTATACAGATATGAATAAACAAACGTTTTTCGGCAAATAAGCGTTTGACTTTCCAAAATAATATCCGATATCATTTTAGATCTATACATTTAGTCCAATATTTTTCCAAATTATAAGTATTCTCAAAGCCCTCAAAATAGGCACTTGTTTATCCAAATTGGCTCTTGATTCGATCCAAAACTCTTAACATCCAGCCATTTCTTTAGGGTTTGGAAAAAGCAGGAGGCTATCTACTTCTGCAGAATATTCTGGATGGGGTAAACAGTTCGTAGCCAAATTTAAAACTGATAGCTCCACCCCGCCATTACTAGATCTGGTAATAATTAATTCTAATACATATCTTAGGGAGTATTTTTGGTAAACTGCTCGAAGCTTTCTGCCGTCAAACATAAATTAAAAGACGCTACTTGTTCAAAATTCGACAGTAGTTTATTGAAAAATGCCGGTTGACGACAACAGTGTTGCATTTTAAGTTACTGCGCCGGATTATGAAAAAGTCACAGAGTTCGTATTTTCGAAAAATTGTATTGCAACTGGGACTTTGGCTTAAATGTGGATATACACCCATACAATTGCATCTGATTCCATGTTTTAAAAAAATGATCATTTCATTGCTAAAGTTTAGATCAAGAATTGTCCCATTACTTTTGTTTGCAATTTTTTTTTTTGCTTTTATTCCCATTAAAACCATATTTAATGTACAAAATGCAAATACTTTTGATTCATATTTTTCTATTCCATTGTTTCGCATTAATTTTTTGCAAAATAAAAAAAATACACATACACAAAATAATTAATAAACAAACGAGAACTTTACTCTTATTGGGTGGTTGCTCGAATTTGTTTATTCATGTGTATCTCTTTTTTTTTTTATTACTTATTAACGCTTTTCAGTTGAATATTTCGATTCCAATTGACCTCTACCTTTGTCAAAGCTTTAGGTGGTAAGAGATCCAGACGCCGATCGGGGGCTGAGAGTTATTTAACAACAGTATCATTTGGCGCTTTCGTTTCCATTGTTTTTTAATTTGTTTGCGTAATTTAGAAATTCATACGAGTATATTATATACAGTAGAATATTTACCATTCATAGAGGCATGTTAATTCATTTTTTACTTGTTTAATAATATAGATTTATTGTATTTGATAACTGAATGTAGGGGAGGGAGATGGACTGGTAAAAATGAAAATATATTAATAAGTAAATTTGCTAACCATATATTTTGCTGACGACGAAATTTAAAAAATATAATCGCCTTGCAAATAATTGGGTATTTATATATAACAAAATTTTTAATATTTTTCTTTTATATTTCTTTAATTATTAAGCCTGAGCCAACTACGATAAATATAAAGGTTAAAAATTTCGTAATGAATAGAATAACTTTTAATAAACAAAAAATAATAATTAATATCAATTTTTACAATGCAAAAAAAATTTTAATTGGCCATTTAAAGGTGTTTTTTTTAGAGGTTTACAGTTTTGAGTTGGTAACAGTGCTTTATTTGACAATCCATTTAACAGCTAATACTCGTCTTCTGTTTAGTTTGAATTAAGATTTCATATAAAATATTTCCTCAAAAAATGAAATAAAAAATAATAAAATCCGGAAGTTTTTTAAAGCTTACAAGGTGCAGTTGTCGCTTTTGTGCTAGTCGGGCAGTCACAATAATTTGTGGATACACTATATATGCAATTGGTTTTAAAATACTTTTTGGCAGCACTGCCACATTTTGATCGTTTATTACCACACCGACCGTCAAACACTTGGCAGCACTTAACTTAGTGTCTACACCTGCGATAATATAATATAATATTGATTTAAGAATAGTTGTCAAAATTTTGACTATTCGTAAATTCTACCAACAAAATACATGTTGATGTCTGTTGGTGTTGTATTTATTGTAATTCTGCCACTACCTGTAGAAAGCTGCCTTGGTCCGTAGGGTATTTTTCGTTTTACTAATGCAGGGTTTTTTTTAAATAATTTTCTTTTTTTTTTCAGTCGTACAGCAGCTCTAGGCTGGGGAACAGCTCTCGCGTCATCGTAATTATTTCTTAAGTGCGGTCAGGCTTGTTGTTGTTGTTTGGCCTTCGAGAGTTTTGCGTCTCACTCTCATTGGTTAACTGTCTACCTCAACTAACGGTATTAGTTTACAGTTTTTGTGAGGTATTTCGTTGTTAACCACGCGGCAACTTCCTATGCCGCAAAAGAAATACTATTAATACCATCGTGGGCATAAGGTCTACGTTACTCCGCCCATGCTGTGCATCCTATACTTTGCAAATTTATTTGCAACTGTATAGTTACAAATACAATATCTAAGATAAGAACGTCAAATTCAATCGCAGATAGAATTCTATTACGTGTAGACAGTGTTACCACAGTCTTATAATAACTTTTATTAGTGTCCTTATTAGAAATTTTATTGCAATTTTAAGGATTATTAATTTTGCAAAATATCATTTAAAAAACACTTTTAAAGCGCAAATAATTTGTCTCTATGCATTAAATAAATGCTTGAAACACATATTTGAAGCTCCGCCTTACTTGAATTAAGCGCAGCGAACAGAAACTTTTTTTAAGTTGCTCTTTTTAAGACTTTTTTTGGGACAAAATTTTTTCATGAATGATATAAACAGAACTGGTTCGTTGACCACACTGAAGTATACTTTTATGTAGGTAAATTTATGTTGCTGCCGTGTTCAAAATAAATCAGTAGTCGACTTCACGAGAGAAGGTTAATACTTAAGTGAAATGAATTTTAGTAAAATTTTGAGCCATTTTTTTGGAATTAATTTTTATTTCCAAATATACATACGTACACTCAGCTTTAAAACATCAATGTTTGAAAGGGATTGTGTATTAAATCTGAATACTAACTAAATTAACCTTTAATGAGCAATATTGAACTCGATTGGTTTTTGGTGTCTCAGTTAAGTTACGGGTTTTGATGTGCTTTGACTTATGTGGTAAAATTTTATGGCCAACATTTTTGTAGACAATTTCATCCCTTATTCTTTCCTCTTTTCCAGAGAGGTTTTACGTTTCGGAAGAAAAAAGCCAATAAATTGAAATTAGAGGGTTAATATGTTCTACAAAAATATTTACCATAATATTTCTACAAAGTTGCTGAACATGGCCTACACTTCATATGTAAAGAAAACACTGTTTTATATACCGATTTGCAAAAAGAACAAGTCAAAGCTAAGAGCAGAGATCTGCACCGGTGCACTGCAATCATAAGAGCACCGGTTGTTTACCAAATCATTTTCACATCCGAGTATTTTAAACACTTAAAAATTGATGCGATGGTTATTATAGCTCATGTTCGTTTGCGAAATCTTGATGCATCAAAAATGTATCCAATCACTTTCGTATCTTGTGTATTTTTTTAAGAGTAAAAGAAACGACTACAAAAAAAAGATTGTTGTTGTTACTAGCACTTAGTAAGAGAAACATTTTGAATACTTTCTACTTTGGTTTTTCATTGTTTTTTTAATAATACATACATGACGTTGTCACAAGACCAACTTGTAAAAACAAAAATCTTGACAAATTCTTTTGTTGTATATGTGCGTCACCTTTTATTTAACATCTGAAATCGCGGCTGCCAGATTTAATAATTTACAACAATGTTGACGATTTCGAAAGTAAAACAATTTGGAACGAAAATTTAATTCAAACAATATTTGGTTAGATGTATGTGTAACTGTGTATTTAATGTGGTTATGGATTCAAATCAAGAAAAAATAATTATAAATGAAGGAAAATAAAGTAAACGAAATTTGTTAAAAATGTGCTTCAAAAAAAATCAATTTTTTAAGTAAAAGTTATTATTTTTACTAAATATGTTCAAATAAAAAATGTGTAAATTTTTTCTTTAAAACACGATCGTCAAAACGTGGTTTAAAAACCGGCTGGCAACGCTGCGCTTAGTACGAATACGTTTACCGACTGTGAGTGACCAAATACATAAAACTGAACACAAACACTCTCTTGGGTAAGGTAAATGTGTGACTGCAAATTCTTACATACAAATATTATGTTCGTTGTTAAAAAGAAGTACGAGTTCGATTGACGAATGTGGAAAAAATAATTGAGAAACGAAATCAAGCAGTCACCGCATACAAATTGATTGGGTTTTATACTTTAGTTAACAGACGCAAGCTGTAGGGTAGAAAACATACTTGTGCTAACAATATGCGGTGGCCAATCACACCGCAACTCGAATTAAGGCGGGTGTACTTAGATGATTCAAAAAGTCACCGGTTGCAGATCTCTGACTAAAATAAAATTCCGATGTGATCTATTAAAACGCCGACGCACGTAAATTTTTTTCTGCTTCTTCTACCAGAATCAATTGGAAAAAGTTAAAAATTGTTGTACCGTGTAATAATTTCAAATGCAAAATTGTTAACATTTAATTTATTATCCTTTCCTCAACTCAACTTTAAAACAAATTACCAAAAACATTTACATTAAATTTACAAACTCAAAGAATTTTCAAAAATATTTATGAAATATTTTCTGGCAAATGTGAAAAATTTAATAAGTGCATTATTAAGAAATTAAATTAGTCATTGTTTCACAGAAAAACTTTTAGTCTCTTAAAATAATATCTACAAAAAAAAAAATTTAAAAAGAGACGTTAAACAATTTGGAAATAAATGTCGTATTTTGCTCAGTTCAATAAACTTTGAGCAAAAAAAAAAAAAAAATATATGACAAACACGCAAAATTTTTTGACATGAAAAAAAAAAAAATTCAAGTATTTAAACATTTGAGCTAAACAAATATTTAGGAATTATAAAAAGCCATGAAAAATATTCAGAGAGGCAGGAAGGAGGTAGGGAAGGCTGAAGTGTTTTTTCAGTGCTAATTTCTTAAATCGATAAATGAGCAAAAACAATGCAAATGTGTTTACTGATAAGAAATGTTCTCGCCCAAAATGTAAACATTTAATTTTAGAAATATTTTAACAATTAATTAACAAAAATAAGGTGTTATTTATCAAATTATTTTTATATACTGAACTGTTCTGCAAATCACTTTTTTTGAAAGTGATTTGAAATCACAAAAAAGGTGTTCTGCATACAAAATATTATAGATTTTTGTGATTTTAAACCGATAAGCTGACTTGCAATCAATTTGAAATCACTTTATAGTTTTTGCACGTTTTTATTCCAAATTTTATAATTTATTACATTAATAAATAATTTAATGTATTTTATTTAAGTAAAATTATTTATTTTATATCGGGTGGTTAAATTTCAAGGGCCGATGTTGAATGTGAACCACACCTAAACGCCAAGTTTTTTTTTCCGAATTTTATTTGACATTTCTCTGTTTCAGACTTACTCAATTTGAACCATGGAGAGATACACAATCCAACAACGTGTTAAAGTTATCCAGACTGATTATGAAAATGATGATCATTTTTCGAAGAAAAATCATCTTCAGTGATGAGGCACATTTTCACCTCAGTGGATTCGTCAATAAACAGAATGCCGCATTTGGGCGAATGAGAATCCAAAAGTGACTGTCGAAAAACCAATGCACCCACAAAGAGTGACTGTTTGGTGCGGTTTATGTGCTGGCGGCATCATCGGGCCGTATTTTTTCCAAAATGAGGCCGGTCAGGCGGTTACTGTGAATGGTGTTCGCTATCGTGAGATAATAGCGAACTTTTTATGGCCCTAATTGGAAGATATGGATGTAGACGATATGTGGTTTCAGCAGGACGGTGCCACTTGCCACACAGCTAACTCAACAATTGCTCTTTTGCGCAACAAATTCAATGGCCGTGTTATCTCACGTAATGGCGGTGTCAATTGGCCGCCAAGATCATGTGTTTTGACACCGTTGCGCTTTTTTCTTTGGGGGAAAAGGTGTACGTCGATAAGCCAGCAACAATTCAACAGCTAAAGGATGAGATAATTCGGCACATTAACGGCATAGAACCTCCATTATGCCTCAGGGTCATCGAAAATTTGGACCATCGGATGGAGGTGTGCCGCCGTGGTCGCGGCGCCCATTTGGCCGATATTTTGTTCCACACATAATTGAGTAATACCAATATATCATAATAAAATAAAATTACAATAATTTCCTAAATAGTTTGTGTTTTATTCAAAATCAACATCGGCCCTTGAAATTTAACCACCCTTTACAAAATAGTTCACTAAATTCAGAAAAAACTAGATACGCCTATCTTGTTCCAAGATTTGTTGTATTATTTTGTGATTTGGTTTATTTTACTTTACCTTTTACATTTATTAGAGAAAATTAACCTTATTTTGCAAATATTACTGCGAATAAAAAAATTCAACCTGTAAATAAATATATCAGTAAATTGAAGCAAAAAACAGCTGTTTTTTGTGCTTCAAAAGAGTATAAATCACATGGAAAATCACAAAAAATTGTGGTTTGCAGAACAGGCACAAATCACATGTGCTTTTGAAACGGCATGTGATTTGAAACCACGTGAGATTTAGAACAGGCCTGATAAGGAATGTTTACAATGTCGTATACCCTGTACTTAATGTTTAGGGCAAAATATGCTTCATATATTGCCCTTTTTCATGCAACATATTTCGAAAACAACACATTTTCTATTTACACTGTTGCCTACTTTTTAGAAAAGAACGCAAAAAGGTTAGAATAATTGTAACATTTTTGTTAGAAAGGAAAACGCCAATAGTTAATAGTATTTTAAAGGAAATCGTTTTTTGTTGACAATTAAAAAACGAATAATTATTTGTACAAAAACTTAAATGCGCATTCGTTATTAACTTTACGGACAAGGTGCTAAGCAAATTTTTAAGATGATGGTCATTAAACTTCTTTGTTTATACATTATTTTTCGACAAGAACATTCCAAAAACCAGTTTCCATGAAACTAAATCCTTATGAGTTTTTTCCGTTTATTTTCCATTGTTTGGCAAGTGCGTATTAAAGATTTAGAAATTCGATTTCGTTTAGTTTGAAAGAACAAAACAGGCAGCAAAAATATAAACATATACATATGTGTTAATTTTTTTATTACTTAAATGTGTGATTTAATATCCATATTGCCTTATTAAAGATACAGAATACGCAATAAAAATTCCATGATTTAATGGTTATGTCGATTACTAAAGTTTATTTTGTCGCTTCCAATAGATAAAAACTCTTCAACGGAACCGCGATGACCAGTGTTGTCAACTCGGTGCATTTCGCACCGTTTTTGATGCTTTTTAAAATCGTTTGTGCGAAAAATTCTTTAGTCGGTACGGGGTGCGCTTTTTAAATTGGCACCCGATCGTTTTAAACTAGCTTTTTGTGTCAATGTAGAAAAAAAGTTTATTCAAGTTTCCAAAATTTGTACATTTCATATTGCAGAGCACAATCAGAACGCGAATTAATAATGTGCAAAACGCACCATATCATATGCAGAAAAGAAGGCCGCATTTGCTAAATATCACAATAAAAGCACACGCTGAATAGAGAAATTTGTATTAATGATGGCGCGAATTATTTATTGCTAGAGCGCTTTCATATTTGGCAATTTAGTTGCGCAAGTCTAGTTTTTGTTTCTATTTATTTTCTTTTAAACTTGCTTTTATACTGCAATTTAGTTGCCCAACTTTCATTTTATTTTACTAATACTTTCTTAATATTTTGAACAACACGAAAAAAATAAATAAAATATCAAAAACACGAATCTGCGAACAAAACATATTGCTGAGTACAAGCAAGTCTGTACAAAAATATCTGCAATTCTTCCCCCCTCAAGCTGCTCTTATCTCTTATATCTACAACCACAAGACTTGAGCAAAAGAATTGCGCAACTTAGTTGCCGAATGTGAAAGCGCCCTTACCAAATTATTTATTAAATTTTTGTCTTAAATTTCAATTATGATTAACTTCATCATTTGCTATGATTTAGGAAAATTTTCATATATGAGGGCTGATCAAAAAATAACCGTTATTCTTGAGTTACGTATGTACGATTTTAGCATTTTTTTTCTGTTATGTTAGTACAAATGTCTATTACATATGATGGCAATATCAGCCATTTTGAATTCTCACTTTGTTTTTGACAGATAAAAAGGTTAGTTGTGCTTTGCAGAACAATTAACAAAATGCATATGTGATTCAATATAAGATGAATATAGATAGAAAATAATTAAATGCTCGGTGGCTGAGTGGTTAAAGCAGCAGATCATGATACGTCACGAGCCGAGTTCAAATCCCAGTGGGTGCTGATGAGTAGTGTAGCGACTACGAAACAGCTAGTTGTCCCCCAGCTAAAGATTTCTTTATTATTTTTCTTGCCTTCTTCAATCAAAAATTATTGATCACAGCAAATTTGTATTGCAAAATATCCTTCTTAAGAAAAAAAAACTCAAGAAAGGAAAAAACTTGAACGCGCTTTTTCTACCATTTTGGTGCGTTTTTAAATTTCAAAGTTGACAACACAGGCCATGACGGCTTCCATTAATATATCTTGTCATTCTCCGATATGTGCGCACTCTTTTTCTTTAATGAATCGCATTAACTTTTAAATTGAAGCATATTTCTTTGGAAGCGAATAAGAATTTGTTACATTTGCACAAACTGTCGGAAGTTATCGAATTTCCAAACATACTCGTACATGAATACATATCTAAATGTATATTGTTCTGTGTCTGCTGTTTTATATTTGTTTTATGAATTTGATCACTTGCAATATTATACAAAGAAATTATTATTCTTTTTTTATCCTCCATAGACGGACGCTTTCAAGGTTTGATGTTAGTGGAATATTTCTGCTGATTTAATTGTTGCTGATTAAAATGTTTACATACAATTCTGTTAAGCAGTTTTGTTATTACTATTAGATTGGACGCAGAAAAATATTTGATAAATAAATAAAATTCACTACAAAATAATCAGCAGACTGTTTTGTATACAACATTTATATTAACAAATGTTTAAAGTGGCACAGTGGGTTTACTTTTTTTCAGCTTTGATTCTCCAAACAATTTTTTTTTCAAAATGCTTACGAGTGTAAATGGTACTGCAGAAAAGAACAAATTGAAAAAATGTCAAGATAACAATTTAAGATCAAATGAGTGAATTAAGCTATAGAGTTTAACAATATTTTTACCAGTTTCATTAAATAAACCCTCGGAAAATCCCTTCGACAGCTTTGTAATAGATTAATATACATGATTAAACAAATAGATTAATATACATTATTAAACAAATTTATTTATCCATTAATCAATTATGTACAGTGCCTCACAGGCAAAGTGAGCCACTTCAATTTCAAAAATGTTTATTAAAAAACATTATCATAGATACTATGCATTTAATGTATAGACTTTATGATCACAATAAGTGTGCAATATAGATGCAATATTAGTCTCACTTGTATGTTCGTTAGCTTGTTTGTATGTTTACAGCACTCGAAGTCCATGTCATGTGAGTGATTATTACATATGTAGGTACGAGGATGGATTGATATTGAAGCTACCTAGCGCTAGATGGCAGCATAAACACAAAAATTGTTTTTTTTTTTTTTTTTGAAATTGCGATCTGTCAAACGTCAGCTGTTAAAATTTCACCCAAATTCATCGATTAGTTTATTTGTTGTAGTCGTTTGAAGTAAGTAAGAAAAATGGAAAAAAGTCAATTACGTGCAGTGATTCAACACTATTATTTAAAAGGGAAAACGGCGAAAGAGATAAAAGAAAAGCTGGATAAACACTACGGTGAATCTGCTCCGTCAGATTACATGGTAAATTATTGAATTGTTCAATTTAAATGCTGCCGAGCAAGAACTGCGACAATTCCATCAACAGGAAGGCCAAAAGAGGTGGTTACTGCAGAGAATATCCAGCAAATTCTCGATATGGTTATAAATGATCGCCGAGTCAAGTTACGTGAGATTGTTGAAATGGTAAACATATCATATGAACGTAAGTTTAATATTTTGCATGAAGATTTGCATATGAAAAAGCTATCGGTGAGATGGGTGCCGCGTTTGCTCAATATCGAACAAAAACAAGTTCGACGGACCACTTCATATCGGTGTTTGGACACGATAAAACGTAGTTCTGTTGATTTTTGTTGAAACGTGGTTCCACCACTACACGCCTGAAACCTAAAATCAATTGAAACAATGGGTGGAAGCTGGTTGAAGTGCTCCGAAGAAGGCGAAGACAGTGAAATCGGCTGGCAACGTTATATCCACTATATTTTGGGATGCGCACGGAATGCTGCTCATCGATTTGCAATCACAGGAAAGTATTATCGTGCACTATAGGATCAATTGATCGACGCAATCAAGACAAAAAGGCCACATTTAAAGAAGAAAAAAGCGCTCTTTCTTCAAGACAACACACCGGTTCACACAGCATTAGATACGAAGCTAAAATAACATGAAATACACTTCGAATAGGTTGATCAACCACCTTATAGTCCAAATTTAGCTCCTTGTGACGTTTTCCTGCTTTCAAACTTGAAAAAATGGCTCGCAGGAAAAAGATTCATATTAAACGAATAAGTGATTTCTGAAACTAAGAGGTACCAAAAATCGTATTATTCAGATGGTATACAAAAGTTGGAATATCGTCTTACTAAGTGTGCTGAGCTAAAATTTCTCAACATATCCTCCTATGTTGAGAAATAAATGGTTTTTGAAAAAAAGTTTTTTTTTCCTACTTAGGTGGCTTCAATATCAATCCGTCCTCGTATATAAAACTATATACCCTCTTTAGTGCGAAAGTTAAGTTGCTGTATTGCTTCCACTGAAGTGGGAGATTTTGGGGATTCATGAAACCGATTTTGAGAATTCCAAAAAAAAAAAAATCGGAACCTAACCGGTTTACCATATTTGGTGCGTGTGGAACATGAATCTGCACTACAGGGTGGATGATGAAAGCTGCTAACGTAATAATTTATTTTCTGTGTAACTAATCCGTTCCATTTTTGTTGTGTTTTATAGATTGATCTTTAAATTTAACTAAAATGGAGAATTGGGACAATGAAACAAGAATTTGAATAGTACAACGCTTTAGAGTCCGTTGTTTCCGTCCAAAGATAATATAGGCGCACGTTTGGCAGCACTCCTCCTAGCAGAAGGACTATAATTAGGCTCGTAAAGAATTTTGGCTAGCGTGGCACTATCGCAAGAAGGCCTTATCATCGAGATCTCTCTGTTAGGACACAGGAAACTACCGCTGCTGCCACACAATCCAATCCTAGACTTTTGACAAGGTGCTTATCTGCTCAAACGGGTGTCAGCAGGCTGTCACCGCAGATAATTTTGCACCAAGACGTAAACTTATTTCCATACAAGATTCAATTAACAAACTAAACCCTAGAGACTTCCCGATTCGCTTGGAATTTTGCAAGAAGATCATTCAAATGGTGTCAGAGGATGAAAACGTCTAGAACTGCATTTGTATGCGGGACGAGACACATTTTGCTTTAAACGGCAATGTGTACAAACAAAATTGTTGAATATGGAGTAATTCTAACCCACAGATGCTCAATCAGATGCAATTACATCCACTTCGCATCACTATGTGGTTAGCAGTCTCCCCTGTTTCTTTTACATCCCAAATTTAGACCACCCTTTAGATAAATTGCTTACTTTGTAAAAAAAAAAGATTATTTTCTTATAATTCGAGCCCACTGTTTATGTTTATAATCAACAGCATCATGTTAATGACGACATAATTCGGCTTTCTTGTGAGAATAAGAATATGAAATAAAAATATTTTTATGCCCTTTTTTTTAAATAATGTTACTAACTCAATAACATATACATATGTATGTATGTATATATGTACATAGCACACTAATTGGAAAGAATGGAGAAAATATTCAAAAGAACGTGGTATATGTACATACACATATAAACACATATGTATGTACATAGTATGTATATACAAATGTACTTACTGGTGCACATCTGTTTCTATATAAAAAGCAATTAGAAAAACCCAATTTTGAAAATAATCAAATTATCTAAATTCAAAAATTGGTCCTTCTGTCATTAAATAAAATGTTGCTTAATTGCGCCAATTCAATTAAGTAAAATTACATACACATGTATCTTCATTTAAGCGCCGCCCACACAAAGCAAATGGCAAAATAGCATTCAATTGCTAGTTTTAAGTTGTTATGAGAGAAAAAAAATTTGCTTGTTTTTATGCGAACGCTTTAAGATTTCTTCAGCGTGACCATTTTGCCATTTTTGTGGTCAAATTTGGCATTTTTATTTTGATATTGCTACAAATTTTCCATTTACGTAGCATTTAACTTAATACTTAACATTTTTTAGCATTATTGAATTTAAGAACATTCAAAATATAGATCAATTAATATAAGATGTACTAACTTTTTTGTGTAGAAAGCAGTTTAAATACTAATAATTGCGAATTAACATTTTAGAGAAGAAATGATTGATATTTCAATATAGAAAAAAATACAACCTTGGAACATCAGTGTTAGAATCTAAGATCAAATGAATAAATAAAATATGTAATATAAATATTCAACTTTTGATTTCTGGACAAATTTATATGATTATAAAATACATTAAATGAGAATCTATTCTGAGTATGAAATTGACTCATAATCAATTGCATTCAAATGCCCTAAATTTGGTTCAGTCACACATACTTATTGCACATACTAATGTTACAATATTTTCATACAGTGTGTGGCCAACATATTAGTTATTGTTTTGAGTGCTTGTTGTTGTGGTACATTACATAGTTAGTCTCAGTTTACACACATCAGGTTTTCTTGATCAATTCTGCTTCAATTGGCTTTTGAACTTGCATTTATGTGTCATCAAGTTTAAGTTTTTTTTTTTGCCTTTAAGTTTTTCATATTTTTTGGCATTTCATTTCAAACTTAACGGTACCGTCAAGTCTGCACCCTTTTCCATTCTCTTTTCCCCGTTCTCCCACAAACTCAATACCTGACGAGTCAAACTTGATGTGTGTAAACTGGCACTTATTTTTGCAGTGAAAATGCTGGTTTTGCTACTTAAAAACGAGGAAGTTGAAAGAGTTTTTAGTGACATGAATCTTATAAAAATCAAAACTTGATATATAATGACGTTACAAGCTCTGAATTTGCTACTTGTTGAGTTGTTTGAAAACTTTTTATGAATCATCATAAGGGGAATTTGTGTTATATGGAAAATCTTAGTAACGAGATTTAAAGAATGCATGAGCCAAAAAGTTAGGACGGAATAATTGGGGTAAATGGCTTTGCTTCAGGGTCAAAGGTCGATCAAAACAGCAGAAAATCCCAAAACAGCTTCATACTCGTCTCTGAGCGACTCTTAGGGGGATAAAATGTAAGACCAACCGCCGCTAACATTTTTCCTTCTATATTTCTTGGGCACACGTCTGCTCTGTAACTGCCCCCCTTAAGGGGCCTCATACAAAATATTAGTTTCTACTACTTTACGGTCAACCGTGCTAACTAACCCCAGAGGGCTAAAGGCCTAACTATAATGTGCATAAACTAATTTAAGCCAGCTTAAGCAACTGTGCGAATATGAATAATCAAATGTATACAACTATAATGCGCTTAATGAAACTTTTCGCTAAGAGTAGTCTAATGCCAATTGCTTAAGCAAAATACGAAACTGAACGCACTTTGTGTGTATGTTTACCAAATTTATTTAAATAAAAATGAAAAATTGAAGGCACAGAAATAGCCACATTTGTATTTATTTTAAGAGAAATGTGTATCAGCTTTCTTTAAATTTTTAATCAAACAAATTACCACAAAATTCTTTTTACTTTTTGTTTGAAAATAATTCATACAAATACTTTTTGTTTATTAATAGTACTTCTTCACGTAATCTATGTAACAATGGGTTTAAAATCATTAAGTTTATATAAGTACGTTATGGCTAACTAAATGTCGTTTTTCATTCACATATGCGTTTGACAGAGTTAACTTAAGCTTAAGCCATTCTATGGACATTATGGTTAGGCCTTAACAAATGTAGCAAAAGTACGGCCAACTTCCAGCATTTTTAAGAACCCAGCATTTCTGAAGAATATACTACCTAGCTTCGGGTTTCAATCATTAGGGGAGTCGCCATACAAAACCTTAATATTAAAAAAAAAGTTTTTTATTGTACGCATTTTGACCGAATATATATTTGTTTTATAGTTTTTAGGCTATGCTCAATATTAGAATTTTTCTTAATTAATCAGTTTGCATTATTGAAATGAAGGCCAATAAGTACCTCCTCATAAGGAAGAGTTATGAAAAATTAATAATTTTTAAAGATATGTTAACTAAAATAACAAAAATGTGATTCAATAAAAATTTTAGCGTTCTTTTTTTTGACAGTTTACGATTATTTTTAAGCCGATTTAGCAGTGATATTTATTTGGGTATGGCCACACTGATTGTAATTGCTTGTTTGTATAATATTGTTTGTATAATATTTTAAACATAAATAAATTAAGAACAATTTATTTATTATGTGTAATCGCGCCTATGGAAATCGAATTAAAGTTATTTATAATGTGAACACACAATAATATAATTTTGGTTTTTTTTTAATACTTTCTAGTACAACACAATTTTTTTTTAATAAAATTTAACATCCGTTTATTATTATTATATTTTTTTCTTTTAGTAAATTCGTACATCAGGGGGTCAAAGCCCGATGTACAAATGGCTGAGTGGTTAAGTCAGCCGTTTATGATGCGCAATGACCTGAGTTTAAATCCGAAAATGGGTGCTGATGAGTAGCGTAGCGACTACGAAACAGCTATTTTGTCCCCCAACTTTGATTATTTTCCTTGTCTTCTTCAATCAAAAATTATTAATTACAGCAAATTTGTATTGTATAAAATTCTTCTTAAGAAAAAAGTTAAGAAAGGAAAACCTTGAACTAAAACCCGACGTACAAATGTACTCGTACAAAAACCAAAAATCTAATTTAAAAAAATATAAAGTTCAACAAAACATCAACAAATTAATATTGACATCCGTTTAATTTAATGGAAAAAGGCTAGTGTTGAAACAGAGATTCCTTTTATAAATAATTCATTAGTTTATATCAAATAAGTGGAATAAAATAATTCAGCACACTCACCTGTTGCTTGCAATTTATAAATCTAAGTTTATGATAAGGGAAGTCTTATTAAATTCCTCTCAACTATAATTAGTTTTCAGTATTATTTAATCATTTTCTTTTACAATAATAAATCAACACTTTTTTCACTTTGAACAAAAATAAAAAACAATTATCATGAATTATTAATTTTTTAACACTATTTGTTTTTTTTTCACAATTTATTTAAATGTCAAATATTCCAATCAAAACATAAAACGCGTAAACACAAACAATCGTACACACATATGCAAATAAATGTCGCCTCTCTTTTGCGTATACTATTTTGTCAGTTGTTGTAGTAGTTGTTAAGAGAGTAAAAGATTCTTTGTATTTAATTGTTTCAGAGACTTCGATTATTTTAGGTTCAATTAATGATGTCGTCAACTAGAAAAAATTCATGGAAAATAGGTAATTATATTTTCTAAAAACTCAACGTTCCCATTTTGTTTTTAATTTGACACTCTGATTAATGGCTTGATAAACATAGAAACTATTGGCATTGGTACGAGAGATAGTTGCCACCTGCCTTGTGGAATACCACCTACACAAAGGACTTTAGGAATAATGGCGCAAGTTTCATTATTCTTTTTTTATATTTGTTTATTTTATTACTACACACTAGACTAAAAGAGCACCATATTACTGTATAGAATGCTTATTAGTAAATTTTTTTGTAAATTTATGTAAATTTATTGGTTACATTGACATCAATAGGTTAACGGCCAATTTTTGACTTCGTATTTAAATGCAAAATTAGTTGATTTTCGTTTAAATTAACCATTTTTTCAACCTTAACGGCTAAATAAACTACACAAACTGTTTGCCAAAATTTTAGGTATGTAAAACCATTTTTGTTTGTTTATGGTTCGTACAAATATTTGAAGCATGTTTGCACGAAAATCGAATATTATTGAGAATAAAACAAATCAAGCAATTTTTTTTTGTGAGAATGTTTAGAATAGTACAAAAGTTCACCTTTTTTTGTAAAAATTAAAACGAAACAAAAACAAAGTTTATAGCAAAATAGTCTCAAGAAATAGAAGCTATAACGTTTTATAAAACAGTTTATGTATATATTTATTTAATATTAAAATTATATATATATATATAACCATAATAATGAGAATGCGAGTTTTGCCAGCCAGCGTTTTTCTCATCATCGGTTATCGGCTTAAAAAAATCTATTTATATCATATGAACTTCATATGACGAGTAAACTGTCGCAACACAATCGCCGTCTACCCTCATTGAAAGCAAAAACAATAACAAGTAATAGTGTAGTATATTCGACTGGACCGAATCTAAAATACCCTTCACGACAGTCACGTAAATATATAGTATATATTACAAATTTGAACTATATATGCTCGGATATACATATATAGATCGATAACGGAAATTTTCAATTTCTGTATTTTAGTAACCTCTTTTTATTACCACAACTGCTTTTAAGCAAAAAAGTTGTTTTTTCTCCTTAACGCGACATTTTGATGAAAAAATCGGTTTAGACTATATCTCGGATATACATACATATATGTACCGATGCCGGAAATTTTCGTTTTCTGCATTTATATACATTTTGAATTCTTTTATATAATTTTTCTTTTATTACCAGAATGATTTTTAACCAAAAAATTTTTTTTCCATTTCCAATAATCGGTTTAGGGTATACGCATATGGACCGATATCGGAAATTTTCACATTCTGTATTTTAGTAGCCTTGTAATATTGCCGGAACTGCTTTTAAACTTATTTTATTACCAGATTTGCATTTAAGCAAAAAAAGTTGTTGAATAAATTTTATTATATAAATGTAAAACTTTCATTATTTCAATGACACAATTTCATTATATGTATTACCATTTGCGTTCAAAAGACGCATTTTTTCGTTAATAGAATGAACATTTTATCATAGCATTAAACGAACAAATTTCGTTATATTAACGATTGTTTCTACTTCAACGAAACAATTTTCATAACCCGAATGAAGCATTACGTTGGCCCAAAAACAATGACAAAATAGCATTTATGTAAAAAATCATTGTATTTAGGAAGGTTTTTCTATCAGTGTAATGCACCGGTTCACTCAGCATTAGATACGATGCTGAAATTATGTGGAATATTTCGAATTTTATATTTATATTTTCTAGTTTCAAAAAATGACTAGCAGGAAAAAGATTAATCTCAAAAGAAGAATTGATTACCGAAACTAATGCATATTTGAGGGGTTCCCAAGATCGTATTATTAAGATGGTGTAAGAAGTTGGAATGTCTTTTTACTAGAATAGGTAGGAAGGCCGCTAGATTCTCCTCTCCAAAGTAGCTTAGACTCTCAAGCGCACTGGGGTTCTATCCGTTCTATTGTGATAAGATAGTGTATTGAGCTAATACGAGGCTATGTTGAGAACTAAATGGTTTTTGAAAAAAACGAATGTTTCTTTCCTATTTAGGTAGCTTTAATATCAATCCGCCCTCGTACAAGTATTATTGCTGAGTTGATTTACTTTTAGAGAAAGGGCTGAGGTATTTTTCCTCATTCTTTAATAGTTAATTAGCTTAGCAAACAAGACTTGCATAATGGAAATTTCGACTTTGTATACTAGGTACTCGTACATCATGTAATTACCTAAACAATGAAAAATGCCATTAACATTTCAGTTTAAACAAGTAATGACGTAAGATTATGGAGTCTACGTGCTTCGTAACCTAAATAATGAATAGAGATTATTGCTGAGTTCAACAAGAAGCACTTACTTTTAGTTATCAGTAACAACAAAAAGTTTCAAGTGGGGAACAACAATGAAGGATGTTTATTATTACTTACATATGTAAATAAGACGAGTCCGGCAACTTTTTACTGCCCGATCCTAATCATATCTAGGAGATCATAGAACGGATGATGCAAATAATGTTTTTAACGTGATAACTATTAAGCACAAACAAACAAATCCTTCATAGGTATTTCTAGGTATACATGTATGTAAATGTATTTATGAATAATAAATTGACGGTCATTTATTGTAAATGTTTTAATTTTTCATTTTTTTCTGTTAATTATTTGCCTTTATGTACAATAACAAATATTTCATTTGCCGTTAAGCACAAAAACAAATATGTGAAGGGGAAGTAGGGCAAACAAATCATCATGAAGCATTAAAACGAAGAAAACTCAACTACTAGAGATACATGACCGATTATATATGTATGTAAGTATGTATATATATATGAATTATTCATGTTTATAAAAATCATTTGTTCTTTAATTAAAAAAATTATTTAAAAACCAGGAAATTAAACAGAAAAAAATGTATTTTAAACAATGGCATTTGGATAATACTCGTATAGCAAAAAAATTAACAACAAAGTTATAAAAATATAATAAATGTTGTGGGGAATTTTCCAAATAACATGCTCTCTTCTCAAATATTATTTCTCTAGAAATTCTTTTGACTCTTTCATTCAACAACAGCTGATTCCTTTATTTTTTTCTACAAAAGAGAATAATATAAATTTTTGCGTGAAGTGTTTTTTAAGCATTTCATAACATACATATGTATCTATGTATGTACGAGTATGTATATGAAATTGACTAGAATTTTTATTCAAAACAAGAAAAACGAAATAAAATAATTACCTAGATGCAAACATAAAAGAGAATGTAGTTGGGAAGACAAGAAAGAAATTGCGAAATATACAATTGATTAGGGTGTACAAAAATTACGTTAAACGTAAATAAAACATGCGGGGATTAAAAATAGAATTTTGTCTAATTTGTTGTTTACCAAGCCTCTATCTAATTTCACCAAAAAATTGCTGAACTGAAACTCTATTCTTCCTCAAACCACTTTTAATTTAAATTGTCATATATTTATCAACTTCGTTTTTAGCATTTCTTTTATTTTCTTTGTTTATTTTTTCCAACATTTTTAATTTCTCTTTATAAACACGAGACTTCTTTTTAAGTACAAAGCTTTCACAAATTGTTTCGCTGCTTAAAATGATTCTTTTCACAAAAACTTTTATGCGATCAGCAATATCATAAAATATAATTTGTTATCGGTTTCTGTTTTACATATTTCTTATCTAGAATCTCGTTGCACGTATAGGTATCATAACAAAACTTTTTTTACCACACACAAAAAATAAAAGAAATTCAAAACACTAGACAAAACTCTTCAAACTTTTAATGATATTTTTTTTTTTAGAATTTCGGAAAACAAAAACACGTACATATAGTTCAACAGTTTACGAAACACTAACTGGAATTTATCAATTCCAAATTGTTTACCATTTTGTTGGTATGTGTGGTTACCAGATGAAGTTTAAAAATCGTCAATTTTTGTTTTCATATCAAAACACAAATCGTTAATAGCAATGCTGGATATTTTGTGCTGTTTATACCGTTACAAAAGAAAAAATTCTTTTGAGGAAAACATGTCTATGTTAACATTATGATATGAAGTCTGTTTAATCCCGAAATCCATTTAACACATATTTGTTTCGTAATTTATCACTTATGTTACTAACAAAAACGTTGATAACATTTTAAGTTTTGTTTTTTATTTATAAAACATAAAATGTATAATAAGAATAATGATAAATTATATAACAACAATAATGAGTATTAGACGTTCCAACTTTAGAAAATAGCCTACAAAGTCCTTAGTCCGCGTCCATACTATGAAACATTTGCTGCAAAACTTTCGAGTTTGACCATGTTACATGAAAAAGGGAAGGGAAACATGTACTTTGTTTCATGTACATGCAGTACTTGTTGAGTTTCTCATTCACACCTTCCGATATGAAGTTAGCTACAACTATATTTGACATTTCCTTTTTTTTATTTCTTTATTTGTGCCAATTACAAATACGAATTACATATACAAAAACTTTCCTAATTTTGTAAATATTAAAATCAAATAGTTACACAAAAAAATTAACAAATTAATGTGAAAAAAATATAGTTTGTTGTTTATTTGTTTTATTTAGTTATTATAACTATTTAAATACAATATATTATTATACATTAGTTAATGCATTTAATTTTAAACAAAGAAATATGTTCCATTTGCCCAAACTGGCAAAAACTAAACAGAAGAAGAAGGAAGAAAGATACTGTAAACAATACTAATTATAAAGAAAAACTTCAGTGTTGACACGAATGCAGTTCCAAAAGAGAATTTAGAAATATTTTGCAGCAAATGTTTCATAGTATGGACGGGTACTTATGGTATTGTACGATAAGGGTGATGATGATAAAAGATGGGAAGACTAAGGGGCATACTGCATGTGATAGAGCACATGTTTTAACGATTGAGTTTAAGAATATGCAATAGTTGTTAGTAGATAAAATTATTAGTTAGAAAATTCGCACATAAGAATATAGTATTTATTTTAATAATAAAAAGAAACTTATAATAAAACAGTTTAAGATATATATTTTCAAATACTTACTCTTAACGTTACGAACAAATATTGAAAAAAATTGCATCGCTAAAGTTATAACACGACAGATGCACTCTCAACTGTTACTGAACTATACAAGTTGAAATGTATTTTGGTATCTGAAAGATTTTCAATTTTTAAGAGTGTATATGAACTTTTTCTCCGATCAGCATTGTGAATTTTCTATATTAAATAACCCTACTCCCAATTAATTTTGTACATATCTTGCTGCGCTAACAGCGGCTCTAAATAACCTATGTCGTTTTTAAAATAATTAACCTTCATTTGGTTGGAATAATTTTTTTATTTTACTTTTTAATTCACTGGAGTTAAATTTTTTTAAAAACATTCCTATAATTTTTATTTTAATTAAAATCCATTTTTTTTTTTTTTTTAATTTTTACTAATTTTCAATGTTACAGCGTTGTCAACTTTAAAATCTTAAAACGCACGGGAGAAAAAACGCGTTATTAAAACAAAAAAAAACGCCAAATGTGTTTCTTAATTTTATAAGTACTTCACAAAATTGGTCAAAAAATAACAAGAGATTTGTAATAGGGACTAAAAATTAATAACTTCCTTTTACTTAATATGCTGTTTACAGACCACAGATGTGCAACAGGTCTAGAAAATGTTTATGAAAAGTTCTAATAATTTTTACACATTTTCTGGACAAGTCGCTATTCTCCGCCTTACGGATAGCGCATTGCTGTTTTTATAAAATTTATTTTTAGAAATGCTATAAAATTTTTATATTAAAACATATATTATAGGTGCACTGTGTTGTTTGTTCTTTAGATGATACGATTATAAATAGTCTACAATATTAACACTGTTTTTTTGTGCATATAGCGTTTTCTATATATCACTGCTCCTTGTTTTATTAACACATTTTGCACACTTCAATGAAATGATATTGAATGTGTCAGTAATATATATGATAAATACGTCAGAATATATTACTGACATATAGTACAAAAAGTTTTTTCTTATACTGGAACAAAAAACTGTTTAGAAATTGATTTTGTAGCACCGAAGGTAAAAAATAAACCTACCACGCGCTGAATAAAGAATTTTCCGCACAAAAAATTTTAAAAAGCACCAAAAATGGTTCGCAACAATATTCTCTAAATAAAATTTGTTTTACTTAACTATTCAAATAAAATTAATTTTATATAAAATTCAATTAGAATTAGTCCAATCCACATCTAAATAGATTTTGGGTTTACTTTTCTTAATAATACAATCAACTTCATTATCTTCAAGAATACGTACAGTATTTTCCGTAAATGGCCAGATTTTCTGCAATAGCAATTAATATTTAAATTTTTTTTCGGCAGATAGTCTGTTATACACAATAATAAGTAACCCCGCAATGTTTCGAAGAAGAAAATCTGATTTCTACAACTCTCTTTTAAAACTAGAAACAAATTTTTAATAATATATGAATATAATTACATATAAATAATAATAATAATAATAAATATAATTAAATATAAATTAGTACTGGTTCAAACACATATCAACTTTTATGGCTCAACTTGAAGACCACTATTTCCGTTCTCACAGAAAAACCAAAAGTTTGGATATACTTGTAAAAAGTTTTTAACGACTTAAACAAAAGCTAGTAAAATCGTCAATTTATAATTTTTGATTTTATAAATCGTCGCAAATTAAGTCTGGCAGCTGAAGTTGGTTTCACCAACACACAATTAAACTCATGTATATGTGGTGACATATTTTCATTCCGTTCCACAAACAGTATGGCTATTTGTACATGTTGTTTATTACCGTTTCCAACACATATAAAAATATATTAATAAATAGCAAAAAAGTAAACAACATATTTTTTGTCTGCTATTGTCTGTTTGCTTACTGCATGTTTAAGTGTGAAAAATAAAAAACCGAAAAATAAACGGAATGTAAGATATGGAAAGTTTTTTTATATACGTTACCAGATGCGTAATGACCAAACTGTAGAAATTTACGAGGATAGTTTGATAAGTAACGCTTAGAATTACTACAAGTGATATCAAATTTAACACATTTTTAACGAAATAATTTTTGATGCTACGTTGCAAATTTATTTCAATTTCAGAATATTTTTGTTTAATGTGCCATTAAACTTTTTTTGGAACACTTACATTCGAAAAGTTCTTAGATGAAGCATCCTTAGTTATTTTGTTATTCTTTTGAATGGAAAGTGGTGCTATAATTCGTTAAGACATGTAGGCTTGTTCTAAATGAAAGCAACAGCGGAAAGGCACTTAAAAATGAAAAAAAACGATTTGTGGGTAGGAGAGCTAGAAACGTGCTTTTTAAAAATAAGTCAGTACTTAAAAAATAATGAAAATAGATATATGTCTCTGCCAAAAATTAAAATTATTAAATATAAAGAATGTTCCGCCTCACCAGCTAAGTATATACAAAAAACAAATAACTTAAAATTATTTCATTTCGTTAGCTGTTAGCTAATGTATGTTATTTTTCACTATTTGAACCACTCTATACTAAATCTTATCATTTCAGTTGCTTCTCGAAAAAATTTTATATACTTTCTGTTCGAAAATGATCATGTGAGTTTAAGAAATGGCGTAGGGCCTACAGTTAAGTTGTAAATCCCAATAAGAATAATGAAATATTACGTTTGTATGTAAATAAATATATTAGGCGAATTAATTGGATTGGCTTTTGGGATGTTCGCATAATTGAGTTTAACGGACAAAATTTGACATACGATAGCGTTACGGTGTTTAACATTTATTTCTACAACATAAGGTAAGTTACTTCGCACTTACAATACTATCACTTTACAAGCTACAAATACTTCAATAAAAATAGGCTTGTGTATCGTTGATTACTATTTTATTACATTTAAATATAACTTAGAAAATAAGTTCTGGTGATTTTAATGTGGCGTTTATGGGACACGAATGAGTGGTACGCCAGAAAAATTCGTATGCAATAATTTCAATATATTAAGTGTACTCCTGTCCCGTAAACAACACATAAATATACAAACATTTATTCATAGTATAAATAAAATTTAATTTATTCATAGTATAAATAGCTTGTATTTATGTTTCCCAGCTATCTGTCAGCTATGTCGACATTTCATAGGAGATACCCTAATCATCAGCATTCAACTTTATATACCACCAATCTAAATAAATTGTTGAGAATTTAAAATTAAAGATGTGTTTTTTAATACCTGTCAAAAAAACAAGAAACAAACTTTTTCATTTATACAGGTCTTTAACATTTCTTTACACCTTTCTTTTTTATCATTCTTTGACTGGTATCAATGTTAGAAGCTAATGTAGTGAATAAAACTCAATTGTTTTTATTCATAGTTACATAAAACCACTTTTTAATCATTTCACATGCATATGTATATAATGCAAACCTGTGATGTATACGTTAATTAAATTCGACATTTAATCACGTAATCAATAGTTCAATTGCTCAAGACGTAATCAATAATTCAATCGATCAAACAAAATTATTATTTTATAAATGTTAAACTACTTTTACTTTCTTTGGTTCTATAACAAGGCTGAATTGGATCTAAGTAGGTTGACTTTTTCAATACCTGTCAGATTGTTCAACTTAATTTAATGTTAACAGTGCTTAAAATTTGGAAACAGCAAGTTATCTTGGAACTTTGAAACAAAACGCAAACTGTCATAATATATACGTATTACACAATTTATAAAATACCACTTTCAGCAAAATCCACGCATTTTCCATAAAAAACTTCCGTCTGGTAGCTCAGTATATTCGTTTCTTTGTTTTGTTTCATTCAACAAAATTTCCAATGGAAAATAAGACGCTTGTACTGTTATCATTTTGTTCCAAAATGATTGTTTACAATTTGCCAGTCACATACGAAACAAAACAAAAATTTGTATCTACATGTGCGTGTTTGCTTGAAGTAGGTTTCCATATACATAGTAAATAGATGTAACCCAAAGAAAGGAAAATAATAAAAAAAAAACCCAGCAAACGCAATTGAAATCATCAGCTGTTCCTAACTTTACACACAGACAAGACAGTCAGTCAGTGATAAGAAAAGTAAATAAAACAGGCAACAACAATGTATTTACTGAAGAGAAAACTGAGTCAGGAGAAAAAGAAAACACGTTCAGAACAGGTATGGTGAAGTCAGTATACTTGTATTTTTTCAATATAATTAAACTAACAGCGGTATAAAGTTATACCTATGCACGAGTATGCATTTTATTTTTATTTAATAAACGAAACTAGTACGAATTAAAGCCATGAATAAATTGCTAGTTAGACCCAAAAATAAACAAGTTTTTTATATCTAATCACAGCTGGTGGCGATTATATAGTATATACCTACAGTATGATAATCCAACAAGAGCAAAATCATGAAGACTATGTGTGCCAAAATCGAATGCTTATGGAAAAAACTGTATTACGATTTTTTTAATCCAAGTGAAACAATCACTGAAACAATTGATGAAATTGAGTTAAGTTCTGAAGAAATAACACCCTCAACAATACTACAGACATGACAAAATTATTCTTCTACATGATAAGCCTCGCCCGCTTGTATGTAGTGCTTCCGGTGAAAAACTATTTGAAAGAATTAATTGTGCTACCCGGCTTGTAGACGTTGCACCATCCGACTAACTATCATCTCTTCTGGTCAATGGCATTTGCTTTGTCGAAGCAGCAGTTCACACCATACGTAGATACTAAAAATTTGGTTAATTCATAGATAGCTTTAAAATATAAGGAGTTCTTTAAACGTGGTATCCGAACGTTGCCAGAAAGATAGGAAAAAGTTATTGCTACAGATATGCAGTACTTTGTTTAAGTTTAAACTGCCGTTTTTTCGCAATAATATGAATTCGTTGACAACAATGAAAACTTATTTAAACTCCCAATAAAATAATATTTTAACATATATTAATGTATAAAACCAGTATATGTATGTATAAAAAGTCGTTCTTTTTAATTATGGAATTAATACAAATAATGTATTCACTGTAAGGCAATGTTTACTTACCTGTTCTATATCAAAATCCCACTCTGGCGAGGGTGATCGCATAGACCGTTCTGCTGGAGGTGTTCCTTGTGCGGGAGAACCATGTGGTTCTTCCGGTATAACAGCAAAACGGCCTCTCTGTAGAATAGGAGATATAGTGCCATAATTTGCTTAAAGAAAAAGAATAATATTTTAAGGATATGCTTATTATTTCTATATTTCGACCGTTTTTTTCTTTCTTAATATGTGTAATAGTTCGAGCTTAAGGTCTTTTTTGGAATTTTTAGTTTTTTTTTTTTTTTTTTTGGTTTTTAATTATCTAGCAATATTTTGCTTTCCTTTGGATAGCTTCCTCAGGCCAAATACCATTATTTATTTTAATTATCTGGCAATATTTCGCTTTCCTTTGTATAGCTTCTTCAGGCCAAATAATATTATATTATTTGGCCTGAAGAAGCTATCCAAAGGAAAGCGAAATATTGACAGATAATTAAAAAACAAAAAAAAAAAAAAAATCCAAAAAAGACCATATGCTCGAACAATTACAGACATTAAGATTTTAAGGATATATATAAATTTTAAAAATAAAGCTAATATACATATAAGATTCCTAGCTAATTCAATCTATTAACATATGACTTTAAATATTTAACAAGCGATTTTACAACACTGCAAGATAATAATTTTCTACAAGTGGAATTAATTTAATTACAAGTTTACTTTAATTAAAACAACAACTAAAAAGAATTGAGCAAAAAAAAAAGGAGATGAAAAAACTTACATGTTGGCATTAAACGAAATCGACCCAATGTTGTTTCTGGTGGTCCTTGAGGTTGAGTTGAAGTGACACGAAAACGACCACGTCTAGCGGCGGCTACTTCTTCGTAGCCTCCACCACCGGTATTCGGCATTTTAACGTTATTTTAACTAAAATCATAAAGAAAAAGTCGTTGTTATTGTTACAACATTCTAATAAAAAATAAAAACAATATATGCGCATGGTAACTGGCTTCTAACCAAACCAAATCTTTTTGAAAATACCAAAAGGTCAATATAGAACAAGGCATGCTTAAAGCATGTTAATATCCTTTTAGCATGCAAAGTGTTTAAAATGTACAACAAGAAAACACAACAAAAAACCTCAGCGAACAGCAAATTTTATGGATTAGAAAAACAAAACCTGAAAAAAAAATAAATCGATGTACGCAAAATCCTTCACATAGTCAATACCATATACTAACTATTTGTATATAAAAAATTTTTGAATAATAAATACTTCCGCAAGCAAAAAAAAGTTCAAACATTGCAATTTTCAGCATTTTTAAGAGCTTATAACGCTTTCTGCGTTTTCTTTCATATAGTTTTCAGTTAATGTGTATGCAGTTCCAATTCTGATACGTTTATTAATTGTTTTTAGTTAGTCAGACATTTCTTGATATTTTCTTTCACTATTACGACATAATTTGGGAACGTCTAAGAACACTGAGCTTTACGTACGGATGAGAAATTTTTACTCAAATGATCCGGTAGAATGAACCTTTGTATGTTGATATTGCGTAGCAAGACGCCCAATTTAAATTCTTTGCTCAAGTCTTATTAAATTTTTAAAATGTGGCTTTGAAAGATTTATCTTTTAAGTATTGAATTTTTATAGTGAAATCGGACTCACTGTACAGAAAACCCAATGCACATCCACTTTCCAGATCCGAAACAAGCGGAGAATCGTATGAACGAGTCCAATCTGCCTGTATTGTGTACTAATATTTCACGCAGTACCGGTCTGCCAAGACGCTCTTACTATAACTTCTACAGAAGTTACTATGCGAAAGATTCAACCTCCTCCTATGTATCTATATGTGACAGTGTCTAGCAAGAACAACGGCTACAATATGCAACATTCGTCGGTGTAAACTTTTCATAACTATTGTTATAACTAGTTTACGTTAGCGCCGATAGGTAACTACACTAGACCATGCGTCCTGTGTAGTCCCTAAAAGTAGTGGGATCAATAACATTGCGTTTATGTTCTCTTATAGCAACTGGATTCCGGTTTTTGCCAATTTATCTACTAAAATATTACTGGGTACCTGACTGCACCTGCACCTAGAATAGCTCTAGCGCTTAGTTCGGTAGCAATCCAGGTTGTTTCGGCATTAAGAAATCAAACTGAATGTCATGTCAGCACATTTAGCGCAGCCTTACTATCAGCACAAATTCGGATATTCTCCCCGTATAACCTATACGGGGAGACCAGTTAGATACGACCATTATATCATTTTGTAGCCTAAAGTCAATCCTCCTTTGATGCTGTGAGATTAAGATATTCCTATCAACTCCCAAGTTTAACCTTGATCTATCTGTAAAGATCTCAATCACGTCCTCTTGACGTACCAACAAAATTACATGAAATCTTCTGGCGGGCATTAAAGCTGATGAATAGTAATGAACATTCGATGGAAAGACTACCTTTCCCTTAATTGAAGCATTAGCATCTGTTGCGTCCTTCCACACTACGCTTGCCTTAGCCTGATCATCGAATTTATGGATATTTCCCACAACACGAGATCAGCCGGCAACCAGTGGAGCATTGTAAAAAGTGCTTTCGTCGGCGTGGTGTAAGAAGAAACGCTGCCGCCATTTTTCTCTCTATGATCTTACTTGGTTTCCTTCAAGGTTTCCATCATACAATCGTCACATGCGGTAACATGGCCCAACGATTATGCTGAACAGCCAGCGGAATTTCAAAGAAGTTAATTCTCAGGTCTTCCTATAGGCTCTGCGGCCTTATCCGTCTTTAACTGGATATTCCGTTGCCAATAATTTGGGTGAATATCTATGTATCTCACACTGTCTGAAAGCTCGTGCTCAACTGCCCTTATGGTTGGGAGAACAATCGATGTAGTTCTCTACATCCGAATGAATAATAAAAGTGCCGTTTTTTTTTGTGGATTCACTCACACTATTCGTGCTCCGCCCATTTGTAAGCCTTAGTGCAGAACTTCATTGTAACATTTGCAAATATCATTCTACATTAAAATTCTAAAAGTATATCATATGACTTAATTCCATACAAAATTTTTCTAAAATTCATTTCAAATACGTTTTAATTTTTTATGAATATGCACATAAAAGTATATCATATGACTTAACAGCCTGGTTGGAAAAGTTTTTATTTCAAAGCCCCCTTAAAATTATCTTAAAGCCTAAAAACTTAACTTTAACATTTAAATTTCCTCTCGAATCACTCACCCCTTTTTTCACTTTACAATACAATTGTCACCAAAAATCAATCCAAACTTTTATTACGAATTTTAATTACACTATTTTTTGCCTTTGATAATGACAGAAGTTCCTTAATTTGTTACCGGAAATTAAACGGCACAGTATTTGACGCACACACACACACATTTACATATGCACACAGAACATAAAAGTTACTGTAAATATTGTCAGCTGAGAATACCAAGAAAATTACTTATACACACACACACACAATCGCTTCAGATAGCTTTGCAGACAAGTGTATGGTTGAGTCTTAAGTTACGTTTTCAGTACAAAATATAAATATTCCAATTCGTTTTGTTGTTTTAATTACATCTACATATGCACATACACTAATGAGTATATTTTGTTGTTATTGTACGTGCAACTGCACTACATAATTAATATTTTTATATTTTTCATTGCACATTAACGTCGTAGGGTTTTATGCAATCTTTTTCACGCTTTTAGGCCAATTAAAAAAAATATATATTTTTTTATTTTCTTATGCATTTATTTTTATTCGCTTATTTTTATGATATTTCTTTGATTAAAATCAAGCTTTTAAAATGTATACAGGTACGTACAAGTGCACACATAGCACATATGTACATATTTTCTTTTTTATGCTTTATTATTTTTTTAATTATAGTTTCTTTTTCTTGCTGTATGTAATATATCTTAGTAGAATAAAATACACTTGGTTGAATTGTTTGTTGGCTGTTATGGTTATGACCAAATAAACAGTGTTTGAAAAAACAAAACAAAAACAACAACTACTATGAAAATCATTAATTCACTTAGAGCAGAGAAAATCTTCGAATGCAACTCATTTAATGCACACTCTCTCACATATCCATGAAAGTCTTGCAGACATGATAAAGCTAGTGTACTTAACTTTTTCGGCAGTTTTTAATTTTTTTTAAATTAAAAACTGATGTAAACTGTATATACAAGCAAATATTTTGAAATATGATATTATTTTTTAGGCTAACTAAAAATTATTTACTGCCTATGCCTATCACGGCAGCTTTAATACGGTAGTGGAATAAATAAAAAAAAACATAGACTTCCTTGCTGCTAACAAAATACATGTTGATGCTTTTTGGTGTTGTATTTATTGTAATTCTGCCACTACCTATTAAAGCTGCCTTGATGCTTATATAATGAAACTTCGGCATAGTAGCTCACTTTGATGTAACAAAAAATTCGAGCAACCAAAGCGAATTCATACCAGGTAAATGCAAGAGCACTTACAACACTACAAAAAAATGTTTTTCAAATTTCAAGTGAAAAATATAAACACTAAAAGGAATTAAAAAAAATATATATATTAAAAAAATAATTACAAGAAAAGCAAAACTTTCAATTATTTCGTGAAACTTTTAATTATTTCATGTAAATTAAAGTCTCACTCAGATCAAAGAGCTTGGAAAGGTGAAAATGGCCACCCAGATTGGGGAGGATTCCGGATCATACGCCGAAATATAATACATTGTTTAAAAAAAATTTTAATTTTTTTTTGTTTTTTTTTTCAAATATCTTTTTATTCTTCCTTTGACGTATGAAACAGATTAAAATTTAAAAAAAGTAAAAAATTATAAATAGCTTGTGTTCTATGTTTCCCAGCTATCTATATGTCGACATTTCATAGGAACTACCCTAATCATCAGTAGACTTTGGAAATTTTTGAAAGATATTCTCAAACATTCAACTTTATATCCCAACAATCCAAATAAATTGCTGAGAATTTAAAAAGAAAAATGCTCTAATAATATCCGTCAAAACACAAAAAACAAGCTTTTCTATTTATAAACGTCTCTAACATTTCTTTACACCTTTCAAACAAATGAACAACCGTTGGTTGCTACGATTTGCTTTTTAAAAGTATCGTTTGAATTTAACAAAAGTTATAAGCTGCGCTGCCAATTCCACCTGTTATAAATTCGCCTTGGATGCAACGAATGTTTTATATACAGATGCAAAAGATGGTCACAAGTCTTGTATTGGAAGCATGATAAAATATAGCTACTGTTGAATTTCAGCCATCCAGCCGAGATGTTTACGGTTCGGTTATGAAAAACCAGTATATGCGTTTTCACAAGTTATATTATTTTAGATTTTTTTTTGTTTGAAGCACAACAACAAGGTGTTTAAGATATCATAGAAAACATTACACTTGATATAACACCGTGTTATTGTGAGGTTTTTTATAAAAAAAAAATACGTTATGGTTTTAGCGAAGAATATTTGACCAATAAAACATCGATATAAAGAAATAGATAATATATTTTTTTATAAATAAGGCAGTTATTCTCAAAACAACGAAGTGTGTTTGCAAGTACATATATATTTATATACGCAATTTACGTAGTCTTTCATCACTTTATGTGTAGCTAAAGCCTTGATTACAGCATAAAAAATTAAGTATACGTTGAAGTCTTTTATTTTTAAAAATTTTAGTTCCAACTCTTTCATCTTATAGCAGTATTGAGGAAACATCAAATTCACTAGTTAATTTTGGCCATGATATGAATTTTTGGCCTAAAATAAAACTTACTTTAATTTTTACGCCGAATACGCTTCATCATCAATTCCATTTATAATAATTCTTTAAAAACGAAGTGCAAACATCTGTTTATATTTCAGTGAATATATATATCTAAACAATAAATTGAAAATCTTTGAAAAGCAGCATATTTTAAAGACTGAAATTGTACTCAAAATTTGAGCTACTTTACCATCTCTGCTATAGAGAATAAATACTGTTTGATTTGCGCATGAGATGAAAGTAAAAGAAATACATGCATGGCTGTTTAAGTGTTTCCAGCTTTAGGGATTTGCGTCAAAATTTCAGCCAAATTTTTCATGTTTGAGGATTTTTAAATTTATGTTAACATACGGTAATTACCGTATTGTACGATAATTTTTTTCTTCAAATGGTAGCACGCTAATTTTATTATTTGAACAGTAATTTTCAAAAAAGATGTTATTTTTTGGTTTTATTTTTATTACTTCTAAAATCATAGTTGCTTTATTATAGAAAACAACAATTTTGTGAGAATCACCAAAGTTAAATTGTTAAAAATTACATCTTCTAGCAGAAAAGCACAAGACTTTTATACAGTAATTTTGCTCAAAAACATGTAATTTTTTTAAGGTTGTGCAGTACTTTGGATATAAAAGTTAATAAAACTGAATGTGACCCATTTACAATAAATTGATTTTTTTTATTAAATACTAGTACACAAAAATTTTAACATATTGAATTTATTTTAGCTGGACAATGTCGTCAAAAACGGCCGGGCGACGAATGTTAAATTCAGTTTAACTTTTTGTCAAACCAAAAAGTAAACAAACAAAAGATGAAGAAAATACAAGAAAGAGATTAATTTTTCTTAATTTTTGGTTCTAAAATTATTAACAGTTAAATTTATTTACTTGTATTTGCGCTACAAGAAATTAAGATGTTATTTTGTTTAATTCTCGATACACAAATTTTTACTTCATTAGTCGCATTCATTTGCCTAAATCAAATAAACTCAAGCGGCAAATTGAACAATTTTTTTTTTTTCTATGAAAAAAACTTTTTGGAAATTTGTGCAGCTTTTTTATATACATATTTTTTGGATAAAATGGTACCAAGCACACACTATGACAACCTTACCTTTCGCTGTAATGTAGGCATTTATTGTTTCAATTAAGCGTAATTAAGGTAAATAGTGCTGGTAACACTTAAAATAACAAATGAAAAATATAACAGCTATGCCGCAAAATATACTATAAATAACAACACTCAATTAAAAAATGTATGCACATACACTGCCTGCCACTTGAATAAGGAATAAAATTTTTTTAACTTTAGTAAGTTTTTATTGAGACTTCATATTTTTTCATATAACAGGAATTTTTTAACTTTAATTAAGTGTATCTTCTAAGCTAAAGTTCAGAAAAAAATATTTTTTGTAGAGCAAAATTTCAGGGTGCAAAATGCAATTTCGTCATCGATTTGTATAATGAATCTAAGTAATTTTGCGAAATTGAACTCCATGCTTCCGTTATTGCATCCATTAAGGATGCATCTTTCAAATTGTTTTCCTCTTTCATTAACTTTTCTTACAAGCCAAACCCAGACATTTTCCATTGGATTCAGGACTGGTGAATATGAGGGCCAATCCAAAACTTGAATACCTTATTGATTAATCCACTGCTTTACTGCTCTGGCGGTATAAATCGAAGTATTGCCGTGTTGGTACGTCCCATGCATGGGTCCAAAGATCTCATAAAATTTTGGAAATTCATCCTCCAGAATATTTTTGTTAGTTGTTGCAGTCATTCTATGGGATACAAAAACAAATTATATGGTACCATAATACAAAATGGCACCCCATACCATTATTCCGCCTTCACGGCTGTGTCTGCTGTTCAAAAATAATTCCTCCTTATTTAGGTCACGGAAGTAATAATTATGCCCGTGGGGACGATCAATATTAAACTTTTTTCATGGGAAAATACAACTTTAAACTATTTGCCATTGCACTTTTGGCAAACTGTTGACGGCGTGGTTTGCGTTTTTCATTTAGTGGTGTTTGTTTAGTTTTCCGCGAACTATTTATGGGCACGACATTAAAATACGGTGCACTGTTCTTAGACTTAAATTGATTTCATTTTTTTTATGTAGTTGTTAATGACATAGCAGAATGTAATGTCTTTTTTGGAGTTGTTGCCATTTTCTTCCGCCCTTTCATGTTCTTTTTCCATATTTTTCCACGTTATTTAAATAGTTGTACACAACTGTCTTCACTCTATTAATTTTTTGGCTATTTGGACCGGATTTTGACCTTGAGAGTTCAAAATCAGGACTTTTTCTTTTTCAGAGTTAAAAGCCTTACCACGTCCCTTTTTGAATAAAAACTATTTAAGAACTAGGAAACTAAAAATTCTGTAGACGTTTAATCATAGCCTTCCTGTTTAATATTATAAGAATTGTTTATTCAAATGACACACGAATAAGTACCATAGAAATACATGTCTCTAAATGAATGCATAATTTTAGTATAACAAAACATGTCAATTTTTTATTTCTTCAGGAAACTAAAGCCAACACCTTGAAATTTGATTGTGCAAAAAATCATTTTTTTCTGCCTACTTAGGGCCATATCCAAAACAAATTCTTACTTGAGTTTTAACGCATACGTTAGCTACCAAACACATTAGCACTACCATACATTTGTTAAACATTTTTATGCAAAAACGGTACGTTAACTTTTAAATATAGTAGGGAATTTAATTGTTTTGTTCTGGCAATATCGTTATGTTCAGTTGTAATTTTTTTAATAGTGATATATGAAAACTAATATTCGAAAACTGAAAAACGAATTAAAAAAATAAAAAATTATTATCATTACTTAACAAATTTTTGACAAACATTTCCTTGATTTACCTTTTTAATAAATAATGAGTATATAATATGTAGTATATTAATGAAATTGAGAAAAATTAATAGGATTACTTATACTTAAAATTTTTTATTATTCGAATAAAGTTTATCATTGTATTCGTTTGATTGAAAGTGCATCACTAACATATTTCTTTTTTATGTTTCCCTTTCAAAACTTATATTTTCAATTCATATAATATGTAACGCTCAAATTTATTTATCTAACAATCATAATACATTGTTTTTGTTAATATTTTCCGTAAATTGTGAATTAAAAGACAAATAAAAATCGAGAATTCAAATGTCATTTTAACGTACAGTTAAAGTGGCCCAGTTTAACTTTAAACGTATGGTAAGCTAATAGTTGTTTTTCGATACAACATTATGAAATTTTTCTTAACAATTGCTTACCACGCTTTGTTAAGTTTTTTTTGCATGCGGCCGTTAATCTTTATCTTTATACCAACTTAATTAAAGTTAAAAAAATGTACTTCCTTATTCAAGTGGCAGGCAGTATACATATGTGTAGAAAACTTATTTTCCGCAAATAAAATGCAAGTGGAGCTGAATAACTGCAACATTGGCAAATGTTACGCTAAAATAAAAACAAACATTCTCTAAAATAACAAAGTAAATAAATATAATGAACAGAAAATGAACACTAACAGCAGAGCTCCAAATAAAAAAAATAAACACAGAAACTGGAGAATTAAAATGTTGAACTAAATATTACACACAAGCAAAACCCCTAAACAAATGATGAATAACAAAAAATTTCCCTCAATGAGAATGTTCATGTATGTTGTATATACATATGTGGGTTGATTTCAGTTAAATAACAGACACGTGAATTTTATTGAAGCATAATTTCTCTTATATGTGCATATGAAAACATACGTACGTATGTATATGTGCTCACTTACAGTTAAATACGAGTATTTACATGCATTTGTAGATGAATGTCGGTTTGCGGTATTGCACACTCAAACAAATAAAAATGAAAAGTGTGGCCAGTTTTGATTATTTATTATGCTCAAAGCATTTGTATATGTTATATTTTTGTAGGAGTATTTTACTCAAGCACATGCTAAAATATATCTGGTAGAAATTCCACTCAAGGTACGTTCTCATGCTAATAAAAAGGATATTCGAAATAAATTTTATTGAGATTTTGTATAGAATTTTTGAATTAAAATTGATTTTAAATGCGTTCTATTATTAATATGCCCATTTATGTTTAGATTTTGTAAGAAAGAAATATGAGTATTGCTAGCAACACAACTGCGACGAACGACGAGTTTTGCCCATCGCGACGAATTCGCCGGCAAATATTCGTTGTATGAAATTCGTCGTACGAGTATGAAGCACAATGTCAACGAACTTTGGTGCGGATAACATTGTTTACGTTCCGTACAAAGAAAAGAAAAAATTAATATAAATACTAAGAGGCCATATTAAAAGTAAAACTATATAAATCCCATCCGAAAGAGGGATTTTTGAATAAATTATCAGAGGTAGTTTATATTTGAAAAAATCATACATTCTTTGTCACATGGATTAAATAAATATAAACTGCCTGGCTCACGATGTCGTTTCGCAAACGTTCGTCATAATTTTTAAGGCTAAAAAACCTATTCGCATGTCGTTTATAAGCTTCATATTTTTTGATCTTGTATCACTTGCCTTGTCTACCTCCGATACATCCGTTAGTTAAAAAATAGTTGGCTATAAGTCACTTATTTTTGATATAAAATATTAGCGAACGTTAACGAAACGACATCGTGAGCCAGGCAGAAAAAGTATTATTTCGTGAAAAATACTTTTTTCTGTAAGAAACCCGACCACCTGATACTGTTTTGTTCGTCGTTTTCTGACGAAACAGTTAGACGAATTTCGACCGACACGACGATTATGTGCATTTTCATATACACCAATGTGTTTTATCGTTTTATCGTTCGTCAGAGTTGTGTTCCTAGCATATTACGAAATTCTTTCCATGCCTAAAATCAAAAGAAGAAAAAAAGGATGTTGAAAATATTTTCTTGTTTACATTGTGGTATAAATAAACTGCTCAGACTAACAAAATTTAGCTCAACACTTTCCACACTACAAGGTAATGAAGTACATGCAAAAGAATTTAATAATGAACATATAAAGAAAATCCGCAAAACGGTGAAAAAATAAACACGTGTAGCTATTCCAATGCAATATGGTTTCATATGAAATTAATAATGAACAATACGTACAACGGTGAAAAGAGACAAAAAAAAAAGAAACACGAGTACACAGCGTGCTACCTATTCCGGTACACAGCGTTCGCATAGAATAAAGTTAGAAAAAAAAGCAAATCAATTTTCTTTCGCCTAGAATGCGAATGAACTTATCCTATCGTCATCGTCGAAGAGTCTGATAATGGGTAAGGATTGACTTCGTTAAATCAATATTCATGATTATACCAAAGTAATGTTATTACAGTGTCATATGGCGTCCAAATACTTGAAGAATTTTACAGATCCAGGTAAAGGAAGCAAATCACAATTATACATATTTACTTCATATAATTACATTATTTCAAATTTATAAAAAAGACAAAGTTACAATCCTTTCATATTCTTTTTTGGCCACACTGTAATGTACTGTTTTATTTTCAGGGAGAGTGAGAGGGTACAAAATCAGAAAACTGCATTTTACTGTTATTTGCTCGCACATTCTTTTTATTTCCTTACAGACATTAGAGACTCATACCCACATACATATGTATGTATACTTAATAATATTAAAAGATTTAAGCAAATTTTCCTATTGAAAAAGTGACTGAACTTAAAAGTTCACATACATACATACTCATACATACCTACATACATATGTAAATATGAATATCTACATATGTATATAAGTATGTGCATATGTATTTGCACATACATACCTACGTATGTACATAATATGTATATACGAGGGCGGATTTATTTATATTGAAGCTACCTAGAGCTAGATGGCAGCAGAAATACAAAGAATTTGTTTTTTTTTTTTTTTAAATTGGCAAGATGGGTGCCGCGTTTGCTCAGTGTCGAACAAAAACGAGTTCGACAGACCACTTTACAGCGGTGTTTGGAAATGATAAAGGGTAGTTCTTTTGATTTTTGGCGTCGATTAATAACTGTTGATGAAACGTGGGTCCACCACTACACACCTGAAATCAAAAATCAATCGAAACAATGGGTGGAAGCTGGTGGAAGTGCTCTGAAGAAGGCGAAAGCAGTGAAATCGGCTGGCAAGGTTATAGCCACTGTATTTTGGGATGCACACGAAATATTGCCCATCGCTTATCTTGGAAAAGGATCTACAATCACAGGAAAGTATTATCGTACATTATTGGATCAATTGATTGATGCAATCAAGAAAAAGCGACCACATTTAAAGAAGAAAAAAGTGCGCTTTCTTCAAGACAACGCACCGGTTCACACAGCATTAGATACGATACTAAAATTACGTGAAATACACTTCGAATTGGTTGATCATCTGTATATGCAACATAAATTTATATTTTTAAATAGATTTCTTAAAATTTGGTTCCTTACGCCTCAGATAAAGCTGCCATATACTTTTTTGTTAGTCACTCCCAAGTTTTTCTAGGTACCCTATAAAGTTTTGAATGTTTATTACATATCTTTTCTATAGAGTTTGGTGCACACAATCGTATATTTTTAATAGCCATGCCCATTTGAAATTCATTCCCTGTTCGTTTAATGTTATACAATTGTTTTCAGTAGGCAGTCTGTGGCAAATAAAACTCTAGGACTTTCGAAGCCCTCATCTACGCATAAGTACGATTGCCCTTGAGAGCATTGCGTGATGATCACTGATCTAGATCATTCACACAACTTGATATACGAAATCTTCTAGCTAGTGTCGTGGTCCCCACAAAGAGAACATGTAATATGTAAATGTATTAGCGTGATTATCCTTGAGGGTATTACATGGGGATGTAAGATTTAGTGGTAAGATCGAATACCATTTTATTCATATTTTTTTATTTTGTAACACATGCTGCATGGATTTTCTGTAGACGGTTCTTATTTCTTTCTACATCTGAGATCACTGTCGTATGCTGTATTTCGCGCAGCCACTTTTTCTTTAATTTCTACATATGTATGCATATATACTTTAAATGTTTCCCGCGAACATCTATAAAACGCAAAAATTTTGAATATTGTTTGCTTCGTGTGTATTTACTTCCCTTCCAGCTTCAGCTGGATCAGCGCCTGCTATACATATATACCTATGTAAACACATATGAACATACATATGTACATATATATTTATATATAATATATATACGTACATATGTATGTAGGTAATTCTTATCGTCAATTATTGAAATGCATTTAAATGCTTTTAAAAACAGAACATCAATATTTTCATAGCGAATGATGATGATCAAAATCTTCTATACTCTTTCTTCCATTCGAATGTGTCGTGTCTCTGTTTAATTTATTTATAGATTAATCAAAAATTACACATACAAATGTAAAATAAATGTACAACTACATACATTTATACAATTAATTCATAATTATTTGCAGTTCGCAAAAATATTGAAGTACGCATCGCAATTGAAACTTTATCACCGGCGTTGCCCTTTTTTTGATACTAAAATGTCAATTTGACAATTTTTTGATGCCTATGACACTTTTTATGCCACTTTTTCTTAAATAACCTTTGTGACCTTTTTCTCAAACATTAAACTTTTTGTTGAGAACGATCGAACAGCTCTTGTATGTAATCATAAATATTCAGTTCTCATTCATATATAAGTTTTATATATACTGCTCTTATATACATTAATATATATTTGATCATGAAATCTTTGTTTCTAAAAAGTGAAAAGATGATTTGTATAGACAATCTGAATTTATAACAAGATTGCAAATAGAGGGTGTTTTTTTAAGCCCGATAGAACTTGAAATTGTAAAAAATAACACAAAAAATTAAATTGTAATCAAAATTTTTTTTTATTCGAAAGATCAATACGTGACATTAACATTTGAAAATAATTTCGGGCATATGGGCACCGCGGCTGTTCTTGACGAAGCGCATTCTGGACGTCCAATTTGGGCCACTTTTTCGAGCACTGCTGGCCGTATGTCACGAACAACACGAACAATGCTGGCCTCCAAGGCGTCAATTGTTGCTGGTTTATCAGCATAAACCAGTGACTTCACGTAGCCCCACAGGAAATAATCGAGAGGTGTCAAATCGCACGACCTTGGAGGCCAATTGACAGGTCCATTTCTCGAAATCAACTTATCGCCAAATTTTGATTTCAGTAAGTCGATGGTTGCGTTCGCCGTATGGCACGTAGCGCCATCCTGTTGAAACCACATCTCCTCCGGATCAATGTCATCTATATTTTCAAACAAAAAATCATTGATCATGGTGCGGTAACGATCTCCATTGACCGTAACGCGAGCTCCGGCCTCATTTTTGAAGAAATAAGGTCCGATGATGCCACCAGCATGAAAACCGCACCAAACAGTGCATTTTTCTGGATGTAATGGAGTCTGTAGGGTCTCTTGTGGATTGGTCTCACTCCATATGCGGCAATTTTGCTTATTAACAAACCCGTTAAGCCAAAAATGCGCCTCATCGCTGAACACAATTTTGCGATAAAACAACGGGTCTGATTTTCAAAGTAAATTTGGATAATTTCGTAGCGTTGTTCAAGCGTGAGTCTATTCATAATGATTTGTCAGAGTATACTGAAACAAATAAAAAAAATGTTTCATCAAAATTTAATTTTTTGTGTTACTTTTTACAATTTAAAGTTCTATCTAGCTTAAAAAAACCCCCTATATAAATGTGATTTGTTCCATTAATAAGTCTTAAGAAGCAGATCTGTGTTTTAAAAAAGTTTTTTATGCCCAGTCTTTGAGTTCGTATATAAATAAATGTCATTTAGCTTTAAGCTCCACTTAAATATGTAAATCAGTTTTTCACTACAAATTTAAATCAAACTTATATGCTCAATTTTCTTCTTTTAAGTTGTATTTAAGCTTAGCTCATATGTGCTTGCCTTTATATTAGTGCAAAAAAGGTAAAAAAATACAAATAGGAGCTATTGCCTGAACAGCGCAATATGATATTTAATTAAAAATGACATTACATGAAATTTAATTATTAAGTTTTTTGTGCCGTTGATAAATTTAGTATTTTTCTATAAGAATTTTTCTGTTTTTTTTAATAACAGCTGATCTATGGAATATTTTCCATAATATTTGGATTTTAAGTGAAGCTGCCACACTTTCGTCACATTTGTATAAGAGAAATTGCTGGAAGACTGACAAAATTGAACTTGCATTTAAATATCACTTAAACTTAAGTAAATATTAACTAATTTTGCATTTAAATACGAAGTAAAAAACTGGACCTAAGTAAAATTAATAACGTTTAAACTCAAGTTCAAACCTGCCTTTCGCCAAGAATTATATTTATTTTTTGAGCCAGACAATTAATACCATCATATAATATTAGAGATATTTTTAATTATAACAACTGCCGCGATCAATAACCCACTAGGATTCGACGCTTAACCAACTCAGCCACCGAGCTCTTATTTATTTGTTCGTCTATATTCGTTTCATATTGATGACATATGCAATTTATTATAATCCCAGTTGTTTGTACTGCATACTGCTGTCACTGAACAACTAGTCATTTTTTATTTATTTATCAGCGTACATATGTATGTATGTTGATAGTCTCTGTGCCGTGAGATATATATGTATGTATATTAATGGTACATAGTTGAACTTATTGAATATTTTTAATATTATCGGCCATGTCACAGAATTCACTTCCGTTCGGAAATGGAATTGAATCGGTTTTTTAATTCTTCAAAAAACGAACATTTAAAACTTTTTCGGAATGAAATCAATTCTATAAGATAATACTGCTAGTTTCATTCTAGCAATTAGAAATGATTTCATTCCGAAAAATTTTTTTAATTTTTCGTTTTTTTGAAGAAGTAAAAAAAGAATTCAATTCCGAATGGAATTAAGCTCAGTGACATGGCTGTATATGATGCTATTTGTCTGGCGCAAGTGAAGACCTGTCTTTTGGCATGAATTATTTTTATTTTTAATTATAACAATAATTGCCGTGATCAAAGAAGGCAGGAAAACAATTGAAGCTGGCGGAGAACTAGTTGTTTCGCAGTAGCTATAAGCTCCCACCAGGATTCGAACTCGGTATCCAGCTTAGTGTATTCAATTATTTTTTTCTGTTTTCTTTGATTCCCCCCGGGGAACAGGTTTTGCCTTGGCGTATTCCTAACTTGGGCGCTCTGTGTATCGGGGAAAAGAGAGGAAGGGGTCCCCCGTTTGGTGCGGCAAACAAAACTCTAGGAAGCCACATGACTTTTGTTGTGTTGGCTTCCGAAACCCTTACCAAGGGTATAAATTGGCAGAACGGGGATCAGCATGGCCCCCGGGTAGTTCTGCTTGCGGTTCGACCCGGGCTGATCATGGTTGAGGTGCTTACCTTGGCTGAAACGTTCTGGCTGTGGTTGAAACCTAAAACGCAGGAAGGGAGTGTCAGTATCCTGGATAATTATTTGGTGTGTGGCTTTTTTCGGGGGCTAACAATCTCCCGAGGAGCTGTTGCCTATACAACAGATACGTGTACTGTAAGGAACCAGTGGTGACGGTTTGACGGGTGAGTTGGTTTAAGGGCTGATGCTCTTAGTGGGCTTCGGCCTACCAACTCATTAAGCCTTGTCTTCCGTTGATTGCTGGGAAATTGCATACATGTGGGATTAGAAAGCCCCAACTCCTCAACAAGAAGTTGTTCATATGACCGCAATCATATGACAAGAATTGCTACCTGTGTGAGCCTAGTTAGCCACACGGGGGCGGTGGTGAATAGTGAAAAATTCACTCCGTGGAAATGGTCCACCATCAGGTTAGGCCGTCAAGGCAGGTGCTGATGTAAATCATTTTCACAGTTGTCTTCTTTGATTCCCCCCGGGGAACAGGTTTTGCCTTGGCGTATTCCTAACTTAGGCGCTCTGTTTTTCGGGGAAAAGAGGAGAAGGGGTCCCTCGTTTGGTGCGGCAAACAAAACTCTAGGAAGCCACATGACTTATGTTGTGTTGGCTTCCGAAACCCTTAGCAAGGGTATAAATTGACAGAACGGGGATCAGCATGGCCCCCGAGAAGTTCTGCTTGCGGTTCGACCCGGGCTGATCATGGTTGAGGTGCCTACCTTGGCTGTAACGTTCTGGCTGTGGTTTAAACCTAAATCGCAGAAAGGGAGTGTTAGTATCGTTGATAATTGTTTGGTAATGGCTTTTTTCGAGGACTAACAATCTCCCGAGGAGCTGTTGCCTTTCAATTATTTATTCCTGTCTTCTTTGATCAATAGTTATTGATCGCGGCAATTATTGTTATAATTAAAAATAAAAATAGTTCTTGGCGAAAACTTGAGCCAGACAATTATCATCATATAATATTAGAAATATTTAATAAGTTCAACTATTTATCATTAATATATGTTATTTCTTATATTTGAGTAATTCTTCTAAATGTAATCATTACATTATATTTGAATTCAAATACATTAACTTTTGAAGAATTTTTGTTTAGTTTTTATTCTTTTTTAAAAACTTGACCCTTTTTTTCTGGCAAATACTCTTTTTGTGACACTTTTTGAAAATTTTGTGAGGGCAACGCTGTTTGTCACAAGAACGAATTAAAATTTCAATTGATGTTGATGGAATAAAAACAGCGTATAAACGTACACACATGTTCATATTTTCATCCATATAAAAATACCCTGCAAATATATGGAAGTTGCAATCAAATTTAAATAGACTTCTTTAATACATATATGTAGGTACATGTGTCATGTTGTCAAGAAAAAGAAAAGATTCGGGTGGAATAAATCCGTCTTGCAATATTTGCGCTAAGTGATCCTCTGAAACGTAGTAAGGTGCCATTATAAGATTATTTTCCCAAGTGTGGGCACTATTTAAGATATGGTTTCTATTAAGGTGTATAATAAAGTTATATATTCTGGTGACTTTAGCAGTATTGTTTAATAATTTATTTGAAATGTATTTCTTATAGCCACTTTTTGGTGACCTATAAAGTGCAGTACAACATCTAAGACATTTTCTTTTAAATGATCTTATTTTTTCCATATAAGATGGGGATATGTTAAAGCGTATTTGACATCCGTATGATACAATAGGCCTAATTAGTGATTTATAAATGGTAATTTTATCTTATGTTTGTAGGATTTTTGAAAAACATAATTTTTTGTTTGCAAAAAAATGCATTTCTTGCTTTAGTTAGTTGCTGAGATATAAAATTGCTGAAATACAATTTATCTAAATGACAGTATTTTTGGTTGGAATTGTATTATTATCACTTGATTTTATACCGAAAAATTTCCAGTTTTTTCGCAAGTTGTTATGGCATTTGTTAACAGGAGGTCGGAAAAGTATACTCTAACATTTTGTAAAATTAATTTTCATGAGCCAGTCAATTGCGTATTTCTCATCTGCTAAAAATTTGTTTTGTAGACCTTCGTTAATATTCTGTATTTTATTATAAGCATGATATATAGTTATATCATCTGCAAAGGCTATTGCTCAAAAGATCATAAATATATAGATTAAATAATATTGGGGATTTCAAGGTATCTTGTTGTAGTCTGTTGATTATTGTAGACTACTCTTCTTGTTATTATATACGAAAAATTTTCTATTATTTAAAATATTATGTAATAGAAAAATCAGATGCAATGGGAAGTTAAATTTTATTAATTTGTATGTTAATCCTGTAGTGCGATTCTGTAACCTATATAACGAAAATCGAATCATTAAAATAATTATAACGATATTTTATCGAATTTGCTATTATGTAACATTTTCTTAACGATATTCGTAGTCGATCAAAATCAGCTGTTAATTTGACTGCCGATTGTCGATTTCTTAGAGAAAAAAATTTTCTTGCTGTTTATTCAATCGTTAAAGTGTATTTTTTTTTATTGTGCATCCATGAAATAAACTGCTTACAATTTGATTTTTAAGACATAAAAATATTTATTATATATTAAATACATAAAATATTTGTTAAAAAAAACTTTCAAAAACAAAAATTTCAGTATAATTTTTTAACCGGTAAAGTGTGTTTTGTGTTGAAATAGCTAGTGAACGTTTGGCATTCGCATTTGCAAGGGATGAAACAAGTTTGAACGCTTCAAGGGATAATCAGTGTGTTTATCGGGAGTTGGACATTTGCTTTGAGTTGACAGTTAATGAATTTAAAAAGTTATATTGATTATCAGTGTTAGTTGTGGTCATTCTGAACATACAGAACTTAGTACATACATGTATAAACAAATAAATGAAACATATGGACACATATTTTATTTTACTTGCCTTATTACAAATTAAATAATATTTATTGTCACTTAAAAACTAAAATCACAACAAATAAAAATACATAATACACAAATACGTATACATAATACATATTGTTATGGAAAAATTTTTTGTCTTTTCTTTTCTTCTTTGATGTGATGTTTATATGAATGAACAGAAAAATACAGCTGTTTACCATCGTTAGAATTAAGTTACAGAATCACTCAATCGTTAGTGCAAGCGATGAAATTTGATGACAAAAGTTGCGATTATCGATTCGTTAAAAGTTAGAGAATCGCACTACTGGAATCCAAATGCTGTCGAATGCTTTTTCAAAATCTAAACAAATAAATGTATTTTATAGCAATTATCCATGTTGCTTGTTTCTTTACGACCGGTTTCACTTTTATGACAAGAAAGCGACACTATCATATTGCTCCTTTATTGCAACATAGTCATAACGCAAAAAAGCTTGTTTCAAGAAAAACACATTTAAAATTTTTAGTTTCCATACAAGTCTTAGAATTTTTTTTTTTTTTAGAAAATATCGCCTAAAGGGAACAGTTTTAAGGTAATTTAAATAGAATTTTGGCACAATATAAAAGGTAGTACTGTTAACAATTTTGCATTGTTAACTCGAAAAGCTGATTTTTTGTGATATGACTATGTTGCAATAGAGGAGCGATATATCATAATATATGATAATGGGTGATTTTATAAGAACTATCGGAAATTAAAAAAAAAAACACATAAAATTCAGAAAAATGCATGAAATATTTATTTGGATCGATAGTTGGGTCGATATAATTTAATGTTTGAAGATTATTTCATGCAAATGTTGGCCGCGGCTGCGCCTCAAATGGTCCATCCGCTTAGTCCAATTTTGGCATACTCTTTCCAACATTTCGGCCGGTATCTCACGAATAATGTTGGCAATGTTGGCTTCCAGTGCGTCAATCGAAGCGGGCTTGTCGCTATAGACATTAGCCTTAACATAGCCCCACAAAAAATAGTCTAGAGGCGTTAAATCGCACGATCTGGGCGGCCAATTGACTGGTCCCAAGCGTGAAATAAACTGTTCACCGAACTCGCCTCTCAATTGGTCCATTGTTTCGCGTGCTGTGTGGCATGTGGCACCGTCTTGTTGAAACCACATGTCATGCAAGTCAAGCTCTTCCATTTTGGGCAAAAAAAAGTTTGTTATCATCGCACGGTAGCGCTCACCATTCACAGTAACGTTGTGATTCGCATCATCTTTGAAGAAATACGGCCCAATGACGCCGTCAGCCCATAATCCGCACCAAACGGTTGTTTTTTGTGGATGCATTGGTAGCTCTTGCAATGCTTCTGGCTGCTCTTCACTCCAAATACGGCAGTTTTGCTTGTTCAACCAGAAATGAGCCTCGTCGCTGAACACAATTCTTCGATAAAAAAGTGGATGTTCATCTAACTTTTCAAGAGCCCATTCACCAAAAATTTGGCGTTGTGGTAGGTCGTCTGGCTTCAATTCTTGCATCAGCTGTATAAGGCTTCACACCCAAATCCTTCCGCAAAATTTTCCACGTAGTGGAGTAACAGAGGCCCAATTGCTGCGAACGGCGCCGAATCGATAATTCACGGTCATCACCAACACTGGCCAATACGGCTGCGATATTTTCTTCAGTTCTCACTCTACGTGTTGGTGGTTTAATGTCCAACAATGTAAATTTGGTGCCAAATTTTTTTACAATAGCCCGAATAGAAGTCTCAGTAGGTCGATTAAACTGACCATAAAATGGAAGAGGCGCGCGATGAACTTTCTTAACAGAGCACGCATTTTGGTAATAAAATTCAATAATTTGCAAGCGTTGTTCGTTTGTAAGACGATTCATGATTAAATTATAGACCAAACTGAAGATGTTTGACAGTGACACAAGATACAAAACGTGCGTGAGCTGTCAAAACTAGTGTTGCCAAAAAGATAATAGCAAAAAAATCACTCGTTAGTATTGATTGCACGTCTTGTCACTTTTTAGCCGCATTGTGTAATAGAAAATGTTTGCTGGGTAAAATTGTGTGAATGATCTTAAATTTGTATGTATTTATATATGTATGTATTAGTGTAAATTTTGTAAATGAATGTAAAAAATGCACATCCTTCATATTATTAAAAGAAAAAAAAATTTTTTTTTTGCCATTAAATGAACGAACAAAATGTATGTAACATGTATTTTTATATTAAAAAAAAAACAATGTGATTTTTACTGTCGATATTTATTAAGAAAATTAAATTTAAAGTGCCCTTTTTTTGAAAAGTGAATTTTATTAAATTGTTCATATTAAAAATAGAAATGGGCACAATTTAATTCTACACCATTTTTATTGAAATTGAGAGCATTATTTAAAAAAGTTTAAAAGTGGAAATTGAAATTTCCATTGGTGTATTGAAAAATATCCAAATGAATTTGAGACTTTCAAATAAGAAATTTTCAAATACACTTGAAAATTTCTATTTTCAATTGTGGAAGAGTCTAGTGGGAAACTCGTGAAGAGTTTTTAATTGACGACGAGTGTATTTTGTAATCGCGGATAATTTCACTGTGATACACCAAAATTATTCATGGGTTCTCATGTACCAATTCTGTTTTGTTGCAGATCGTACCTTACGTTTTTTCAGATCACTCCGTAAAGGGACTTTATAGCGGCAAATATAGTGAAAAACATATCTTCTTTGTTTTTCAAGGGATTTCTATCTTTCAAATGAGACCTCATACATAATTTTTGTTCATAACTAAAGGAAAGGGAAAAGTAATAAAATTCCCATGGAATTTTTATTTACAATTGGGCTGTTTGTGATGGGTCAATATAATAGAATAAATTTATATAAATTCATTTATATAAATTCACCACGCAATTGCCTTTGAGGGCATTGCGTGGTGATCACTGGTTTAGATTATGAATAATATTTGCTAAAGCTATCTATCACCTTGTTTAATCCTAAGTTTTTGTTAAATAAAAAAAAAACTGTAACTCGTACGCGCATTGTCAGCATAAAAAGCATTTTTGATGTACTATACAAATATTGTGTTTTCTGTGATAAAAAGCTTTAAAAAAGTCTTATAAAAACAAAAGACATATGAATTTAAAAATATGAACACAAAAATAAATAAAAAAAAACTATTTCTTAAGTAATTTATGAATTTATTTCCCAGACATCTACGTACATATATACTCGCATGTTTATGTAGACGTTTTTCGCTTATCGCTAACGGTTAAAACTGGTAAAACTGACTCGTTTAATTTATTATTATTTGCAGGTTTTTCTATCGACTTCAGGGCAAAGATTATGTATTGAAAAAGTTTTCATGGGAACTTGTAAAAATGATTAATAATCGTAATCACATCTGAGTACAACGAGTATATGTAGAGAAAGGTCAGTGTTAGTTTATAACAAAATAGATTAAGTTTATTTTAAAAGCTTTTTAAAAATATAAGACATTGAAACTGATGAAATTGTTTTGGTTTTTACCAGGTAGCGACACAGGGTGGCCCAAAACAACCGAAGGTAATTATTCCTTATAGCCATATGGCACATAGCGGACTTCAAGGAAACATGAAATCTACTTTTCAACCAGATTTTTGCTTAATCAAGTAGCTTTTTATAACTACTCTATTACACATTAAAAGCATATACTGTTACACTCAAATCCCACAAATTGTTTAAATCTCAACTACTGTGGTGTTATGAGTGTTTCAATTTTTCTCATACGAACTGTTAAAAACGCCAACTATATATTGAGATTGTTCAAACTAAAGTTGAACAAATATGTGAACATGGTATCCCTAATTCTAATTAAAAATTAAAAAAAAAAAAATGTAGATTAAATACACGGCGAATTGGTGTCGCTGCATCGCAGCTAAAATTGCCGTAACTTTTAAAAAACGTTTAATTTTTATTACTTTTGAATCTCAACCCTCGATAAACATCGTTTTCCCTTACTATATTTTTTCTTAAGTATAAATTCAATTTTTATTTTTCCGTTAAAATCATTGAATTAATAAAGTGGACTGAAGAAAAAAAAAATAATCCGCTTTTCTGATTATCTCGGGTATGGTCAGTTGGGTATCCAACATCGAAAAAAAAGTAAATACTCGCAAAATATTCAGAGATAATGGGAGTAACATATCTGTTTTACTTTCTATTAAGCTAAGTACTGTGTTCATCATTTCGTGCGAAATGCTGTCAAAACTCTATATAAAAAAAACTTGTGTGAAATATTTATGAAATAATGTTCAATTTGTGAAAAACTTATGAAATGTTTCTGGCAACATTATGTTGTAATTGTGAAATAATATGAGTGGTACTTATTTCGCGCGAAATTCCAAACAACAGCTGATCAATTTTTTTGTTTGCTAAAAATTCTTGTTTTACAATTTTAAATTTCTAAAATGGAACAACCGAAAAAAAATACTAAACTGGAAACAATTTCCTTTTTTTCACAAAAATTTTCCATCACTGGCTGTGATTGAATATTGTTCTGCAAACAGAGTGGTGCCAAATGTGAAAATTACAAAAACTGATCCAAAAATATATAAACAAATTTTGACAGTTCCTATCCACTAAAAAGAAGTCAGCTGGCGCTTCAATATTAACGAATATATTATTGTAGCATGCAAAAATTTCGTTATATCCTGAAACTACACGTGTAACTAGTTTGAAAGTTACTTAGTGACAACTGTCAACACCAAATATTAATTTGTGGACTGTGCATATGAATATTTATAAAAATACACATTCTGCATTAATTGCTACAAAACATTGCCAGCAAATAATTATTTAACCCAGATAAATTAAAACATCACAGATACATTTAAATTTCACACAGTGCTTTCGTTTACGAAAAGTAAACAAACAAAAAAAAAAAAAAAAAACTTGCTTGTAAAAATTGTGTAAGGGGAAGAGTAATAAGCAATTTTTAATTTTTTTTTTTTGAAATTTCTTAGCAAGTATAGTGTGTTTTTTTTTTGTTAAGAGTTACACATAGTTAGATAATAAAACAAAACAAAATATATTTATAATATCGACAAAATGGGCTTTATTGGATAATAATTTTATTAGTACATTAATAGTTAAAAATAAATCCGGTTCCCGCTTACAAGGGATACCAATTCCCATGGAGATTTCATAGCACTGCTGCAGTATTTCGGCAATAATTTTTCGATTGTTGTAGATTGCTGGAGCTCCTCGTTTGTTGTAACACATAAAACTCTAGGAAGTCGCATGACTTATGATGTGTTGGACTTCTGAAACCTTCACCAAAAGTTAATTGGCAGAACGGGGATCGACAAAGTCTTCACGAAACTCTGCTTGCTGACCATCCCGGCATTGATCATTGTTGAGGTGCCTACCTCGGCTGAAACGTTCTGGTATGTAGTTTCCTTGACTAATATGGGGTCTACTCTCTCAGTTAAGATGCCACCACATGTACTTCCCTTCGTTGATCGTCCAATATTGTTTTTGAAATAATATTGGACGGAGTGCTTAACTCGTTTGGGCTCCCTGAACATACGGCTCTGACGAGATAAGGGATCTTGTCTCTGAAAACCAAATATTTCTACATAACATACGTATGTACATCGTGTAAAGCTCATCCATTAGTAGTCGATTGCTCAGTGAATCGCACAATGCATTACAGAGAGAATTCGTTCTTCAGCCGTTGGAAAATTCAAATCAAACATCCACAAACACTACTCCTTCTTTCCTCCTCCACATAACCTATTTTCCTAGTTCCGGTGCAATGCACTGCATATGTAGGGGTCATCTCCTGAGTACTGGTCCAAGACAAAAAATAAAAAATAGAAAACAAGAAGACCTGTTTTTTCGGTTTCACCTGGTAATATTAATTTGCCTTGGCCATGCACATATATTCATAGTTATAGCTTTCATCAATAGCAGCAAACAATGAAGGTGTATTTTTTAAAAACTATGCAAAGAGACTTTACTTCAGTAATCTAAAGTGGCGATGCCCACCCATGGTATTAAAGAGGTAAACAAAAGCAAACACGATCTTAAGGCCGTGTCGGATAAAACTTTGGATGTATGAATTTATTTCTTGTGTTTGTTCTGTATTTTGCGTATTTTTTACTTTTTTCATATAAAATTTATTAAAAATACCAAAAACATAAATTCATATCAGTATTCTTTAGCTTTACTTCAATTTTAAGTAAATTGTAAGTTAACCGATTTTTTCGATTTGCGTACTTTTTCCCCCAGTGCACATTTATTTACACTCAGAGCGTAACTATGGATTTCTCTTTGGGCATCGCTAGTCTATAGATCATTTAATTTGATCATCTTTGTTGAAATGTAAACACAGCATCAACTAAATATGTGGCTTCTTAGTTATTGCCAAGATTTTTGTAGTGTACAGGAAATTTTTGGTAGTGTTGCCGTGAAGACGCTTTAAACACATAGACGACAGCCAGACAGCAAGCAACAATCTGTCAAAAATAAAATACATGTGTTCAGATGCACACAATTATTTTAACGACATCACAGCAGCACGACTTCACAACAGCATTTGCTGCTGCTGCCAACTTAGACTAATTTCTATTTTCGTAAGCAGCAAAAAGTAAATGCAGTGCTACCACTATAAAGATAAATTGACAGCAATACGAACTAAAATTTGTTTGAAATATTTAATAGAAATAAACATCATATAAATAAGATAAACAAATAAATTGATGAGTTTTTACAACTTTACGTGATATTATTACGTTTTCAGTCAGTGATTTTGATTTTATTCATGTATAATATATATGTGGCACCTCTAAAATTTGCATTGTTTAAATACACATAGTGCTGCTGCTGTCTTGAAAATAATTATGTTGCTGACGAGACGGCAGCATTTGAAGCTAACTTCATTTGTAACCGTGAAGTTGTGAAGTCTGCTGTCGTCTAAGTGTTTAAAGCTATACTCGCGCGTATAAGATATTTAAAGGTATTGCGAGAAAAATTGAAAATGTCAGTTATCGTATTCTTTGCAAGATTTTTTGAAGTATGTGCGAACATTAACGATCGAGAGCAGAAACAGGTTCTAATATTTACTCGTTGTATTATATTTTTCACATTTCGCAATGACGTAACAACAACAAAATACATACATAGGTACTTGGAGATTTTGACTGGTTTTGCTATATCCTAATTTATTTTGTTCTTTAAGCCATAGATTTCTTTTGATAAAGTATTACTGGAATGTGCAAAAATTTTTACATATGCATGTGCATATATACATATGTATATATTGATTTTTCCAAATATATGTATACATATATCTACATATGTATGTACCTATGTTTGATTTTTTGTATGTCATTTTCAATATATGTATAATGGTCTAGTGACAAAAAAAAATTATGAAAATAATAAACCAAAAAAAAAAAAAAATTAAGTTTATTTTAAGAATTTTGTTAGTTGGCTGACGATGTTTGCTTTAGTTTTATACTCAATATTTTTTTATTTTTTTTTTTTTGCCAAAACATGTGATAAATGACATCACTGTGATTGTGTTTTATGGTCTAGTGTAAAGACAATTTATATACATATATACATACTGATGGTATACTCGTATAAAAGCAACAAAAATTATAATGATGATGAAATTATAAAAAAGAGGGTGGATTGGTTTAAAGATTTAAACAAAATAATGTTTTATTTTGGCACATAAAATAAGTGCAATATTTCAAAGAGGCTAAAAATAGTAAACAGCTTGTGAGTTTTTTTTTTCGTCTCTTAAAATTTCTCTTTTTCTCATTTAGTGCAAAAAATGTGCAATTGTATTGTTTTGTTTTTTTTTTACTAGTTTTTCTTTATGATAAAAATACTTTTTAGAAAAATTCGAAATAATCTTGTTCTAATGTCAAATGCGTTTATTGGCCTTTTTCAGTTGGCTAAGAAAAAAATGAAATATTTAAAGAATTTTTAAAAAAACATTTGATTTGATTACAGAAATAAATCATGTGAAAAAGCTGATGTTAGCTGAATATTTGACGTTATTTTGAAGAACATGTTGGTTTGCAATTTCATTAATTCTTTTAATTTTGTATGATATCTACCTGTATGTATGTACATACATACATATGTACTATATACTTGCTTAAGCCTTCTAAACCCTCCTGTATGCAATTTCTCAACAATAATGGAAGACAAGTTGGTAGGGCAAAGCCCATTAAGAGCATCAGCCCTTAACCAACTCACCCGTCCAATCATCAATCCTGGTTTCTAACAGTACAGGTATTTGTTGCAAGACAACAGCACCTCGCGACGTGAGATAAAACGGCCATTGAATTTTTCGTGCAAAAAGGGTAATGTTTCGTCGGCTGTAGCCGAAACATTATAAGTTGCACCATCCTACATATCGCTCCTTCATTGCAACATAGTCATAACTAACAAAAGCTTGTTTCGAGTAAAACACATTTCAAATTTTTAGTTTCCAAACAAGTCTTAGAATTTTTTTTTAGAAAATATCTTTTTAAAGAAACAGTTTAAAAGTAATTTGAATAAATTTTTGGCACAATATAATAGGTAGTAGGCTAAACAAACTGGCAAGCCAGAACCAGGTCACCCTGATATGGGTGCCAGGACATGTAGGGCATCACGGCAATGAAATAGCTACCATTTATGCCAAGAAAGGAGCAGAGGGGACTTTTATTGGACCCACTCCAACTTTTGGCTTCAATAAGGGTCTCCTGAATGAGGAGATAAAAAAATGGACGGTGTCCATCGTTGAACAACACTGGAACGAGACAGCAGGTCTTGAACACTCCAAGAAATTTTTAAACTTTGATAAAAAAGAGAGCCGAACGTGCTCTAAAACATTGACAGGTCATTATAACTGCTACAAGCACCTGCAAAGGATGGGAATTTCCAACACAGACATTTGCAGATTCTGCGGTGATGAAGAGGATTCAATGGAGCACTTAATCACCCACTGTGATGCACTGGGGCACAGAAGATATAGGCTACTACAAGCTTATATGTTAAGTGTATGTGACTTAATATCACTCCCTATGAAGGAGCTTGTCCGTTTTCTTCACATACTCAACCCATAATGGGGCTAGGGGACGCACAATAGATCAATATTGGTCGCAGTGCAAATGGCCGATGAGGGCCATATCCCATCCACTAATAATAATAATAATAACTCGAAAAGCTAATTTTTTGAGATATGACTATGTTGCAATAAAGGAGCGATATATAGCCCGGGTTCATATTGTTAATTTATCGCTTCAAGAAATCAATTATCTGCTTGGCCGCCCTCATTTTCAATAAGGTACGCCCCCATGACGCCGCTAGTCCATAAACCTCACCAAACAGTCACTCTTTGTGAATGCAACGACTCTTCTACAATCATTCGTGCCTTCTGATTTGCAATTTTGCTTGTTAACGGATCCAAATTTAAAGCTAAGTTAATTTAAATAATATACAAATTTATCCTCGTTCTTTGCTGCTTCCAACACAAGCTTGTAATTGAGTTACTTTGCGAAGACATGTGGCCAACAAATTTCTTAGGTCCATAGAGCTGCTCCAAGGCTCATAGAAGTTGTTTAGCGCCATTTATGCTCTAAACACTACAGCTTAACTTTTTTTCTTTAAATCGCTTATTTAATCAAAATATTTATTCTTAAGTAACAAAAAAATAAGCATTAATTATTATTTAATCCTTGAATGTTCATGTTATTCATGCAAAGAAAAATTATACAAAAACCATTGATTTTGTAGAGCTGGATGGGGGAATGGAGAGGTATGATTGTCAAGATATAAAAACATGGAAAAAACGAATTTGTTTGATGTGCCACAAATATTTTTTTATATTTGAAAAAAAACCTGGTATCGTATCTACGATTATCTAAGGTGACGTTGTGTATCCTTTGCTGTCCAGGTACAGGAACGCTTCTGGCGATATATAACATATAGTATTTTTTCGTTTAAAAAAAGGCTTTATAATAGCATTCTAAAAGCACTTTTGGGATTTTTGTTACAAATAACGCATTAATTCCTCTTCTTTGCAAAGTAAGCTAGCTTAAAACTTAAAGATAAATAAATATACAATAAAATCACCCAAAAACCCTTTGAAAAATGCGCCAAGCGGATAGGAGAGGTATGTAGGTGTTGGTTCATTTAAATCGAGTAGATTGTAAGATTGCATCTAAATTAGATTGCCTGTTGCTTTTCTCACCAAAGAATATCGATAATCTCGCCAGCGGAAATGTAAATATCCTGATTGAAGGAAGGAGCGGTGTTACTTTATTGAAGCTACGTTCTTAAGTGTCTTCATATAGGTATTTCTATTTCTTTCTTTTTTTTTTTTTTTTTTTGATTGCCCTTTTCACGAAACAATTTTACAGCATATTCGAACATTACAGTTAATCGTTTGCAATAAAATTGATTCATTATTCGTTACTTCATGATAGGACAAAATTACGTTCTAAGAAGCAGTAGGTTAATAATAGCTTAACTGCTATGCTATATTTTATAATGTATAAAAATAATAATTCAAAAATAAATCATATAATGTACCTATAAATACCTATCTTTGTTTAAAATATTTGTATTTTAAACACCCTTATCGTTATCGATTGGAATTGAAATATAAAACTAATAAAATTTTCAAGAAGTGAGAAATATCTGTTTACTTCTCAATATATGTGTAATCCAAAAGATATCAAATTTATATTAAACAGTTAATTAATATTTTACTCAAATAATAAACAATAATTTTTTTGCTCTCTCCTTTAGGTAGGTAGGTATGTATTAACAATCAACAACGTCAATTGGCCTTTGCGAAGAATACAATCAACTATGGCTGTGTGTGTGAGTGTAAGATTGTTCAATCATTTGCTTTTCATTTTTTATTGCACATCATAAATTTACCGTTATAAATTTACAAATTGTACTCGTATTATTATATTTATGATTAGCTGTTATCACTCGTTTATGGTAATCAGCGTTGCCTCTTTGTTAAAAACAACTAAAGCAAACACACCGATAGGTACATACTTACACATTGATATAATGCATAATTATCTGTACTATACCAATTTTTATTATTTCAGGAAAAGAAAAAAAAGGAGAAACTTTTTAAATAACAAAATAAGTACCTACTCCTATTTTGATAAAAATCAATTATTGTCCCAAGAGAAATTTCGGCAATAAAAGAAAACGCCGACCACAACAGAAAACAGCTGAGCAAGCAAATATTATCATTTTGTTTGCATGATGATGATGTTGACCAATCAATAGATGAGAGAGGAAATGATTGTTGTTGTTTTATTAATACATGCGGCAAGCAGCAGAAGGAGAAAAAAATCTGTTTCTTTTTTTGTCTAATTCTTTGATGAAATAGTCAAAAAAGGGGGTGGCGACAGGTTAACTATAAGGAGAATTAAAAACTATGTTTGCCCCTTCTCTAATGCAGAAAAGATATGGCAATTTTCAGTACAACAAAAACCATTTAATGATTTTTAGCCAAAAATTAAAAATTGTAGGTAAGTAGCTACATATGTATGTATAGTTACTTACTTTAACTTTTTCAGCTGACAAATAAAATTTTCTTGAAACAGAATTTATTGTATTATAACAACCAAAACACTAACACACTTGCACCTGCACTTTAGAAACACAGCACTTGTTTGAAAAGATCTTTTTGTTTCAATTTTGCTGGCTGCACTTTAATTTTTATTTTAAATCTCACAAGTTATTTTTAAACATACATTTATGTTCTTTAATATTTTTGCCACAGAATTAAACAGGTTTTAAGCACTTTTTAATATAAAACCATTTATTTGTATTTCTGTTTTCCACAGCCTTTTCCTTATTAAAAAGGATAAGCAATTTTTTTTAAACTATGGCTTTTTTCTATTTCTTAAATAATATACAAAAAACATGCTTATTTTAAATCACTTTTGTGGAAAAATCTTAGATTTCTCTTTTTCAAATAAAGGATAATTTGTATTGCTAAATTTTTTATCTGTTTTATAACAAATTTTGCACTTATCTTAACACATCGACCGCACTAAACGAGCATAAATTCACGACTTTACTGCAAAATTCATTCATATTTTCTTTTACTTTTAGAATTGTTCTCTTTCTCTCATTCTTATTTTGCAAACATGCTCGGTTCTTGTTTGTTGTTAAAACTAATTGGTGCTGCCAACCAGTTTACATGTTCTGATAAGAATTTGCACCAGAGATATATACAAAAGCTTGACGATATGCAGAAGGGCGGGAAGTTGTTGTGTTATTTATATTTCCTTAAATTTTGTTGAAGTTTTGCTGGTTTTTGGATAATTGCAACTTTTGTAAACCATTTTTTTTATTAAAAAATAGAAATGTACATATATGTATGATACATTCTATTGTCAGTAAATATTTAAAAGTGCAATGAAACATTAAAAGTGAAGTTCAATTGGTAGCAAATTATATACCTATACATATATATGTAATTGCAAAAATCTGTTAAACACCAAGTCCAAAAATTTTAACCACAAAAACTGTTATCCTAAAATGATTCAACATGTTCTTCAAATTAGTGAAAATAAAATGTATTTCAAAATTATCAATATGAGAATTGCGTGACTAAAACATTTACATGAAAGAAAATAATTGAAAAAAATTCCGGGTTTTCTATGGGATGTCTCAAAAACAAGTTAAGCTAATTGCTCTATTTCTTTTAGTTATGATTATTTTTTAAATCATTCACTATATTGTTATAGTTAAGTAATTACTGTTTGTTGTGCCTTAAGCATTTTTAATTGCATTGATAAAAATCTGCGAACAAGTCGTTAAAAGTGTCAACCGTATTCTTTAACTAATACTGGGAGCAGACATTTAATACAACTTGTGCCATCTTTCAAAAAATTTCAGTTAATACACAAACGCCGATATCACTTTTATTATAGAAGAACTAACATTTTAAAGAACCGTAAATGAATATAGATATACATTTTCCTTCCTTTCTTCTTAAAAAAATAAAGATGTTTAACAGCAAAGCTCGTCAAAAAATAGGACATTTGCAAGCGCGTCAGAAGTATGCCCATAATATGCAATAATTTCGGCAGGAAAAACGAATGTGAACGTAAATAGCAACAGTTGTTATATTTTTGATTAAAGAAAATTAAGCGGAATAATTTAAACAATTGAGTTTATTCACTTTATTAGCTTCTAATATTGATACTCATCAAAAAATTATAAACATCTTGTTTTCTAAGTTTCCTAGTTGTCCATATTTTTGAAAGGTGTAAAGAAAAGTAGAGACGTGTGCAAAAGAAAAAGCTTGTTTTTTGACAGGTATTATTAAAACAATTTTCTTTTTAAATTCTCAATAATTTATATAAAATATGGGGATATAAAGTTGAATGTATGGGAATGTCTTTCAGAAAAGGTTTCCAACTCTACTGATGATTAGGGCAGCTTCTATGAAGTGTCGACATATAGATAGCTAGGAAACATAGCAAACAATCTGTTTATAATTTTTTGATCGGTAGGAACAATAATTTGTTATTTTTAAAATGTGTTTTGTATAAAAATTATAAATTTAAATTAGATATACATATGTATTAGGTTGCCTAAAATAAAATCACACTGTAATCCTATACGGATGTGTATTAACGATTGCACTTTGTTTTTTACGAGTTTAATTTCTTTTCCTCAATATTTTTGTCTTTGATTATTATGGGTTTTTTAACGGCCGCAGTTGATTTTTTGCTATAAAACATGTCGGCAAAAAGGCCAGCAAATACCAGAATGGCTCCAATCCATTGTCGTGCTATTAAAACGTTGCCAAAGAATACCACCGAAAATAAGACAGTAAAGAATTTGCGTGTTGTCGTTACTACGGAACAAGCAAGTGGTCCAAAGCCTGCCACCATTAGGAAGATAAACAATTGCCCCAGGCAGCCACAAAGAGCCAGCATTGCCAGATGACCACAAAGCTCTGGATGACTGATAGCAAAGTAAACAAAATCTTTACCTTCACCTAGTAATAGATATGGAAATACAAATTAGAATAAAACTATTGGAACAAGTCCAGCTTAAGTACACTCCTCCAAACTAAAAAAAAACTATATAAGGACAGAAAATTTAAAAATACAAAGAAAATGTTAAGTGAGAAAGTTGAGGGAAATACATTGTTTCCGAGTTATGGACCTCTCAAATGTTTATATAAAATTACAATTTTCCACTACATTTGTGAAATTATTTCGACAAAGTTGTTATTTCAAAGCTTTCGAGTAAATTAGTTCGTGCAAGAATTTTTTAATTCCATGCTAATTATAGTTTTATTAAACAACACTGCATCAATTAACAAAAAAAATTTTGCATAGTTTCCTGTAGCTTTCTCATTTTTCAATTTGGATGAGTGGACTTGAGCCAAACTATTTCATACAAAATATTTTTTTTTTAATTGTTTACCTGTTGCTATTATAGCAAAGCCCAGCATTATCGTACTCCAGAAATTCATAGCATACATCATTTGTTGGCCTGAGGGAGCACTTGAGGACCGCATGCGTTCTTGAACAGCTCCCAATAAGCCGTCCATAGACAAGCTTAGAACCAACAACAATTCGCCTAAACCAGTTCTAGTGTCGCTGGCACCTAAAGGGGTTTTGCTTTCCTTATACATAAACAGAACAACACCTACGACAATAGTTGTCACACAGGCATATCTGATCCAAGAATAGCTCTTACGTCCCAACAGCACCCCAAGTATCATAACAGGAATAGGTTTGGCAGATTTACCCACAACCTGGGTAGGATAAGACACCCAACGCAAAGCCATATTAGATGAAACCATAGCCAATAAATACGTCAGCGAACTAACCACATAATAACCAAAATGTGTCATGTCTTCTTTTTGCGAGCTAACCACCAATAAGCCTGCGTAAATTTTACTGTGTTTTAACAATAATAATTAAATTTTTATCTACTTCTTACCTTTTGCAAATATAAAATTGCAAAAACACTGTATCCATACTAAAGCCAAGGCGTATGTATATCTTTCACCTACAGAACCGTCTTCATTTACTTGTTGGCCATAGCGACCACGGGTTATTTTCTCCTGCACAATACCATATAAGAAATAACAAATGAATATGCCCAAGGCAAATATAAGAAAGCGGCTTTTTTCGGGTATCATTTTTGAAAACACTTTCTGTTAACTTTATTACTAAAATGCACTAATTCATGAGTCCTACAAAGTTGTCCAATTCAGTGTTTTGTTTCTTCTCTGTGGTTTTGTTCTACATATGTCAAAGACATTTTCTTACACGTCAGTTGAATTTTGTTTTTTTGCTAGTTGTTGCTGTTTTCTTGTGCAGAATGTGTTGGCATATATGTGTACGTGAAAGTGGGTGTTTAGAAAAGAGTGATGTCAACTTTACTATATAAAGTGTTTTTTTTTTTTTCAAAATACGAACAGTTTATATTTTACGTTTGCTATGTCCCCGTCCATACTATGAAACATTTGCTGCAAAACTTTCGAGTTTGATGATGTTACAGGAAAAGGGAAGGGAAACATGTACTTTGTTTCATGTACATGCAGCTCTTGTCAAGTTTCTCATTCACACTTTCTGATATAAAGTTAGCTAACACTATATTTGACATTTCTTTTTATTTAATTTCTTTAGTTGCACCAATTACAAATACAAATTACATATAAAAACGCGTTTCTAATTCTGTTAATATTAAAAATCAAATAGCTACACAAAAAAGTAAACAAATTAATGTGAAAAAATTTAATTAATGCGCTTAATTTCAAACAAAAAAATATTTTCCATGTGCCCAAATTTGTCACAAAATAAATAGAAGAAGAAGGAAGGAAGGTACTTCAAACAATAAAAACTGCAAATAAAAACTTCAGTGTGGACACGACTGTAGTATCAAAAAAAATTTAGAAATGTTTTGCAGCAAATGTTTCAGAGTATGGACGGGGACTATATATCGACATTTCATAGGAGCCATCCTAACCTGCGATAGTATCTGCGATGAGAACATCAAATTCAATCGCAGAGAGAATTCTGTTACGTGTAGACTTCAAATCAGTGTTATCGCAGTCTTATAATAATTTTTAAGAGAACGTTCTTATGAGAAATCTCATGGCAACGATCTATTAACAAAAACTGTCAAAAAAGCTATTACAATTTTACCGATTATTATTTTTGCAAATTTTCTTTTAAAAAGCCCCTTTTAAATGGAAAATAATTTGTTTTAATACAATAAATAAATATATACCTTACGTGATTAATTTTGTACAAAATGTGCGCATAGACAAAATTCATATAATATTGTATTCACCCCAAAGAAGTGTTTTCTTCTCGGCTTTCAGTGATTTATGAATTCTTTTAAGATTAACAAAAATACTTATACTCCTTGCTAAATATTAAGATGGACGTAAAGAAATTCGCTCTTTCATTCTGCCGACGTTTTCTCAGATATTATGTCAGAGGTTATCGCAGTTGTAGACACTAGTCGAAGTTTTTATAAAAATAAAGCAAAACCTTTTGTATTTGAAAAGTGTGGACGTTCTTTTGCGCTGCAAAATTATTAGAAATGTCAGAAATGTATATGATTTATCTAAAGAAAGAAAGTAAAATGAAACATCTCTTGACATATATCTATATGTATATAATTTTTAGTTTTAGAAGTATTCATAATTATGTGAATTTTTCTAATTGGACTTGACCCCAAAACTGTTTTTTTAATATACCTACGACGCATTTACACACGCAAGTAATGGCATGTACAATTTGTATACGTATTATCAACGAAAAATACTTCGAAATAGCAGAATTTCTTATCACTCGCTTTTCTGTCTACACATGTCATTGAAATTTCATTTTTAAAATTTCGTCGAAGCGTATACATCAAACAATTTGTTTATTTCTAAAATTTTGCTTCCAGTTTAAATATATTTTCTCTTTACAATATAGAGTTACCGAGTTCATCACATGAGCACAGTTTTAGGTAAACGGTTAAAATTTATTTTTACTAGCATTATTTTAATAATTTAATGCTTTATAAATAATGAAATTGTTCTTTTTATGCGTATTTCAAGCAATAAATCTTAATAACATATATGAAAAGCTAAAATTTATTGCCATAATCCGGTTAACTTCAGTGGCATGCAGATGCTAAATTTTCACCCGCATGCAAATTCCTAATTTTGCAAAAATTTTAAGTGTATTAGTAAAAAAATTGTGAATGTGTTGAGTTTTTCGAACCGGCAGCGGTATGTGTAAACTCTGACCTAACAGCCAGTTTACTAATCTCAGCAGCTTGCTTGCGTTCGCAATCTAAGCGAAAAAAATTGATTTGGGTTCGTCTAAAATTTTTCTATGCGAACGATATGTCATGGTATGACTTAAGGCAGAACTAGTTTGTACGTTCCTTTCCGTTCTGAATCAGCTGTCTTGCTTCTGTTCAATGTAAACTATATGTACATGGTTTGTTTTTACTTTTACGTTCTGTTCCAAGGCGAATTCATAACAGGTATATGCAAGAGCAGTTTGAAAAGTTTTTCAAATTTAATATATATAAATCAATTAAGCCACTATGAATGATCAAAATAACATAATTTTAGCGAATAAACATTATATTTTGTATAAGATGTGTCGTAAACTCTGCAGATCGTAAGAGAAAAGTTGGCTGTTTTGTCGCTATTTCTAAGTACTTAAATTGTTTTTTTTTTTTTGTTTTTTCAAATAAAACAATTTTTACGAAAAATCTTAATTCCAATATTTTCTTTTTTTGCTTTACTGTAAAAAACAGCTGAACTTTTTCACAGAAAAAGTAATTGTAAAATATTTGCTACAGAAAAGAACGTCACAAAACTGCAACTGAAAGTAAAAACTAATGAGGCCTTTAATCAAAATTGATTCAAATGTTAGTGGCTAGCTTTCTTTCGCAATCATTTTCCTTAAAAATTGTTAAACTGGTTGTAAATTTTTAAGTCGCAATGTAGAAAGATAAAATTTTTGTTCAGTTTGTTTGCTAATTTAAAATCGCTGAAGCGCTTGTTAATAGTGTTTAGTTGTCATCACTTTAAGAAATGCAAGGAACAGCTGTAGAAATTTTATCATATGTCAGAGTTAGAGTCGCATTGAAACACTCACGCGAGAATGATGACACAAACTGTGTAATGAAAAGCCGTTAACTTTAAATAGCCACACACAACGAAATATATATAGAAAAGCAAAAATTCAATTAAGTTTATTTAAACGGTTAAATTTGGTGCATTTTTTGTTTGTTTGCATATGCATATACATATTCCAAGTATATGAATTCAAAAAAAAGAGTAAAATATTTGCATTGTAGGTGTATTATGAGTAGTTGTCTCAAATTGAATATATTGACGTAAAATTAAAACTAAGATAAATTGAATGTTGTAGTAGTTTTTATGAGAAGTTATGTAACTAAACTTTATTATTATACTATCATTAAAGTCTAGTATTGAGATTGAATGTGCGAAAATTTTTCAGCAACATATTTCGAATGAAATATTTGAGATGTGGTCAATGTTGCTCATTGTTGCGAAAAAAGCTTTGCATGGCAACCATGTACCATATTTGATGATTTACCGTAATATTGAAGAATTTGTGCCAGCTTCACGATAACGAAGCTGTTCGTTCGTTCGCACAATTACATTGAAAACAATAACAAAATTTTGAATGTTGTTTTTGTTTTAAATGTAATTGCGCGAACGAACGAACAGCTTCGTTATCGTGAAATTGGCACTTTATGTGATGAAAATAGCATATCGATGATTTAAGGCCTGTTTTTGGCGATTGTAGGATCACATTTTAACTTACATAATTTTCCAGCCCTTTTTTTATTTATTTAATTTTTTTATTAATATAAAATTCAGAAACAAGCTTATAAGGCCAAATGTGATTCATATTCTTTTGCAACTATATACGAGGGCGGTTTGGCTACATTTCAGGTACGTATGGACCGATATCGGAAATTTGCATTTTCTGTACTTTTGTAACCTTCTTTTATTATCAGAGCTGCTTTTAAGAAAAAAATTGTTTTAATTTTCCATAAAAAAATTGGTAAAAAAAATAGATTTTTCCGAATTTTGGATATATCTCAGCTATACGCGAACCGATTTTACTGAATAGCAAACCCATGAATCGATTGAGTGATAGAATGGTGAAAGAAAAAGAGTTTCCAAGTTTAATGCTTTTTTTCAGAAACGGCGTGTCAACTCAGAATATCTCTACTCTATAGGGTCAGAAATGGAAATTGTGGAAATTTGTGAAGGGTATAAAAATATAAAAAGAACCGTTACAATTACTTTTTCCTTCGTGTTTATAAGCATAGCAATATTGCTTTAAGGCCTATCTAAATCTTTTTATTGCACTTGTAGCTGAAATTGTACAACAAAATTATGAAGTAAAAAACATTTATCTTCCTACATACATATGTTAAATAAATGTCAATAAGGGTTAAAAACATAATTGTACACGAATGTAAAAGGAATGAAAAAAACTATTAAATATTAATTTTATATCAAGCTCTTATCAATTATTAGAAAAACAACAAAATTTATTGAACACCTGGAAAAAAAAAATAGTCTGAACGTGTAAAAAACGACATCAAATTTGTAACTTGCCTTTACAATTGTTCCTTCTGAACGGGGGTTGATTGGATGTTAAAATATGTTTGCTTGTGTGTATGTGGGTGTTAATGGTACAAAAAATTGTCAAATTTGTAAGAAAAAAACGCACATTTGTAGAAAAATAACACACAAGTAGAAAATTATTTCCGCTTTACAAAACAGCAAAACGGTTTTTTATGTTGTCTATAAAACTAGCCTTGAAATTGAAATTTAAAGGACATTAAGGATGCATTTGGAATGTATAAATGAGACAACAAAAAAAAAAAAACTCAGCCAGCCGTTAAATTTTTCGGTGTTAAAAAACAATTTATAACAAGATTTAAGCGGTTTTTGGTGTTTTATTACTATTACTTTTTGATTGTTTTTTTTTTTTTTTTTAATATTAAATAAACTACTACACTACATATGGAATTTAAAATTTAGATAGACTTATCCAAAAAGTGACTTCTTTAACACAAATGCGAAAACACCACAGAGGTCACTAAAATGAAAAATATATTTTTCTCATTTTTGTGCTTTTAATGCCAATTTTTGAAAATAACTAAATGTTTTGTAGAAGTAATTTTTTTTTTTTATCAATTTTTATTTATTTGTTGAAGCACTAACAACAATTATTCAAATCTTAATAACTAAAAAATTTTCTGTAAGTCCAGCCAATGCTAGACAAAAAATTATAATTCAGCGAATGTATCAGAATACCGTGCCACAGGACATCATCTGTTATGCTGCCGAATGGAAGCCAGGGTGTCCCTTCTTTTTAATCGTGTGTGACCACCAAAGGTAAGGATGTCTCGAGCAAGTGGATTTGGGTGGATTTCAAGTTTGGTTATATACCTTCCAGCATATTTGGTAAATTCATCTTTTACTAAAGGTACGTTTAGGTCCTTGTGAATTCGAGAATTTTTTACATACCATGGAGCTGCTGTAATCGTACGTAGAACGCTGTTTTAACGCCTTTGAATTTTTCTAATATTCGATGCGGAGGCGGTGCCCCATAGTTGAATTCCATAGCACCATATTGGCTTTAGGATCGCGTTATACAGCAAAAGTTTGCAATCTAAGCTCAGGGTGGAATTTCTGCCGATAAGCAGAAGTTAATTAAAAGAAACTTCCAACATTACGCGCAGTTTCCACTTGGCAACTTTCTTTGCAGAGCAGATAAAACTTTTAAAGAGCGGGGCAAAGTGCATTAATGTCTACAAAATGACAGGACTGGAGCAAAATTACAACAACAACAGCCATGTGGTAAGCTATGGTTGTCAAAAATTGTTGGTACTTTTATCACAATTATAAATTATTTTTATTTGAACTATTTCGTTTACAATTTTATTTTATATATTATTTTGCTCACAAACTAATTTTAAAATGTATAATTTAGAAGCTAGCGGCTTATCTGAAATATTTACATAGAAATCAGTCAAAAAATTTAATGCTTTTCATAAAAAATTTATTGACAAGTCGTTTGCTTGTGATGTAGAAACATTACCGTCATTCACTTTCAAAAATATAAACAATACATTTGATGTAAATGGCTCCCTATGTTACCAGTAGAAAAAAAACTGCAGACATTAAAGATGTATTTTACCTCATGAATAAAATATCTCACCCTGTTCTCTATAAGTCTAATCAGCGCAGCAATAAGATTTGCATAGTGGAAATTGCAAGTTATAAAAGAAGTGATATTTAGACAGAACTGTTAATCACGGCCGTGCCAGAAAATTTTTCCGAAAAATCTTAATTTTTCTAAAAGAAAATCTCAATTAAAAAAAAAAATCTTACAATGCTTTATTTTAATTTTTATGTCAAATACAACACTATAATGTATTGCAATTAATGCAGACGGATAATTATTCTAACATAAGAAGATGAGACAAAAATTTAAAGCAACAATTCCACTCATTTAAATTTGTTCTCAAAATTAATAGTAAGAGTCAAGAATACATGATTACGACACCTCTCACACAAAACTGAAATCTTCTGACATGTTGGTCAATTGACGTCACTAAACAATACAAGAAAAACTTTTAACTATTTCGTGAAAATTAAGGTCTCAGATCATAGAGCTCGGAAAGGTGAAACTGGCCAGCCGGATTGGGGAGGTTTCTGGATCAAATCTAGCTTTCAAGCTACAATACATAATTTAAAAAATTTAAACTTTTTTTTCTAGCTTTTAATTATTCCATTGACATCTGAAACTGATAAAAATGTAAAAAAGTTATCAGTTGCGTTGTCAATTTCACCTGTTATTAATTCGCCTTGCATACATACGTACATAAAAGAGTTAGTAAAGAGCAACAAAAATTTTAAAATATTGAAATTTTGAACTAATTTGGCCATGAAGGCTTATACTTCGTAATAAATTAATAAAAAGAAAGAATGAAGTAAGATATAACAAAAGCAAGCTAGACACTTCTTTTATATGACAGTTCTTTTTGATTACAGAGATTGTGAAAAGTTTCAGTCCAATGAGGTGTAGTGCGAGCTTGAAAAGTTCAACTAATTTATTTATTTATTTAACTAAGGAGTTGTAAATTTACAAAGTTTATTTGAAAAAAAAAAAATGGAAGAATCCTGGACTAAGGGAATTTTTCACGATATCGAACGTCAACATTCACAAGTATTTGCGAATGTCCTATTATAGCAAATGTATTGCAAATCCTATTAAGCAAATGTATTGCTATAATAGGATGTTATGTTGAATAAGTACTATATAGTTTAGAAAACTAAAAAACACGATTTGATATTAAACTAAAATAATTATCCATATAATATACACGATCCGAGATTATTTTTATTTGGTATTCCCAAAATCAACTTCTCCAGAAGCAATATGGCAACTTCAATTTTCGCAATAAATTGAATGGCCGTTAATAGTTCAGATACACGTTCCACGACCAAAACGCGCTCATCCTGCTTTGAACTTGCCGAAACCTTTTCGAGTTGCGAAATTAATAGACAGACAGAATTTTTTCAAGAGGCAACTTAAAACGAAAAATGTCTTAAAGTGTCCAGTATAGTAGAGGTTTACCGCACACTCTTCCTCTTTAATACATTGCCTACAAACTTCGTCTGTCTGTCTATCAGTTTCTCAACTGTGAAAGGGGACTATATACACAGTTTTATATACTTGAATATGTAATGCTCATTCATATGGTAAGGATTTCGAGTGTTGCAAACACACAAACATACAACCCAGTGGTATGACGTTCTAGCTATTCGCCTGTATATTTGTTAGGTCTTTTTGAACTACCGCTAGTCCCTCCACAATCTGCAACACATACTTTTAAGTGGCGAATTTAACATGGAGATGTCCTACGAGGTGGCAATTGACGCCCACTGCATTACCTTTAGCTACTCAAGGCGATAAAACCAAGGTACTAGTCACTTTACTAACCCATAGTGGCTGTGACGCTGCTAGCCACTTAGAATTAGCAGTTTAGCTGTACCAAAAGCACTATCGAATTCGCTACCTCTCACTTGGTAGTTATTTTTCTAGAACCATTTTATTGTCCCTTTTTACTAGCCACATGCAAAAAATTTATTTCCAAACAGTGCAACTGAAACTTTTTGTTTACATATGTATTTAACTTAACAATGACGAAGTTGTGATCATTTAGTTTTTGTTGTATCAATAACGGGACTTATTTTCATGTGTACATTTAACTTAGTAGCTTCTGTACTCGTAAAAAAAATCTGTTTGTTGCATTACCTTGGGCTAGAGAAAATGCTGCCGAATACCAGGCAGCGATTGTTACACCTATTGGTGAGTAGGAATAGATGTAGTAGCTGAATGGCATAGCCTTTCGTTAACGCTTTTAAGGTATAGTGCCACTTCGCTAGCCACTTGTGGCAATGGTTCCTATCCATACCACAGGGAAGCGAAACTAATATAAGCGTGTTAAAAATAGAACGGTAATTCGCCGAAAAAAAAATTTTTTTTATTCAAATAGTCACGGAGTTATCAAGCAACCCTCCTATAATGGCTGGTGTGATTATTCTCTTTTATTATAATCTTGTTGAATAAAACAAAATATATTTTTTAAATTTTTGCTGTAAGCCTTTTTGTTAGTATAATTATTTAATAATTCTTTAATATGCTTTTATTTAAATAAATCTTAAAATAGTGAAATTAAAGTATTTAAAAGTTGTTTGTGTTATTTTAAATTTGAATAATTTTAATATAAGTATTTAAACTTAACTTAAAGTATACCACAGAATAGTTTTCGTAAAGTTTTGAATTTATTTTAAATCCAAAATTATTTATGTTTTAAATAATATTTTTTTTTGTTCCAAGCATATCCATAACAAATACGTACGAAAATATTGAAAGTCACTTTGCAAGTAACCAGATTAATTTCTTATATTAATGCTTGCAAGTTACATATCTTTTAAAATGCTTTATTGCAGGTAAACCAAGTGGATACATCGCGATTTGGGGCAAAATCCATATCAATGCGCTAGTACTCGACTTGTCCAATTTTATTTTATTCTACTCTTTACTCTCTCGCGATAAAAACAAAATACTAATGCAAGTGCTTTGTTATCAGCTGCTTCTAGCAGCTTTTAATTCGCCTCTTACACAACCAAAATAGGGCTCACTTGGATGTACCGACAACAAAAACTGTGATGGGAAGTCATAACTTATGTAATACTGGAACCTTTCAAGCCTTCGCCAAAGTTTAATGTGCAGAATAGGGACTGGAAAGCCTACAGGATGTTCCGTTTGCCAGGTCCGAACGTGATTGAGGTGCCTGAGGCTTGGCTAAAATATTCTGGCTGTGGTTCGGATCTAAACACGCAGGTAGGAACATATAATATTTCCTAAAAACGGCGGCAACAGATACCTACTTGTATTGTAAGGAACCAGTTAGTGGAGAACATCAAGAAGAGACTGTTTAAGGCCTGATGTTCTTTATGGATTTCGTGTTTCTTATACCCTAACTTCCTCCGACGATCTAAGAAATTCAGACACGGTTCCAGCAGAAGCCTGGAAATTTTTCATTGAATAAAGAAAAAGGGGCAAGAAGGAGGGGGAATATCCGCGCTTGGAGGAATTACATACAAAATGTATTAGATAGGAGATCTTCAGCAAAGGATTTGCCAATAATAGGAAGTTATCTGAAGTTACTATTTGTGCCTTGTAAATCAATTGACGCTGATGCAATACACTGCATATGTACGGGTCACCACTGAGTACGGTCCAAATACAAAAAAAAAAAATATTTCTAAATTTAGGTAAAAAGCAAAACCTGGTAGCCAACTTATGATCAGCTAATTACTTGCATGTATTTGAAGTGGATATGCAAAGTTTTAATATATTTTCATAAAACGTTATATGTATAAATAAATCTAAAAATAAAAAAAATATATGACTAGGAATATTTAGAAAGAGACTAGAATTTAAGACAATTCACTGACTAGAGTTGTCATATATGAAAGACTATGCAAAAAATCTTCATAAATATCAAAACTTGGGTTATGAAATAATAACAATTTTGCTACTATGAGAAAGTAGACGCGATATCGATTTTCAAGATGGCGTGGGTTCGAGCCTACAGGTTAAAGCACTGGTTGCTACTCAATTTATGCAGAAAGCGATCTTTTCACTGCTCAAACCAAATTGTCACCAAACTTAGTAGAGAAATAGTGCGAAAAAAATTCTACGACTAAACAAGCGTGATTTGGACTAAGCTGAAAATATAAGCGGGCCTGGACGCAGGTATATATGTATATATATACATATATATGTATATATATGATCGTTATAGAGTCGTGAGTACTGATTTTTTCGTTCATCAGTTGAACAACCAGGATGTGCAGGAGCTTTGATTTCAACAAGACATCACAACATATCACACAACTCGTGTCACAACTAATTTATTGAAAGAAAAGCAAAATAGTTGTCTGAGCAATATTTAGAAGATCGATCTATAACATAACTAATAGGTATAAGTCTATCGAGATTAATACTGTACCAACTATTAGGCAGCATCCTACAACCATTTCAACCCAAGTTTCATTTCATTGGTTAATATTTACGAAAATTTCTACATTCTTTTCCTATAATTGCACACAAATTGAACATTTAGAATAGCTAGCTAGCTTCACTGGCACGAATTTATAAAGCGTTTTGTTGATGCAATTCATTAAAAAGTTCGTGACATGTCTGAGTTGTACTTGCAGCCGCTGAAGCGTTTGTCGATGATGCAGATGCAGTGTCATTTAAAGAAGTGTTGTCTATGGCCGAGTCGGAGGAATGATTGGAATTGTTGGAGCTGTAACAACGATTAAGTGGTAACTGCGGCTGATGATGGTGACTGTGATGGCCATGATGATGGTTTGTGTTGAGATGGGATCTGGGATCTTCGGGAGTCCAGGTGCGAGCATATAATTTACTACCCGGATAACGATCACCACGACGATACCAAGATAAAGAATGAGAAATGCCGCCAGCTGCAAAAGAAAATAAAAAGAAACACAAATAATTTCAACAAACTGTTAGCAAGTATTACAAAGGACGAACAAGAGGCAATACATACATATACTCGTATATGTATTTGTAAGCAGTAAAAAGAAATAAATAGAAAAATCTTAAAAAATGCTCGTTAGCTCGTTGTTGAAATTGCACAATTAATTTCAAAATTAAAAAATGCTGTTTTAAGCTGTTTATAAAAATAAAAAAAAAAAAACGAAATCCTTATTAAATCCTTTTTTGAAACTATTGTTTAAAAGGACTTTTCCTATTTGTAATATTGTCTGTGCCCCTTTTTTCAAATCTCTCTCAAATACATCCTGGCTCGTACAAATATTTGATTAAATAACACTTGAGAAAACATTAGTGTCTACATTACAATACCATTAGTGGTAACGTTTTAAAATGACGTTTGAAGTGTCAAAGATTTTTTTTCTTTCGATTCTTTGGCAAATAAGGGCGGTTTGAAAATCCTCTGCAAACAATTGTTATTGCAGCTGCATGCTGAGAATTTAATTGTATGTTAAAAAAACACATGAAAAAGGGCAGACTGTTTGTGCGTAAACTTCCAATCAGAAACTTGTGCCAAGTTTGCGGCATGCTCGTATAGAAGGGGTGTATGGATATGCAGCACCCCTTGATTTTTAGCTGCCCTTCTTAAAACACTTGTCTGCTCGCTTGTTGGTTTTTTATTGCTCTCAATTTGTTCGAGATGTGTTTGTTTTTTTTTTTTGTTTAATCAACAGTTCTTCAAATGCGGGTGTGAAATATTTGTGGTCTTTTTTTGAACTGCATGTCGTTGAAGTGGTTTATAAAGTGTTGCTAATTTTCGGAGAGAGAAAAACCTCCCCGGCAATTAGCTGTAATAAAAGATTTTGTCAATATGGGAAATAATCAAGATGTTTTTAAACAAAGTTAAGTGAATAGAAGAAAAAATTATAGATAAATAACACCAAAGAAAGGCCGACAAAAATCTAAGAAATGTTTTGCATAAAGACAAAAATTTATTTTTTTGAATTTTTGTTGAGCTTTATAATTTTTAAATTAGGTTTTTGGATTGTACATTGTACATACATATTATCAATTTGATAATATTGTTAAGAATTTTTTCTTTGTGTATGAATTAATAATTTTTCTTGGTGTATAGATTTTTTGTATATAGGAATTTTTTGACAATAATTTTTCAAATTGAAAAAATTTTTTAATAACATTAATTTTCCTGACGATGATAACAAATTGTTATCGAAATATTGAAAATAAATACTGTTAAATTTTTTATATAACATAAAACGATCTTTTGCTGCAAAAATAAGAAATATTTAAATATCAAACTGTTAGTGCAGCAAAGAAAAAGTATGAAAATTAGTTTAATTGAAATTAAAAGAAAATATTTAGAATCGGAGCATTAATTGAACCACAGAAGGAAGAATCTCGACAACACCGAAATGAATCTACTCTGTTGGCGTTACCTGTTCTATATGTTTCTACATGACTTTTTTTATTTTAAATTTATTTAACATTGTTACCCTATAAAGCCGTATTTATGTACATATCGCTCCTTTATTGCAACATAGTCATAATTCAAAAAAGCTTGTTTCGAGAAAAACGCATTTAAAATTTTTAGTTTCCATACAAGTCTTAGAAAATTTGTTTAAAGAATATCTCCTAAAGGAAAAATTTTTTTAAAGAATATTTCCTAAAGGAAAAAGTTTTAAAGTAATTTGAATAAAGTTTTGGCACAATGTAGCAGGTGGTACTGTGATCAACTCTGCAGTGTTAAGTCGAAAAAATCATTTTTGGAGATATGACTATGTTGCAATAAAGGAGCGATATATTCTAGAAGTGTTGGACAATAATATTTCAACAACAAAAACATCATTTGGAATAACACCAACAATAAGATTGTATGCCTGCCTGCGGTTCTTTGCAGAAGGTGTAGCCAGAGGATAATGTAATAAAGGATGGAAGATGCCACACATCCAGGAGCCTGTACTAATGGGTGATTTTATAAGAACTATCGGAAATTAAAAAAAAAACACATAAAATTCAGAAAAATGCATGAAATATTTATTTGGATCGATAGTTGGGTCGATATAATTTAATGTTTGAAGATTATTTCATGCAAATGTTGGCCGCGGCTGCGCCTCAAATGGTCCATCCGCTTAGTCCAATTTTGGCATACTCTTTCCAACATTTCGGCCGGTATCTCACGAATAATGTTGGCAATGTTGGCTTCCAGTGCGTCAATCGAAGCGGGCTTGTCGCTATAGACATTAGCCTTAACATAGCCCCACAAAAAATAGTCTAGAGGCATTAAATCGCACGATCTGGGCGGCCAATTGACTGGTCCCAAGCGTGAAATAAACTGTTCACCGAACTCGCCTCTCAATTGGTCCATTGTTTCGCGTGCTGTGTGGCATGTGGCACCGTCTTGTTGAAACCACATGCATGACATGTGGTTTCAAGTCAAGCTCTTCCATTTTGGGCAAAAAAAGTTTGTTATCATCGCACGGTAGAGCTCATGCCGCCAGCCCATAATCCGCACCAAACGGTTGTTTTTTGTGGTTGGTAGCTCTTGCAATGCTTCTGGCTGCTCTTCACTCCAAATACGGCAGTTTTGCTTGTTCACGTATCCATTCAACCAGAAATGAGCCTCGTCGCTGAACACAATTCTTCGATAAAAAAGTGGATCTTCATCTAACTTTTCAAGAGCCCATTCACCAAAAATTTGGCGTTGTGGTAGGTCGTTTTTCTTCAATTCTTGCACCAGCTGTATCTTATAAGGCTTCACACCCAAATCCTTCCGCAAAATTTTCCACGTAGAGGAGTAACAGAGGCCCAATTGCTGCGAACGGCGCCGAATCGATAATTCACGGTCATCACCAACACTGGCCGATACGGCTGCGATATTTTCTTCAGTTCGCACTCTACGTAAGCGTGTTGGTGGTTTAATGTCCAACAATGTAAATTTGGTGCGAAATTTTTTTACAATAGCCCGAATAGAAGCCTCAGTAGGTCGATTAAACTGACCATAAAATGGAATAAGCGCGCGATGAACTTTCTTAACAGAGTACGCATTTTGGTAATAAAATTCAATAATTTGCAAGCGTTGTTCGTTTGTAAGACGATTCATGATTAAATTATAGACCAAACTGAAGATGTTTGACAGTGACACAAGATACAAAACGTGCGTGAGCTGTCAAAACTAGTGTTGCCAAAAAGATAATAGCAAAAAATCACTCTATAAGCTTTTACATTTTAATTAAAAGAAATAATTACTTACATGATGAATACAGTCCGCCAGCAAAAATGATGTGAACAAATCAAAGGGAAAAACAAAAATAATGCGAGGGAAATAAATGTTTACATTTAGGTTAATTTTGGCCGAATGTGAATTTTTTTTAGTGTTATTATTCCCAACTGAATTATACATAGAAAATGTGAATTCATTTCTAGGGGAAAAAAGTATTAGCGATTGCGATTTCGGGAAATGGGAAATTTGTTCATGGGAATGACTGTTTACGTTTGGGGTGATTGATTATCTTTCATCTTAGGAGGACGCTTTCGATTGTTGACTTTTAAACAACTTTTTAGGCATTTTAGGAAATATCAAAAACTATCATTAAGAGAACAACAGTTTGCGCTTAAATCTGAAACCTCGAAAGGAATTTAGTTTCCAACAGCTCGAACGAGCCGTGAAGGTAAACGATCGGTCTTGCTGTTGCAAGGCTATCACCTAAAAATTTATTCTAATTACTTCCAGTGCAATAGAATATAAAGCTTAATTTGTTGATGCAATTCTGCAGCAATCATCATCAATTGAAAATTGCTATAATAGAATTAATTTTTCTTAAAGTATTTGTAATTCCATCGTTAAAGAAAAGTTTGTTTTATTTTGCTACAGATTGGTGTGAACAATTGCCAGGCGTGCTGTTTGCAGGATTACATATTTTTTGTTTTTACTTTTTGTAAAATCTTTAATGTATTTCTGGGGAGCTTTTGTCTATTGCATGTTTTAACACACAACCCCCCTGTGAAACGTTGTCGTTGCTTTGTAAAACACTTATGTATATGTATGTACATACAAACTTATTATTTATTTTATGAACTCTTAGTAACTTGATAAATTTGCTTTCATTTGTTAGTTGTTTGTTGGTGCTGGAAAATGTTCAGCTGTTAAAGCTTTTCGAAATTCTCACAATTGTAATTATTCGGATGTCATGTCATATCATTATTATTGTTTACGAGTTACTCTTATCTGTTTCATTTTCAGAATATAATAGAAACAAAAAGGTAAAATAATAAATAAATGAGAAATATTTCAATATCTCTTGGATTGATTGCGGATACTTAAATTTCGTGTAAAATGAAAATTTATACGAACTTAAAGGAAAACATGTTGAAAGTAATTTTTTAATGATTCATTTCAATAGGGGTTTCCTACGGGCTAATGATGGTCAAACCTTTGTTTTAAATTTTAAATAAATTAAAAACAATTTTTAATATTAATTCGTAAAACTTAATTTTAATATCACAGTACAATGAGAGTCAACTTGTTGTCATATGTTTGCAGTTATAACGAGTGATTTTTTTGCTATTACCTTTTTGGCAACATTAGTTTTGACAGCTCACGCACGTTTTGTATCTTGTGTCACTGACAAACATCTTCAGTTTGGTCTATAATTCAATCATGAATCGTCTTACAAACGAACAACGCTTGCAAATTATTGAATTTTATTACCAAAATGCGTGCTCTGTTAAGAAAGTTCATCGCGCGCTTCTTTCATTTTATGGTCAGTTTAATCGACCTACTGAGGCTTCTATTCGGGCTATTGTAAAAAAATTTCGCACCAAATTTACATTGTTGGACATTAATGTGCATATTCATAAAAAATTAAAATATATGTATTTGAAATGAATTTTAGAAAAATTTTGTATAGAATTTTTGAACTAAAACACATTTCAAATTCAGTTAAATTTTTATGAATATGCCCGTAAACCACCAACACGCTTACGTAGAGTACGAACTGAAGAAAATATCGCAGCCGTATCGGCCAGTGTTGGTGATGACCGTGAATTATCGATTCGGCGCCGTTCGCAGCAACTGGGCCTCTGTTACTCCACTACGTGGAAAATTTTGCGGAAGGATTTGGGTGTGAAGCCTTATAAGATACAGCTGGTGCAAGAATTGAAGCCAAACGACCTACCACAACGCCAAATTTTTGGTGAATGGGCTCTTGAATAGTTAGATGAAGATCCAATTTTTTATCGAAGAATTGTGTTCAGCGACGAAGCTCATTTCTGGTTGAATGGATACGTGAACAAGCAACAAGCATTGTAAGAGCTACCAATGCATCCACAAAAAACAACCGTTTGGTGCGGATTATGGGCTGGCGGCATCATTGGGCCGTATTTCTTCAAAGATGATGCGAATCACAACGTTACTGTGAATGGTGAGCGCTACCGTGCGATGATAACAAACTTTTTTTTTTGCCCAAAATGGAAGAGCTTGACTTGCATGACATGTGGTTTCAACAAGACGGTGCCACATGCCACACAGCACGCGAAACAATGGACCAATTGAGAGGCGAGTTCGGTGAACAGTTTATTTCACGCTTGGAACCAGTCAATTGGCCGCCCAGATCGTGCGATTTAACGCCTCTAGACTATTTTTTGTGGGGCTATGTTAAGGCTAATGTCTATAGCTATTGACGCACTGGAAGCCAACATTGCCAACATTATTCGTGAGATACCGGCCGAAATGTTGGAAAGAGTATGCCAAAATTGGACTAAGCGGATGGACCATTTGAGGCGCAGCCGCGGCCAACATTTGCATGAAATAATCTTCAAACAATAAATTATATCGATCCAAATAAATATTTCATGCATTTTTCTGAATTTTATGTGTTTTTTTTTTAAATTTCCGATAGTTCTTATAAAATCACCTATTATAAACAAACCCTTCGCTGATAACCTCGAGACTTCTAATTCTTCCTAAATGCAATTCCCCAGGCAGTCAATGGTAGACAATGATTCACAAGTTGGTGGCCTGTAAACCATGAAGAGTATCAGACAACAACCAATTGACCCTTCTAACCATCTATCACTTTTGCTTCCTTCCATTACAGGTATATGTTGCCAATAATTAGTGTTGACTGTAATTAGTCACGATAATCTGCAAAGCCGAACCTCCTGGTGACTTTGCTGATCCCCGTTTAACCATTGGTAAGGGTTAAGAAGTTATAACACAACCTAAGACATGCTGGGACTTCTTAGAGCTTTAATTGTTACAAAAATTAAGGGACTCCTACCCCTCTGTACCCCAAAATGTGTGCTAGTCAGCGGAGGTAGCTCCGAGAGGTTGGCGTAACGGTTATGTTCCTAAAAGCAATTGTTGTGTGTCATAGCTGCTTCAGTAACGTATCAAACACATTCATAACTGCAGGCTGTAATCCGCAGTACACTTGTCAAAAATATGCTCGTAATACAAGTTTTTAAATGAAAATGTTTATTTTTATGACAAAACGACTACGCAGCCATGTTGGTAGCTGTCGACAAACTAGACTAATTTCTATTTTTGTTGACGATAATTAGCAGATTAGAAAGAAACTTAGCAACTATTCTTTATAAAATAGAAACAATCAAAATTTAATTTAATGAAAAATAGGGGAAACCCTCAATCACAAAACATTAATTCGAATGTGAGTGGCTAGCTTTCGTTCGCATACATTTTCATTCGATATCGTCGAACAGGCTGTAAGTGTATGGCTCACGATGCCACTCGACATCGCTCGCTCGCATAAATACATCCAAACCAAAAACAATATTTTAAAATTAGTTTTTATTTCAAATGTATTTATGCGAGCGAGTGATGTCGAATGACATCGTGGGCCAGGCAGTAAAGCTCAGCAGCTTTTGCAGCAGAAGGAGCCGGCGGTATTTCTCTTATTTCACATGCGACAGTGTTAGTTCCTAAAAAACCTGTTAATGGATGTGGAATGCTTTCTCGAGTCTGAATTTTTGAGGAAAGTATTTCCATCGAGTTCTTTCTCCAATTTAAATCTCTAGTACTTTTCCTCGGAAAACAGTTTCCCATTTACGACGTTAATAGCGCAACATAAAGTAGAGCTTAAAGCACTCTACATCTGTCAAAAATACTTATACACGTACAAAATGTATAACGCGCAGTGTCAACGTTTTGCAATTGGATAATTCAATTTTAGGTTTATTCAAAACCTAAAAATGCAAAATGCAGTAACTGAGTAATTTTTCAGCAAATTGTAAAAATTGCTCTCTGAAAACTCTCTTTAACTCTCGCCAACTTCAGTAAGCAGCTGATACAATTCAGCTGTTCGCCAATTGTAGTAACCAGTCAAAACTTGACCACTTGATTATGATAAACTTCATCTTCTATTTATTACAATTCTGGCAAATATATCAATAAATTCTTTTACAGACATCCACTCTAGCCAACGAGTTTTCACTGTTCGCTTGCGAAAACAAACATGTAATTCCCACTGTGTTTGATAGAATTGCTATTACACGAGTTTGATGGCTTGTTGTGCTATTTTGTAACTTTTACATTTCTTCGACATATCTTATCCCTTGCTCCTGCAATATAATTTTAACGACGGTAAAACTAACAGTTGAATTCGGTCGACAACGAATATAATTAAATATTGCTGCTGAAAACCTAATTTGAGTGACGTGCCAGGTTTGACAAACACGAGTTCTAGCTATTGAACGAATTTAATGGAATGCCATTAGCTGGTGCTATCAGACCCATTTTGATCGTCTGATAGCGGCTTAAAATGCTGTTTCATTATAGTTTTTTTTATCTAAAAATATTATACTTTATATAGTACAAAATGATTTTTTTAAAACGAAAAAAAAAATTGTTTAAACTTGGTGCGTTTTTACTGAAATAATGCGCTTTTTTCTTCATTTTGGTGTTTTTTGAAATTTCAAAGTTAACAACACTGTAAACTTTACTGCAAGAAAATTTTGCAGTAAAAATTTGTAAGTACTCAGTAAAAGAACTGTCACTTTACTCTCTTTGTTGTGTTCTCTGCAACTTGAGTAAACGAACAACAGTCAGTAAAATGCAGTAAAATAGAGTAAAATTTTTTGGATAAACGAACAGACATTTTGACAGCGCATAGAGAAGCGATGTTGATTTCAAAACAACTGTTTTTGTTTTTTTAAGCTGGATTCACCCATTGTTTCCGAACAAAATTTTTGCCCGGACAAAAAAATTTTTACTGCGAGTTTTCTGCAGCACGATTCACCCATTGCCAAGGCGACTTTATACAGGTGAGTGCAAGCGGAAAGGCGAATTCAGTACTATGTATTTTGTTATTGTAGAACATATCGTGAATGTCATAATCTAAATTCGCCTAAGATTGCTCAGCAGAGAAAAAATTTTATATAAACGTTAAATATAAGCTTTTATAATTGTTTGTAATTAAAATCACAGATTATATTAGTTTTTCACTTTTAAATTCACACAAATTTCTTGAAATTGTACTAAATCATGCAAAAAAAAATCTACAGATTAAAATGGCGCGAAAGAGTTTGTAAACAAAATTTGACAGTCTCATTGGAAAAAACGCGAGAAGCAAAAAATAATCACCTGTGCTGTTAAGTTCACCTGGTAATGAATTCGCCTTGACCCATTGCAAAAAAATGTTCCGGAAAATCAGAGCTGCCATATGTAAACAAAATCTATGAGTTTTACAAGGTGGCAGTACTGCTTGTTATTATTTTGGTTTATTTTCTGTCGTATTTTACATATTCTCAATTATTAGTAAATATTGTGTGATAATAGTGGAAAAAAGAAAACTGCTTTTGCTTATGGTCATTGAAAAACATAAAGCATTATTATTAGACAAGTACATATGTAGAAAATAAAATTATAAAGAGTTGAACTGAAACGACTTTTAAAGCAAAGAAGAGCAATGGATTATTTTTTATACATTATATAGTATAAAAAATAATCCTGGCTTTTTAATTTCTTCAATAAGTTTTTGGGCAATAAATTCATTTGTTTCCATATCAAATGGCACCCGCAATTAAAATTTCATCAGAATAAAATTACTATGTATATTTTTTATTCGATGGGGCAACTCAATACAATTTTGTATGAAAAAATGTATCCTATTGGCATATTAGTTCAATTTTGTCCGGACAAAAACTAAAATTAAACCAATTCAAGTTGGGAGTTGTTCGTAAAAAGTATTTTCTCTCTCTCAAGAAGAGACACGTCAAACTACATATAAAAAAAAATTTTGTCCGGACAAAAATTTTGTTCGGAAACAATGGGTGAATCCAGCTTTAGTCCGCTTTTAGGGTTTGGAAATTGAAAGACAGACATTTTTATCATTCTGCTTTGAACTTGCCGAAACCTTTTAGAGTTGCGAAATTAATAGAGAGACAGAAATTTTTCGTTTCACTTTTCTTTCTTTTTGTTGTTGTTGTTGTTTTTTAAGCATAGCTATTATGTTTATATGAAGTTGATGTTGATATGACAATAATAATATGAAGCAACAACTTGAAAAAAGGCGAAAAGAGGCAACTTCAAACGAAAAATGTCTTAAAATGTCCAGTACAGTAGAGGTTTACCGCACACTCTTCCTCTTTAATACATCGCCAACAAACTTCGTCAGTCTGTCCATCAGTTTCTCAACTGTGAAAGGGGACTTATGGTAATAAGTAATAACACTTTAGCTATTTTCATACCAACTTAGCGATTTTATTTCTATTTATCATTTCAATTTTTGATTTAAATCAAAGAAGGTTAGTAAAGATTACTGGTGGTGACGCTCTTATTTAAGTTGTTCATTACAACGTAAAATCTGAGCACTAAATTACTTTGCGCCTTACGCGGTAATAGAGGTTTATTTTGTTATTTAGTGCCAGGTCACACACAGCAACTTTAGTTGGGCAATTCTTGACTTTATAGAAGCTTTCGGTGAGGGGAATAAGAAGGGAAAAAGAATTGCCGGTACTCGGAAATTCGCAGCAATTCCTTACTTTTCTCTCATGTGTGTATGTGTGTGTGTGCATATAACTACAATGTAAATTGTATGAAATAATAAGTAGAGAAAGCTCAAGAATTGCCGAAAAAAGTTTTTGTGTGTGGACAAGAAAGCAATTCCAAAAGAAAATTGCTAAAAAGTTCGGTAAATAAAATCGCTCTGTCTGACCTTAGACTAAGAATAACAGGAAAGAGTAATGCCGAAAATTTCTTAGAATTTGATATAGGAGAAAAAATTCCCAGAAAAATGTTATGCATACTTTTTACTTTCTCTTCGTTTTATTTACTTTCATATAAAAAATGTGATTGTTTATTATTTTCGCTTATTTAAGTTTACAGTTTAATTTTATTTTAATTTTCTCATATTCAAAGTTTCGCCCGGTTTCAATCAACCGTATCAGCTTTCGAAACTACTAATCAAACTAATCATAAGCTACAAAATAAATATGATTTCTATCGTTAGCCAGATAGAAAAACTTGCGTGTCCTTTAACGCCCACAAAACTGCAGCTGTTGTGGAAATTTTTAACAACGAACCCCTCTTGATTTGTGAATTTTCAAAACAATCAAGCGCTTAAGCAATACTCGTTTTCTAATCGAATCGTTAAAAAAAAAATGAATAAAAACTTCGATAAACGATCTTCTAAACACATATTCAAATTGTGTTGATGAAAATATTTTTATTTAATGAATATTTTGCGGAAAACAAAAACAAATGAACACGTAATCGGTCGATCTTCCATCAATGTCAGAACGAATAATAAGGATTTATGCATTCATTGAATTACATACGAGTATTTCACCTCTTGCGATAACGTTGAGTTAATGAAGACCATATGGATTTATTAGAGGAAAAATAGAAAAGCAGGAGAAGAAGAATTGCAAAAGATTCTTATCTTAAATGCTGATGATTATTTTTTGCTCCCTCTCTTTACCTCAAAACAAAGCCCGTAAATAGCAGGGTGGTGGATTTGTGGTGAAATGATACCGCAAAATCGAAAGCGGCGTTTACAATGTTGTTTTTATTCTGATACAAGGACGAGACGAAGGATGCATTGATGGATATTCATTCGCATTTACTTGAATGACTATTTAAAACAATTTTAAGTTCGAATAATGTCTGCGTTAGAGAGACAGTTAGAGTTCATGATGAGTCCCGTCTGCCTGGAACTAATTAAAATTTTCACACTTTTTTTTCTTAGTTTTTGTTGCATTTATGTTTCATTGCCACCGCAGCACCATTTGCAACACAAATTGTTTTATAACACACTAGACGTGCTTTAATTTGTTGCAGTTGAAAAATTTCGTATTGAAAATTTTAACGTTTCGTTACGGTTTTTTGGTTAATAATTTTTTCATTCAAAACGTATGACGTTTAAGGATTAGTATAATTTTTTTTATTGCTTTTCGTTTTAGATAAAAATAATTACAGTTTGTGTGAAAGGGGTAATTTTTTTTGTGTTATTTTGTATAAAATCCTTCTGTTATTACAGTGGTTTTTGTTCTATTTCAAAAGTCAAAATAAAAATAAATTTTGAGTTAATTTTTATAAAAAAGAGAAATAAAATATTCAAATTTAAGTACTTGATGAAATATAGAACCAGTTTTTTATTATTGTTTTTTAAGCACAATAAAACTGCGTTAATGTTAAGAACGCTCTAATGAAAAATTAGGTTATAATACTATATTTAAACATAGAATAAGCGCTGTCGACCACTAACGTTCACAACAGCTTGTATGATAAAGCTTGTATGATAAAGTCGATTTAATAATTCAACACAATAGTCAGCCTTAACTAACATATAGCGTCGTCAACTTTGAAATTTCAAAAAGCACCAAAATGGGGGAAAAAGTGCGTTATTTCAACAAAAACGCACCGTATTTTGAAGTTTTATTTTAATTTGTGAAAACCGATTTCGTATTATAAAAATTATAATATGTATACATTAAAAAAAGATAATGAAACAATCTTTCAAGTACACTCAAACTGGGTCTGATAGTACCGCCTGATGGCATTCCATCAAATTCGTTCAATAGCTAGAATTCGTGTTTGTCAATCTTGGCCTCTAATACGACTCTGTTAGTTTTATTAAGATAATGTTAACTTTACAATAATTATAACAATATTTTATAAAATTTTTTATTAAGCAATATCATTTAATTATATTTGCAGTCGACCGAAATCAGCTGTTACTTTTACTGCTTATTATCAGGGACCCAAAATAACTGCTTATCGTCGTCAAAATTATATGTTCAGGCCTTGCTACACTATCATACACGATCGTGCGATTTACTTAATAAAGCATGTGTGCTGAAAAAGTACTAAAAAAGCAACTGTGCGACAGAGCTTTTGACAAATCGTGCGATTTGAAAAATTTTATGAAACTTTTCAAAACATAGTTCAGTGTGGTATATATTGTGAAAAATATGAGAATATTAGTGGTGCATCGAGAAAAAAATTTAAGTAATGTGAAATTATTATGTTAATAAAAGTTTTTCATTATTTTATTGTGTATATAAATTATTGCAATCATACTTGTATAATAGTGTGGCCTACAACGCCATTTTGAAGCGATTTTTTCAAGTCGGCCAGACTTTTGAAACAATTTCCTGTAAATGAATCGTACGATCGTGTAGGATAGTGAATCAAGGCCTTTAGGAACATACAACCATTACTGTCGCAAGAATTTACGTTTATCGTATCATTAAAAATTACAGAATCATACAAGCCTTCAAATTCGATTAATAGCAATTCTATCAAACACAGTGTAAGCTGTGTCTTTAAAATAATTTATTGATATATACGAAAATTTGCCAGAATTACAACAAATAAAAGATGAAGTTTACCGTAATCACTATTTAATGGAAACTTTTTGAAAAACTTTATAATTTTTTTAATAATTTGGTAATTTTTCAATTACCAAAGCTGTTCTCTGTTCAGAGACTGTATTTATTGTAATATTTGACAAACTTGGCTTGATCGTTTAATAGCAAAACACTTTCTAAAAGCAGCAAATTTTGGAAAACGAAATATTTCGTTTTCTTTCGAGATTGTGTAGGTTTCATTATTTGCTTCAAAAAAAAAAACAATTAAATTTAAAGTGTGATTCAATATGAGATGAATATAGATAGAAAATAATTAAATGCTCGGTGACTTAGTGGTTAAAGCAGTAGATCATGATACGTCATTACCCGAGTTCAAATCCTAGTGGGTGCTGATGAGTAGTGTAGCGACTACGAAACAAATTTACAGCCAGTTCGCCGATGTCGAAAGGATAAGTTCACTCGCATTCTAGGCGAAAGAAAATTGATTTGGGTTTTTCTAACTTTATTCTATGCGAACGATGAGTCAGAAATCAATTAATATACATAAGTGTATGTAAACGAATAATAGTGACATAGACGAACCCAAATTGATTCGAATGTGAGTGACTAGCATACATTTTCATTCGATATCGACGCTGTTAAGTTATTTTGATTTTCATCAAACCCAATCAACAAAACACCCTAGTTTGAAGAAACAGTTTGATGTGTGAGCTGGTTAGTATGAAAACGATTTTACTTGAAATCGAATAACATTTGTATGTTTTTAACTTATAAGTCATCTAGAAATTTTATGTGACACGTACTTAAATAATCAGAAGCTTTTTTAGGTATATCGCTAATTTCTGGTGTTCTGTAAACTGGGCATTAAATACATAATTATCATTTATATGCACGTTGGTTATTTACATTTAACGCTTATATGCATCGTAACTTGAGCATCATGTTTCATATTAACTGGTATTTTAAAACCTATAAATATTGTTTCAGTATTTGATTTTTGCTTATATGCGTTTCTCTCTTTAATGCACTATAAAAAAATTGACCGATTTCAGATTTTCTTGAAACCTACACCGCTGAAGCCTATAGGCAAGATTTTTCATAAGCCCTACCGGTATATAATTACAAGAAAGTTTTTATAAACACAAAAGATCGGTTAAATTTGTAATGCTTATAAGTGATAAATGCTGTACATGGTCCTCAAATATATACGAGTATTATTACACAGAAAATAGTTTTTATTTTGTAAAATCTAAAAAGCGCGTTAAACAAGACCTCTAAAATCTTTTGAAAGAAACTTGAAACTTGTGGCATTTCTACTTACTTCTATCCTTCAGAATAATCTTTTTCGGTGGCTCTTTTTGATAATTCCTTTTCAAACTCAAACCCGGCTCGTTGCCATTTTTATCTTTTTTAACCATTTCACTGAGAAACGTTATATAGCTGATGGCCAACTTAAGAGTGTCCACTTTACTTAAGCGCTTCTCATAGGGCAGCGTCGGTATATGCGAGCGTAGACCCTCAAAAGCCTCATTAATGCTTTGCATGCGACGTCTCTCCCTCAAATTGGCGGCCTGACGTTGTTGTGCCACCTGCGAAGCACATTTTAAGCGACGTTTATGCGTCGAACGTCTGCGTTTGGAGGAAAGAAGAAAACATTTAAAAATACTAAATAAGAGGAGGAGACGTTTAAAATTATTTAGGACTTGAATAGAAATTTTAGGAAAAAACTTACGTTTTTTCATTGTTTTCTTGATCGCTATTAAAACCGCTGCTGTAGGCATCATCTTCATCCGTATCGGAGCTGTTGTCGTCACCAAAGAAAAACTCCGAACTGGATGATGAAGAGCCGTTGGTGGCCTGAGAGCCTTCGAAGAAATGACGCGCCATAGTTGATTCTAAATCGAAATTATCCATGGAAAACATGTTGCCCAGAAGAGTTAGAATATGTGCAAGTGTATTAATGTTGTTTAGCAAGCGACTAGTGTGAAGTGCTGTTTGCCACGTGTGGCCACTTGGAGTTAAATGCCGCTTTAAGGCGAAATAGGGTTAAAGACTTGTTTTTTGACTTTTACAACCTGTTTTGTTATCGTTTTTATTAAACAATTTTCACGTATATGATTTATGATTAAAAAACATAATAAATTTGTTTACACTTGTTTTCTTTTTTTTTTTTTTTTTTTTTTGTGGAAGAGATAAGATTTTATTTTTTCCCCCTTTAAGGTTTAAAACTGTTGTTTTCCTTTTTATCGAACTTTGGTTTCTTTTTTTTTCATTTAAAAACCATAAACGTGCCTTCAATTAAAGGACACATGTTTTTGTTTGCCAGGTTTTGCTTCGAAAAGGATAGTATCCTTGATGGCTGTGCTTTTATTTTCTTTGGCGTGCGCGTGCCGTAAATGTAACACTTGTTAATTGATGCTTTAATCACTTTATAAAGCAACTATTTTCTTTTTTTTGTGGAACTATTTGTTCCTTCCGTTTTTGAGTTCTTTTCACTTCCGTTTTTCATTCACGTTTAAACAATAAAATATGTTAGAAGGATATCCTACATTAATAACAACAAAATATAAAATCAGTGGTGGGCTAAAGCAAAAGGTGGTGGTTTTTCTGATTAAACGAGAAAAAAAAACTTAATAAAAACAAGTACATACATTTATATCTATCATCTATTATGGCTGTTGGCATACTTTGAAAGACAGGGGGCGTTGCCTTAATTCAATACGATTTAACCAATCACAGGTCAATAAAATTTTCTTTGGCTTGCAGCAAACATTTGCAAATAAATAATGAATTAAACGCGAATATGTGTTTTTCTTACAAAATTAAATGGAAATTCTTTTTAAGAAGCCATAAATTTTAATTATGAAAATTCACTAAAACAAACATGTAAACGCGGCTTAACAAGATTTTTAAGCATTCAACATATTTTGTTAAGCTTTTTGTCGCATAAGCTTTCTGTTCCACTTTTTTGGGCTTCGATAAAAGGAAGAACACGAAACTCTAAAGTCTACACGTAGAAAAAAAATATATGGTTGACATGACAATATTTTAAAGGCAAAATACTATTGTTAAATTATATGGTTGACCACAACCACATAATATGGTTTCAATACGAAATTTATCTACAAAACCTAGTTCAACACAAAAACAAATTATACCATATAACCATATAACAAGTGATTTTTTTTGCTATTATCTTTTTGGCAACACTAGTTTTGACAGCTTACGCACGTTTTGTATCTTGTGTCACTGTCAAACATCTTCAGTTTGGTCTATAATTTAATCATGAATCGTCTTACAAACGAACAACGCTTGCAAATTATTGAATTTTATTACCAAAATGCGTGCTCTGTTAAGAAAGCTCATCGCGCGCTTCTTCCATTTTATGGTCAGTTTAATCGACCTACTGAGGCTTCTATTCGGGCTAAAAAAACTTCGCACCAAATTTACATTGTTGGACATTAAACCACCAACACGCTTACGTAGAGTGCGAACTGAAGAAAATATCGCAGCCGTATCGGCCAGTGTTGGTGATGACCGTGAATTATCGATTTGGCGCCGTTCGCAGCAATTGGGCCTCTGTTACTCCTCTACGTGGAAAATTTTGCGGAAGGATTTGGGTGTGAAGCCTTATAAGATACAGCTGGTGCAAGAATTGAAGAAAAACGACCTACCACAACGCCAAATTTTTGGTGAATGGGCTCTTGAAAAGTTAGATGAAGATCCACTTTTTTATCGAAGAATTGTGTTCAGCGACGAGGCTCATTTCTGGTTGAATGGATACGTGAACAAGCAAAACTGCCGTATTTGGAGTGAAGAGCAGCCAGAAGCATTGCAAGAGCTACCGATGCATCCACAAAAAACAACCGTTTGGTGCGGATTATGGGCTGGCGGCATCATTGGGCCGTATTTCTTCAAAGATGATGCGAATCACAACGTTACTGTGAATGGTGAGCGCTACCGTGCGATGATAACAAACTTTTTTTTGCCCAAAATGGAAGAGCTTGACTTGCATGACATGTGGTTTCAACAAGACGGTGCCACATGCCACACAGCACGCGAAACAATGGACCAATTGAGAGGCGAGTTCGGTGAACAGTTTATTTCACGCTTGGGACCAGTCAATTGGCCGCCCAGATCGTGCGATTTAACGCCTCTAGACTATTTTTTGTAGGGCTATGTTAAGGCTAATGTCTATAGCGACAAGCCCGCTTCGATTGACGCACTGGAAGCCAACATTGCCAACATTATTCGTGAGATACCGGCCGAAATGTTGGAAAGAGTATTCCAAAATTGGACTAAGCGGATGGACCATTTGATGCGCAGCCGCGGCCAACATGAAATAATCTTCAAACATTAAATTATATCGACCCAACTATCGATCCAAATAAATATTTCATGGATTTTTCTGAATTTTATGTGTTTTTTTTTTTTTTTAAATTTCCGACAGTTCTTATAAAATCACCCATTATTTGATAAAAGCTATAATTTTTGTATCATGACTAATGTGATGTTTATAGGACACGATTGAGTGATACGTCTAGAAAATTTTTATGAAATATACTCAATATTTTGAGTGTATTTCATACAATTTCTTTTGGCGTATTACTCATTCGTGTCCCATAAACACCACATAATACTGTTATTGTCATGTCCCACCATATTATATTATCATTCGCGACCATATTTTTGAAAAATTTAACATTCTATTATCACGATCAATCGTACTGGTATTGAACGTCACAATGTTATATGATTACGTAAAATTAGACATACATAGAATCATACACATAACTTCTATAATTAAAACAATACTTTTGTCAATTATTAAATATATATATTTTTATTAATATTTTACAAAAAAGTTAAAACTCATAAAATTTTTCAAAATCTTGATGTTCTTTCTATAAAGATTGAGGTGCATATTTTCCCTTGGGAGCAAAAATCTGTAAAAATACATATAAAATTCACCCACATTAATATACATACATACATGTATTTATAAATATTTATAAATAAATTCGTATACAAACCTTCTTACTTCCAAATGTTTATTTTTATGACCATTTCCTCCAATTAATAAATGTATGTACCAAGGCAGCTTTAATAGGTACATAGGCGGTTCGGAAACTTCTTAGCCTATCAATGAAAGAGAATAGTTAATTTTTCAAAAATATTTTTATTTCTCCTGAAACTTCAATACACTCAGTACAACGCTTTTCTAGCAATTCTATCCCTTCATGAAAATAGTTTTCCTCATGGTCTTCAAAGTAGTGGTTTACAACTGTAATTGCATCTTCATTTGAGGTAAAACGCTTGCCAGCAAGAATTTTTTTTAGATTTGAGAACAGGTAAAAGTCACTGGGAGCTAAATCAGGAGAATAAGGTGGGTGGTCAAGCAACTCGTACTTTAATTCGTTGATTTTAGCCATTGTTAAAACGCTCTTATGCGGTGGTGCGTTATCTTGATGAAAACTTATTTTTTTGTGTTGTAAGCCAGGACGTTTTTCTCGAATTTGTACATTTAATTGATCCAAAAGGTTGCAATAGTACTCTGAATTCATTGTTTTACCCTTTTGCAGATAGTCAATCAATAAAATACCTTTGAAGTCTCAAAAAACCGTTGCCATAACCTTACTGGCCGATTGAATTATTTTTGCCTTCTTTGGGGCACTTCCTCCAGCTTCAGTTCATTGTTTGGATTGTTCTTTTGTCTCTGGAGTATAGAGATAGATCCATGCGACATCAGCAGTTATAAAACGGCGCTTAAAATCCATTTTATTTCGTTTAAAACGATCCAAACAAGCTTGAGAAATGTCCATTCTTATGCGTTTTTGGTCGATTGTTAACAAATGCGGCACCCATCTTGCAGAAAGCTTTTTCATCTGTAGTTCTTCATGCAAAATTAAATGGACTCGATAATTTGAGATGCCCATGATATTAGCCATTTCAATCACTTTTATTCGTCGATCATTTAATACCATATCATGCACTTTGGTTACAATTTCTGTTGTTGTTGCTGTTTTTGGACGTCCACTACGTGGTTCACCCTCAATGCTTGTACAAACACGTTTAAGTTCAGCAAACCAATTTTTTACTGTTGCATATGAAGGAGCACTTTCGCCTAACACATTCATCATATCCGTATGAATTTCTTGTCCCGATAAACCTTTTTTATGTAAATATTTAATGACACCATGCATTTCTAATTATTCCATTGTAAAAAATCGTGGATGCGTCTTTTGTGAACACCTGTTTCTATATGAAGGAGTTACCAGATCGAAACAAAATTTAGCATGTGTTCATAACAGAGATGGAACTTTCCAAAACACTAAACTTGTTTTCTGTTTATACCGCGCTTTTTGTGTTAGGCTAAGAAGCTTCCGAACCGCCCACATAGTGGCAGAATTACAATAAATACAACACCAACAAACATCAACATGTATTTTGTTGGTAGAATTTGCGAATAGTTGTCAAAATTTTGACAACTATTCGTACCGCTTTGGAACCGGTGTTTCATATTCGGTGCGCGTTTTTGCCATGGAATATACATCTGAAATATAAAAGCCCAATCCTTGTAGTGTGAAAATTGATGATGGCATATTGCTTCTGAGGAAGTGGAGGATTTTGCCGTTTCCTGCAGCCGAATTTAGGAATTCCCAAAAAAAAACTCGGAACTGCTTCGCTAATCGAATCGGAACCAGTTATTTATATTTGGTATGCGTTTTGGTCTATTAACGGTCATACGGCTTAGTGGGGAAATTAAAGTTACTATATTGTTTCCAGGGAAGTGGGGAGCTTTGGTGATTCCTAATGCAAATTTCGGGAATTCAAAAAAAACTTATATGGATAATTAGTGTGATATCGAAGCGTGTTTTTTAGTTTTTTAATATATTCAAAACTTTTTACTGGTTGAAAATTCATCAGCAGTTTTCGGCTGCAAAACAATAGATTTGTCATTTTTTATCTGAAATAAAGAGGATTTATAAAATCATGTTGTATTTATTGTTTAAATTTTGATTAATTATTTTTATTTGTTACAAATTTCAACAAACCGATTAAACAACAGTAAAAATTAATCCTTTTACTTTCGTTTTCTTTTGAGATCAAAACAATTTGTTACACTTAAAAAATCATTAAAGAGAGTAAATTTCAACAACATTTTATAATAAACTACATAAATTTTAAATATCATGCCTTTTTTTAACTGCCGAAAGCAAATACTGAAAATAAACAAACAGTTTTTTTAAATGAAAATTATATATAGGAATCGAAAAAGGGAGGGTGTCTTTTTATTTTCAAAAGGACTGGGTGTCAAAACATAATTTTTCATTTTTACTCATCACCGTCGGCTTACAAACATTTTTAATAAAGTGGTCGGTCGTTATGCACGGTTAAACGTTCGCACACACTTACATGCAAACGTACATGAAGGGAAAATTGTATCATCATATCTAGCTAATATATCCCAGTTGGCCATGTTTTCCAATTATAGTGCGTATCGCTTGCAGCTTGACAATGAAAATGTAATAATAATAAAAATTTGTTCGTGTTTGATGGATTTCAGTAGATACAACCAATCATGTGACGGCAAGCATTCCAGATCCATTCCAGCATCGACGGTGTCACACAAACTAAAAAATTTTCACTCATACTATTAGCATGCTTGTTAAGCATATTGACCGTGTCTATGTAATGGCGTTTTACATCAATCATATTTTACTTTTAGGAACTAGGCAGCTGCATAATACAAATAAACAAACAATCGTGCGCTGTACTCCGCAAGAGTGTGGAATAATTGTGTCGAATTTTTTAACCACGAAAATCATCATGGGCGCATTTTATTTTAAGGGCTACGTTAATAAACAAAATCTTCATTCCTGGGGTACTGAAAATCCACATATGTTACATGAAAAGCCGTTACATCCACTCAAGGCTACTGTTTGGTATTTTTTTGCGGCTACTTCTTATTACCGGAATTGAATGAGCAGAGGCCAAGTCACCACATACGATATCAAGCAAAATTATCGAAATTTTTCATTTTGGTATCATGGCATACGATATCGTATAAACTGTATTGCAACAATATAAAGTAGTTAAAGAATTGTTTTTTGTATTCGTACTTTTAGAAAACATATGGTCTTTAATCTATTACATTTTATTTAAATTACGGTCCTATATGCATCATTTGTCATAATTTAGATGAATCGTAATGTTATTCGATACGATAGTTACTTCGATATCGTATGCGGTGATTAGATCCCAGTGCTTGGTGAGCATGTGGTTTAAATACAAGCAGAAGCCGCAATGGATGTTGTGAAGGAAGCATTTCCTGGTTGCGTAATACCGATTTAACCATCCCACACTTCTTTCTTTGGGGCTACTTGATGTCGCTGGATTATGCCAACAAGCTTCAGACAATCGCCGCTCTTGTGCAGAATATTCGACAAGAATGCGAACAGTTATCACCAGAAATATTGCGGAGGGTTATTAAAAATGCAATAAAACTAACACAAATTTGTATCAACATTTGGCTGATATCATATGTTCCAATTAAATGTAAAAATTTTAAAGGTCCAAACAAGGTTAGGTTAGGTATTGAATGATTAATTTTGCGCCACCTTGTATAGAGCATTTGTGATTGTTATTTACTTGAAATCAGTGAAGTGTGTCTTTTTTTTCAAAAAAAAAAAAAAATATTTTGTGAAAAACAAATTGTTTCCCCTCTGACTTTAAACTTATTTTTTATATACTCAGTAGCATGTACATTGAACATTAAACAAATTTCTAAAATTTGAAGTAAATTGAAGAAAAACATAGATTGTCCAGTTTCCAGTTGTCGGCACCCCTATGCCGACTACTGGAAATGTTGAAATTTTTATGTTCCTAAAGATCGGAGAAAATTTATATTTCTTTTCGATTTTTGTGTACAACATACCCAGTTGGCTATGTTGTACACAAATTATTGATGATTCATACACGAATATGTTAATTCTTGCGCGGCACACAAGGGACAGCAATGCCACAAAGCGAGACACTACCGCTCATATTATCGTAGATAGAATGACAAATTATAAGACAATATCGGTCATGTTTTCATTTAAAAACTTCTATAGAAGACAGTACACTAAATGATGTCGATATCAAATGATATCGACAGAAGACAGTACACTAAATGATGCAGAAATCAATGTTGTGCATAAAGCGTTGGCGATGATAACGTCAACGACAACTTCGCTAACTGGGTACTTAATCACCCCGTTTGCAAAATCGTCCTAGATGACATAGCCTTCGATTCAGAATTAATGTCCATTCGCAAATGCTCAAATTTGTTAGTTGGGTTAGATACCCAGTTGGCAATGTTGTACACAAATTATTGATACACGAAAATGTTAATTCGTGCACGATTCGCCTTTTTGCCTGCCTTCCAAAGATGTTTTAAGGGAAAGTAGACGGCAATGCCTTCAATCTAGTCTCAAATCGTTTATTTAATACATTTTTGCATAAAGTAGTTTTTATATGTTGCTATGTTAGCTGACGACATGCTTGACGAAACTGTCATTTATATAATTGTCGACGACACGATGAGGCAAACTATCACTTGTGTTGTCTTGCACAATTTCGTGTCCATTTATTTGAAAATTTTGTCAACAATAGGTTTGAGCTGCCGTCAATATGTCTTCTACGATTTTGTATTGTGTGAGATGTCTTAAATGCATAGCCAACTGGGGAGTGTTCGTATGTATGTATGTGTGTGTGTGTAAAAAAAGAGTAGTTTTCTTCCATGAGCATTTTTTTGATGATGCGCTTTTTATGTTACAAATTTATTTTCTGTTATTGCCGCCGTCTAAATCAATTCCTTTTCAGGTTGCCACAATAAACAAATTTGTTATTTTGTTTACTGGAGAAACAAAAACTAGACATTTGTTTTTTTAATTGTTGTTGTTGCTTTATTGCAGCTGTATAAACAAATTATACATATTGGCACTCATTAGAAAGGAAGACACTTTTAGGAAAGGGATGACAATATTTGAAATATTGGAATTCAAATTTGACTGAAAAGTCACTGAATTTTGAAATTTCAATTTGATTTTGTGACATAAAATCACTTAAAATAAATAATATACAAAATAAAAAAATGTTGTATACCTTAGGGAGCCGTCTATGAAAAAAGTAAAAGAAACAAGTACATCGACAAATTTTGGGGATATTCCTTAAAGTATAAAAGTATACAGTTATGTGATAGAAATGAATTAGTAAAACTTTTCGCTTTAAAAAAGAAAAAGTATCTGAAGAAGACATTATATTAATTTTTGAAATATTTAATAATTCGAATATATTCGGATTTCTCCAGTTTTTATATATATTTTTAATTACTAAATTAATTGTAATTATTCATTATATAATCAATAATCAAATTAATTAATGCCCATAATATATTTTCGAAAGTTATCGTTTTCCATTACACCTTGCAAAAGTGATATTTTTCAAAAAGATCGGTTTCCTTCACTCACCTGATTATTTGTACAAACTAAAAATTAGTGAAATGAATATTAATACTAAATCTAAATCAAGTGATGGTTACTGTTTTGAGGCAAAGCATGAGTTGTGAAAGAATTATGCATAAGAGAAATATATATGCAGGCATGTTCCCACAAACGTAAATCGCTTAAAATTAGCATTTTCGATTTGATAACACCAAAAAGGTGTTCTAAAAAACATATAATGCAATAAATATGATTTTGCGATTTGAAATCACCAAATAGGTGTTGTGGTAAACAACAGTATATATTGATCCTTCTTGAGCTTACTTGCAATTTTTATTTATTATGATCATAAAAAACTGTTATACTTATTTATTGTTGTTTTTTTATTTGATATTAGCGCTGATGATGCTACCCAGTGGTGTAGTGAAATATTAGATAGCTTGATCTCAGGCTCGAGAAATTCCTAACATTTTTATTTAACACACACAAAAAAAAATATAGTAAAAATAAAATCAACAAAATTTTTTGTCTGAAAAAATAATTTGTATGCATATATCGCTCCTTTATTGCAACATAGTCATATCTCAAAAAATGAGCTTTTCGAGTTAACAGTACTACCTTTTATATTGTGCCAAAAATTTATTCAAATTACTCAATTTCCTTTACGAGATATTTTCCAAAAACTTGTATGGAAAAGAAAAATTTGAAATGTGTTTTTCTCGAAACAAGCTTTTTTGCGTTATGATAAAGGAGCGATATGTACATACATAAGTATCAAAAAAATAACCTTGGATATCGTATTTTGTTGTTGTTTAAAAAAATAGTTGTTTTCGATCAATAATTATTTTTACTAAACTTTTGCTTGAATCCACGAATTTCTTTACAGGTCCGCTTTTAAACAATTTATTAATTGATTCAACGAATTTTGCTATTGAACACGAAAAAAAATGTTTTCTGTGCAATTATAAAGGTTGAAAAATCTATCATTAATAAAAAAAAAAATATTGTTACCAAGTATTAAAATTTTATTGTAGATTTATTTTAAAAGTATTAAGCTCAACATTCTTTGTATATTTTCCGAAACATCTTTGCTTTGCAAACATCAAAATGGTCACTACCAGCTGATATGCTGCATAAATTTCCAACATTTTCCACTTAACTTTATAATATTATAGCTCATAAAAGTCTAAAATTGCTGAAAAAAATATTTTAAAAGATAGCTTAATTTTATAGCGACTTGGAAATTCCAAAACTTAGACAGGAACTGTAATTGCTTTCAATTCTCCAGACTGCATATCCATTTGTGAAAAATTGTTTTTAAACCCTTAATGAATTATTCCTTGCAATCACAACCTTTTAGCGGCAAATATTGAATACTTATGTTGGGGATCAATTTTTTCCGCAAATGTCTGGCCACGAAATACAAATTTGCTATTGTCCTCTTTGAATAGAGTCGAAAAGCCCAACTTTTCCCCCACTCGTTGAGAGTAGTTTGAGGTAAATACTGATATTATAGCTTGAGGTGTTTGTCCCTTTAAATGTTCCGGTAGCTGCAGTGATTCAATGCTATTGGCATCTCTTAGCTTAGCAGCATAGTCCAAAAGAAAATTAGCCAGCGCTAAAGCTATGCCCCTTCGTCCGTACTCGGTTTTTGTCGAGAGAAAAGATAGTTCTATCACGCAATCAATTTGCCATTCGGTAAAAATATTGTAAGTGTATTCAATGGTGTGCAGATATTCGCCAACTTTTTTCAGATTTGGAGTTTTAAATGAGCCAAAGACTTCATCTAAAGTTATGCCAGCCGCAGGATTCTGAGGATATAATAATTTGCATAAATATAATTCAAAACATAAATGAGGAAATGTGAAAAATTACCACTAGTTTGTTAATGCATATAGCCACCAGCTCTTGAGTTTTTATATCCCGGGCAGCAAATGAAATATTGTCTTTTAATATCGTTCTAACAAGTACCATCATTTCCTTAACCGTTTCAGAGCTTTCAGGTAGGTCACAGGCAATGCTGACATTTTCATATACCATAAAGTAATTGCGGAATAACTTGTTAAAAGAAATCAATTGAAAAAAATTAAATATTAAAAACAATATCGTGTTCTTCGCCCATAAAGGGCGGGGGCGCCACAGCTATAAGACAAGAATCAACAATAAGTTCAACAATTTACTTTTTCTTAAGAGATATTCTGTTAATAATATACAGAAAAAATTCACATGATTTTATAACTTATATTGGAAACAACTTTGTGTATTTTTGTGTTATCTACTGTGCTGTTTACAATACACTGACGAACGGCTCTTCCAGAAAATTTATATGAACTACTCAGTTTTTTGAGTCCTTTCCATACAAATTTTCTGGACATGATGCTCATCGGAGCTCTGCAAACAACAACCTATTTTATTTACAATCATGGGATTTAGAAAACTAAAAATTGCTTCAAATCTGTTTACATTAGCAAAAAATTCTTGTTTCAAATGATGTTACAGAACGCAGATGAACGAACCACAATCCTGTAAATTTAGGGTTGCAAATTTGTGCAGGATGTGTAATTGAAGTAAACTAGTTCACGGTTCACCAGCGCTCCCATGTGGGATGCAAGGCTCATATACTTAGATCGGAACTTGTTGTCATATGTAAGTAGGCATATAAACAACCCCTTGCTGTACAGCTCGGGACTTCTAATCCCTCCTTTATGCAACTTCCAAGACAGTCAATGGAAGACATGGCTTAAGGAGTCACTGGCCTGAAGTACATAAAGGACATCAGCTCTTAATCAACCCTTCATTCGTCCATTTGGGTTCCTTAAATTACAGGTCCAGATTAGGAATATGCCAAGGCACCCCTGGGGGGCATAGTTTTGTAACTCAACACAAACTATATTCCCGGGGGGTTATTCTCTATTGCGATGCGAAAGAAAAATCAAAGAGTTGGTACTCTGTATTGCGTTTTCACACTTTCCTTTCGCATTTAATGTTTCCCTTATCGCACATTTTATTTTATCATTCTTCGCTATTGTTTATTTTGTGGTACCAGCGTTGGTTCATTTTCAAACTATTTCGCGAAAAAGTTTGCGCAAAGGGAACAGAGTACCAAATTATACTCTTGTCGCATTTACCTTTCGCATCGAACTCACTTTCGCATCGCAATAGAGTAACACCCCTGTTGTATTTAATTTTTTTTTTTATTGTTTATTGCATCATGTACGAGTACACAAGTTTGAATAGCGCTACTGTGATTGCAAATACATCTTGGTTGCTGAAAATTATGTTAATGGGATGTTTACAGAACGCAGACGAACGACTCGTCTAGAAAACTTGTTTGAAAAGAACTATAAAAATGTTTTCATCAAAATTATGAATAAATATAGCAAAATGAATTTTGAATAATAATTTTAAATCGATTGTTTTCGTTTCTTCATTGAAATGTTGATTTTGGCCGGCGTAAGTAACATCAGATATGTGAGATTTCATTTAGCAGAATTGTATTTTGCCTCTGTAATTGAATATTCTATACTTATTTGTTTAACAACTGAAAATTGTTTTGTATACGAGTAGTGTAATACACATCGTTAGAAAGAACTCAAGATATTTGTTCCGTGCATCTCTAATCTTTACGTTACAGGTTGGTTACACCAATACTGCAAATTGCTTCCACCTGTTGTATTCGTGATTTATTCTATTATTTTCGCACATTTTTGAAAGCGTGACAAAATGCAACTTTTTGGCAAAAGCTTAATTTATTTAAATTACTAGCAAATTGTAAAAATGTATGATTTTTTACAAATCATCAGTCAGCATCTTAACAATAAAATTAGAGTATTATAAACTGGATGAGAATGGAATATTAAATATATTAAATTGATATGCATAATGAAACAAAATTACCGCAAATGAGAACATTTTGCTTCATTAGCATTTATAGTTAATTTAAAATGATTTCAAGTCAGCAACAAATCGCAAAAGTTAATAGTGTCGAATTACTGGTATATGTTGTTAAAATATAATAAAGATTGTATCGATTAAATACGAAATCGTAAGAAAATTCAGGTAGTGCAAGAATTACAATAAAACAACATCTCTTGCGCGCAATATACTTAATTTGGGCGGCCACACTTAGTTGAGAAAAAGGGATACCGTTGCCACCATCTGAGCGTTCAGTAGGTGATTTTACCGATATAGTTCCCGAATAATAAAACTTTTTGTCCAGCATTGGCCGCACTAAAGTAAAAAGCAAATTTTTTTATTTTTATATTTAGTATTAAGATTTGAATACTTATTATTAGTTCATTTTAAAGTTAAACAGCTATTCAAATCACTTTTAGGGAAAATTGGATAAAACTGTATTCATAAACGAATTTTACGTTAAAATGTTCTTTTTAGCAGTTTTTTAAGTCAACCATTTTTAAAACTGGTTGCACCCAATTTTAAGACAATTTTAAGGTGACTTTGTGTTTTTTTTTTTTTTTTGGTTATTGTTTGTTTACATTTTATATATTAGGAAAAATAGTACGTACATATACAAGTATCCATCTAAAAATAAAGTAACAATTTTTTTTTTTAAACCAAGAGACAAATTTATTGCAAATATTCAACCTAAATATAATTTTATAAATCATGGATAAACTGCTTTTCTTAAAAAGAATTGGTAAAAAGCATAGAATAATTTTAGTTCTATGTTCTATGTGGCAAAAATGGCATATGGCACACCAAACCAAAGATGAAATACTGTAAGAAAGTACAAGTTATAGTGATATCTTTCCCTCAGTTCAATTGTTTACCGCAACGTATGATGAAAAATAATCAGAAACAATCTTCAGCAATTTTTGTTGACAAATTTAAGAACGTTGTGAATAAAAATTTAGGTTCGCCGGTAAAAGTTTCGAACCATATTAAAGATGAATCGAAGATCAGTAATCAACCTGCATGCAGTGTCACGAATATGAAATGTGAAAACGATATGTGAAAAGTAATGAAATTCCATCAAATGCGAAAAACAATCAACAAATTGCAGCCACCACAACAACGACGGCAATACCTCTGCCCAGAACAACAAAAAGACCAACCACTACGAACACTACTGCGACAACAATGCCTCGGACTGCAAAAATATTAAAGTCGTGGCCAAAGCTGGCATACGCTTTCAAGCAGCTCCACTTATTGTGGGCTTAAATGAGTTGGGAGCTACCAAGAAAGTTATACCAATCATTGATAATCCACCATTCTCAATAGCAGCCACCATAACAGAATTAAGTTTTTTGCATGCCAATGCCCAGAAATCGGCTGCTTCAAACTCAATCAACAATGCGCCAACACATGGTTTTGAGAAGCCGACATCAGAAAATGTTCATGGAACCAATTAGTGCATTTTAGATTCTTGATGTGCAAATAAGCTTTACACATTACTAAGATTTTGTTTATGTATTATTATTATTATTCGTAGTGATGTGTAAAAAAAAACATACAATACAAAGAGCTCGTTATTCATTTTGTTGTATGCGCTATTAAAATAAAGCTTTTCCGACTCATTATTTTTTGGTCTTCAATGATTTATAGGAGTTAATAGTTATTAATTGGAGTTAATATTTATTGGACTTAATATTTATTTATTGCTTTTAATATTGATTTTTGGAAAGAAATTAATACAAAATATTTGTTTACATTACTTCTATGTGAATTAATAACCGTTTTTAAGGCAACACCATGAGCGAGATTTCAATTGTATTTCAAAAAAATGCTTTTTAGCTAAAATTCTGTTTATGAATACGTTTTTAAAAAATCAGTTTTTTTGTTAAAAATTTCATTTTAACAAAAATGTTTATAAAATGCTGATTAGTGTTTTTTTATGAATACGGCTGTCAATAAATAAAAAAAATGCTTAAAAAAAGAACCAAACAACATCACAAGTATTTTGTTGGTAGAAATTACGAAATGTTGTCAAAATTTTGTCTCTCTTTGCTGATCGCCATTATTTGTTCTGTTTTAAAACCATGTTAATGTGTTTAAAAACTTTCCTACAAAAAATTGCTCTAAAACTGAAAGTTATGTTCTAACAGATGGAAAAATGTTATAACAGGTTAATCCCAGCAAACATAACATATATCAGTAAAAATTTTGATAGATTGATGCAAAAAATGATTTATTTAATACTCATTCGTATGCTCTCGCTAATTTTACAATAATATTAATTTCTGAACTATATTTAGTTTTTAAATACATACGAGGGCCGATCAAAAAATAACCGTTATTTCAAATTTTTTCAAAAAGTATTTATATATTCATCAATAACTATCTTATCCCCTTTAAAGTAATCCCCCTCAGATATAATACACTTATGCCAGGTTTTTTTTCCAATCCTCAAAACACGTCTGAAACCCGCGAAACAGGAGCTGTTGACGATACCAAGCAACAGCTCCTGTATCGATTTTTCTTTTATATCCTCAATCATAGCAAAACTCGTTCCTTTCATCGGTCCTTTCAGTTTTGAGAAGAGGAAAAGTTTTCAAAGTAGTATTCCTTATTGACCGTACGACCTTGTGGCAAGAATTCATGATGTCCCACGACATTGCAGTCGAAGAAAACAGTCAGCAAAACCTTCACATTTGACCAAACTTGGCGTGCTTTTTTCGGTCTTGGCTCTTCTGGACGCTTCCATTGGGATGATTAGGCTTTGATTTCAATGTCATAGCCATACACCCATGATTTTTGAGCAAGTCTGCATTGACTAAAATCGAACATACGCAGCTCACGAAATTTGAAAATAACGGTTATTCTTTGATCAGACCATGTACTTGTACTTCCTCCGTTTTTTCCCGAAATTCGAGGCGTTATTGTAAAAATCTGGTTATATATTTATGATTCAAAGTGTTGTCAATCGTTGATCACTACTTTCTGCTATCATTCGGGCAGCGTACGGATCCCGCCTAGAAAAAACTGTTAATCTTTTGAAGCGATCCCTTAATCGATTCAATTTTTTACTTATGGTAATGAACTAATTTTTGGCACAATATAAAGGGTAGTACTGTTAACAATTCTGCATTGCAATAAAGGAGCGACGTCATGTGAACGTATGTTAAACATTTTGCATGAACATTTGCAATATGAAACAGTTATTGGCAAGATAGTTGCCGCGTTTGCTCAGTGTCGAACAAAAACGAGTTCGACAGACCACTTTACAGCGGTGTTTTGACATGATAAAACGGAATCCTGTTGATTTTTGGCGCCGCTTATTAACTGTTGATGGAACGTGTTTCTAACACTACACACCTGAAATCAAAAATCAATCGAAGTAATGGATGGAAGCTGCTTGAAGTGCTGCGAAGAAAGTGAAGACAGTGAAATCGGCTGGCAAGGTTATGACCACTGTATTTTGGGATGAACACGGAATATTGCTCATCGATTATCTTGAAAAAGTATCCACAATCATAGGAAGTTTTATCATGCATTATTGGATCAATTGATTTATGCAATCAAGAAAAATCAACCACATTTAAAAAAGAAAAAACTGCCCTCTGGTCAAGACAACGCAACGCTTCACACAGCATTGGATACGATGCTAAAAGTACGTGAAATGCACTTCGAATTGGTTGATCAACCACATTATAGTCCAGATTTAGCCCCTAGTGACTTTTTCCTGTTTCACAGGAAAAAGATTCCTCTCAAATGAAGAAGTGATTACCGAAACTAACACATGTTTTGATTGGTGCCCAAAATCGTGTTACTCAGATGTTATAAAAAAAAGTTGGAATATCGTCTTACTAAGCGTATTGAGCTAAAAGGAGACTATGTTGAGAAATAAATGGTTTTAGAAAAAAAAATATTTTTTCCTTAGCTTCAATATCAATCCGCCCTCGTAGTTGACTAGCAAAGAAAAAAATCTCAATCTTGTACGTCAAAACATGATTTTTTCAATTATTTTTCTGAAGCAAGTTGTTGCTTAAGCTACGTACACACGGTTGTCAGATCTTACAATATTGCCAGTAAAATTGTCTGAAAATGTATTACAACGTGTGAACTGCCAATTTTTTACTTACAACGTTGTCAGAATAACCATTGTCAATCAATTGTAAGACGACAATGTTGTCAGGCATCTGACAATCGTGGGAACACTCTACGCCGGCATTGCCAGATAATTGGCTGGTATTGTAAGCTCAGTTTTATTTGTCAGATGTATAGAATTAATGCACCTGACAATGGCATCATTGTCAGAAAAAAGTTTGATGGGAAACACTGCCAAACAGATCGTTGTTGATATACATAACGCTGCCATTACACAAGAAAGTACTTTCATGAAATTTTTGTATACGTATTACAAATAAAAATTTCAATGAAATAGACGACTTTCATGAAAATTTCTTGTTCGTCTACACAGGAAAGTGAAAGTTCATTTTACAAATGTTGCCGACACAAAGAGTTGCAAAATTTGCCTCTACTTCTCTCCACTCTTATATTGTTTGCTTACTAATCAGAGTTGCCTAACTTATTACATATACAAATTTATGGGGCAATAGTTGAAAAAACGTATCATTTTAAATTTGTCTATGCTGTTATTTTTATAAAAAGACTTTAATTGTTTTCTTTATGTGTTAAATATACAATACAATGACAAATGATCATAATTATTTGAATAGACTTGCAAAAGAAGTTAATTTTAATAAATAAAAATTTAATATTATTTTACTACAATACTGCAACTTTGTATAATTCTTTGTATGTGGCAACAATGTTTAGCATTTCATGAAATTTTTAATGAAAGCTGAGTGGAAAGTAAGCAAAATGAGAGTGTGTTAGTAAAAAAGTGTGAGTGTATTGCAACTTTCATGAAATTACTTTCCTGTCTAAACGATAGGTAAGTGGCAATGCCTTACAACATGTCTGGCAATTTTCTTCATCTAACAAACTGACAACCGTGTGAACAGACAATTTTTGTTGTCAAATGAATTATTTGTCAGACCATAGTCTGACAATGAAATTGTAAGATTTTCTTACGATCGTCTGAACACACATTTACTTCTGCGGGACAATTTTTCATTGTCTCTACATTGTCAGCATGTTGCCAGATCTTACAATATTGTAACATCTGACAATCGTGTATACATAGCTTTAGCCATTTTTACTTCAAATTCTCAGACTTTGGCGCCCTCTTGTGCTGCCAAAAAGAGTTAAATCAAAAAAGTTCTTTAAAACTCGTTTGAATTATATTGTTATCTATCGATCTATGTATATATATCCACAATATAAGACATTCCGTGGATACAGCACGTGTCGTGTTGGCACTTCACTCTCAGTTTTAAGAGAAAATTTTTTTAGGGATATTTTTGTGAATGTAGTGTATTAAAAGAAACATTACGAGTTCACATACTTAAAAAAAAGTTGCTCTTAAAAAAATGATAGACACTTCGGTTGTGTATTTCCATCAGTAATACCGGTCAAATGACCGTAATTTTTCTTGTAAGAGAACTCCTTGTTCAATTTCAAGTTTTCATTCATGTCATTCATTTTCTATTTCATTCGTTTTTTTATATACATATGTATGTACTTATTTATGTTTGTATATATTTAAAATTGTTTACCTCTACAGCAGCATCATATAAATCTTCAGTTATTTTAATTATTTCCAATTGATCTGCAAATAAAAGTTTTAAATTTCAAACACTTTTTTGACTATTGTTCTTTTTTTTTTTTAATAAAAGTAATACCATCACAAATTAAACGCAAACAATTGGAGTCCATGGCGAGGTATGTTTGTATTCAGTTTTATTATTATATTATTAACTTTTGTAAAAATGAATTAAGAATTGTTTCTTTTTAAATTTCAATGACCGTTTAGCAACCCTTAAAATTTCACACTAAATTTGAATTCAACGTTACGAGTAAAACTTATTTTTCTTTACAGAATAATTCTAAAAGCGATCAAGCCGAGTAGATGCTCGGTTGAGTACCTATCAATTTAATTCTATTTACAGTTTGTCTCTATTGAAGAATCTTGTACACAGAGATCATTTGAAAACTTAACAAGAATATATACATGTGTGTGTATGTGTCTGTAAACTTAACAAGAAAATAAATCGTGAAATTTTATAGCGGTTCTGGCGAATTCGATGTACCCTTTCGTGCATTTTAAATTATTTTATTAAAACTGTAGAAAATTATAGATGGCAAACATTTTCTGAAGGATATTATTGTAATTGTTTAAAAACAAAATTTCTACAGAAAATTTACGGATGACAAATATTTTCTATCGAAAAATTAAAAATGCTAAAAAGTTTCCGCACAAAATTTATCGCTAACAAAAGTTTTTACACACAATTAATGAACGACAAAACTTTTCTATACAAAATTAATCAATGGCAAATATTTTTTATAAACAAATTATCGAGGAATAATATTTTTGTAGGAAGTATATCGGTGATTCAAATTTTCTGTAGAAAATTTATGGATAACAAAAATTTTTTATAAAAACTATATCAATGACAAAACTTCTGTAGAAAATTTATCAACTAAACTTTTCTATAGAAAATGTTTATTTTTAGAAAGTTTATCGTTGTCAAATAATAAAAAATTATAAATAGCTTGTTTTCTATGTTTCCCAGCTGTCTATATGTCGTCATATCATAGGAGCTACCCTAATCCTCAGTAGACTTTGGAAATTTTTGTTAGATATTCTCAAACATTCAACTTTATATCGCAACAATCTAAATAAATTGCTGAGAATTTAAAAAGAAAAATGCTCTAATACCTGTCAAAACACAAAAAAACAAAACGAATAGAGACGTTTATAAATAAAAAAGCTTGTTTTTTGTGTTTTGACAGGTATTATTAGAGCATTTTTCTTGTTAAATGCTCAACAATTTATTTAGATTGTTGGCATATAAAGTTGAATGTTTGAGAATTTTCAAAGTCTACTGATGATTAGGGTAGCTCCTATGAAATGTCGACATATAGATAGCTGGGAAGCATAGAAAACAAGTAATTTATAATTTTTTATTGGTATCAATGTTAGAAGCTAAAATAGCGAATAAAACCTCAATTGTTGTCAAATAATTTTTGTAGAAAACTTGACAAAATTTTATAGAAAATTTAACAAAAATTTATACTAATAAAAAAATAGAAACAGTTTTACGAAAGTCTGTACAAAATTTATCAATAACTAAACTTTTCTATAGAAAATGTTTTTTTTTAAGAAAATTTATCGTTATCAAATATTTTTTGTAGAAAACTTGACAAATTTTTATGTTAATCAAAAAAATAGTAACAGTTTTATGAAAAAAATTTATCGATAGCAAATACTTTAGCAAAAAAATTATTGCCGGCAAAACTTTTCTATCAATAATTTATCGATGACAAGAATTTCCTACAGACAATTTAACCATGGAGAATTTGTTTTCCAAAATTAAATGATTACAAACATTTTCCACAGACAATTTTTGAAAGAAAAGTATTTTTTATACAAAGATTATCGAAGAGAAAATGTCTCTATAGAAATCTTGCAACTTTTTTCTGTGAATTATATATTTTTTTTTTATAAAAGAAGACAAAAAGAAATTGTAGGCGTTTTAATAGCTGGGACTAATAGAAAACTTATCATCACCTTCCATGGATCTATTTCATCGTAAAGAAGCATCGCATTTGCAGACCTGCCTAAACCATTCTAGTTATTTGTATTTTCATTCAATATTTATTTTATATTGTTACGAATTTGTATCTTTTTTAACCCATTGTGCAGCTTTTGACCTGCTGGTTATAAATTTACATGCATATTCACACAAACAAGATAAAACTAAAAACTTACAGCCAGTTCGCCGATGTCGAAAGGATAAGTTCATTCGCAATCTAGGCGAAAGAAAATTGATTTGGGTTTTTTCTAACTTTATTCTATGCGAACGATATGTCAAAATTCAATTAAAATAGATAAGTTCATGCGAACGAACAATAGTGACATAGACAAGCCCAAATTAATTCGAATGTAAGTGACTAGCTTTCTTAAGCACACATTTTCATTCGATATCGTCGAACAGGCTGTTAGTAATAAAATTTTATAAAAAAATAAAAACTTTTCTCATCTATTTTCCTACATTTCCATTACTTTTTTACACCATAAAATTTTTACTGAACTGATAATATTTGGCACTATATAGCACAAGCTGGTAAACAATTTTACTCGGCATAATTTCGGGCAAACACTCCCATTAACAACACAAAACCTTTGTGCAAATGTAAAATTTTCGCTTGTTTGTCAAACCGTTTGTCTAGTCTATTTGACTTTCAACACTGTTGCTCATAGTCACTTGGATGGAAAAACAACCCCTTTATGAAAAACATCTTTGGTTTCCCTTGCAGCCATCCACACCATTTAACATAGTCTCTGTAGAGTGCAGACATTGGACAACTGTGTAACTATCACTTATCATATCTTTCTGCTCATGATAAGAAATAAAGAGATGGTGAGAAGGAAAAATGTCACTTGCGCCATATTTCTTCATTGTAACAGTTAATATAAATACTTGTACATGTGTGTAAATGTTTATTTATTCGCTTTTATTTAATTGAGGAAATTTTATAAAAATGAGAGCGAACAAATTTAAAGAGTCGTTTATTAATGTAATTGTTTGTAGTTGTTTTTATTAAACTATTAAATAGAATTAATGGGTCAGAATTTCGTATTGCTGTACGTGTTTGAAGACTTTTTTGGGTCAATGTCAATGAAAACTAATTAAATGAACACTAAAAAATAGTTGAAAATATATTTGTATTGACTAATAATTAATAAAATACATATGAGAACTTTAAAAAAATGCGTAGGAAAAACATTTAAAATGCGAGTGGCAGGTCATTTTCGGCATTCTACCAATTTTAAATTAGTTACACAGAATAACAAAACATTTCATGGGTTTATTAATAGGCGCTCATAAACTAAATTGTGCTTTAAAGAAGCACACATATATGTACCACAGTAATATAAAAAAAAACATAACCTCCAAAGACAAGAAATTTCCAAAACCAAAAATAGAAAACTATTATTCGCATCGCCTTTGAAAAGAAGTTCTGAGTTGAAGAAGACTAAAGGCGTTTTATTTTCTAAAAAAGAAAATGTTACATCTTATCAGGCAATATTTTAAAATGCTTCCCTGATTTTTAAAAAGTGTTACATATTTTACGTTCACAAAAGCACACAAAATATTGTATAAAACAATAAAGTGCAATTAGAGTTTCAATTTTGAAATGCTTGTATACCAAAACTGGCTGTGTAGAAAAAAAACGTCGGAATTACTAATTTAAAACACATACATATTGTTACGCTTTTGCGTCTAAAAACGCTTGCGCGGATTTTTCTGACTTATGAACAAAGTTTAAAAATAAACTGACTGACTGCTGCCGACCTGCCTGCTATTTATACGTCTTTATTAGTTTCTACAAACGACATAAATTTTCTAGTCGTTTACAATGTACAAATGTATAGGGTGTTTTTTTAAGCTAGATAGAACTTTAAATTGTAAAAAGTAACACAAAAAATTAAATTTTGATGAAACATTTTTTTTATTTGTTTCAGTATACTCTGGCAAATCATCATGAATAGACTCACGCTTGAACAACGCTACGAAATTATCCAAATTTACTTTGAAAATCAGTCGTCGATTCGCGCAACTTATAGACGAAAAATTGTGTTCAGCGATGAGGCGCATTTTTGGCTTAACGGGTTTGTTAATAAGCAAAATTACCGCATATGGAGTGAGACCAATCCACAAGAGACCCTACAGACTCCATTACATCCAGAAAAATGCACTGTTTGGTGCGGTTTTCATGCTGGTGGCATCATCGGACCTTATTTCTTCAAAAATGAGGCCGGAGCTCGCGTTACGGTCAATGGAGATCGTTACCGCACCATGATCAATGATTTTTTGTTTGAAAATATGGATGACATTGATCCGGAGGAGATGTGGTTTCAACAGGATGGCGCTACGTGCCATACGGCGAACGCAACCATCGACTTACTGAAATCAAAATTTGGCGATAAGTTGATTTCGAGAAATGGACCTGTCAATTGGCCTCCAAGGTCGTGCGATTTGACACCTCTCGATTATTTCCTGTGGGGCTACGTGAAGTCACTGGTTTATGCTGATAAACCAGCAACAATTGACGCCTTGGAGGCCAGCATTGTTCGTGTTGTTCGTGACATACGGCCAGCAGTGCTCGAAAAAGTGGCCCAAAATTGGACGTCCAGAATGCGCTTCGTCAAGAACAGCCGCGGTGCCCATATGCCCGAAATCATTTTCAAATGTTAATGTCACGTGTTGATCTTTCGAATAAAAAAAAATTTTGATTACAATTTAATTTTTTGTGTTATTTTTTACAATTTCAAGTTCTATCGGGCTTAAAAAAACACCCTATATTTCTTTCACACACAAACACTCAAACACATGCTTACGAACAATAAGCAACTCATAATAAAACGAATACCAAGAATACAAGAAAAACAACAACATCATTGTAGTTGATTTACTTGGAGTTTTACGTACTTTAAATCATGTACCTTTGTTTCTTTGTGCATTATGTTTTTAGTTTTACTTATTTGAGTGAATGTGTATGTTGGACATTTTTAACAAGCAGATCAACAACTGCACACTGGGTTAGATGTGATAAAAATTCTTCACAATATTAATAATTTTACAGCCTTTTTTCTCTGTTATGTTTGTTTTTGAAATAATTATCAATACAATATGCAAAATAGAATAGTAATCTTCGCATAAAACATAAATAAAGATAAGTAATAAAAAAGGTGGCCAACAAACAATGCCCTCAATAGTAACCGCACTTATACATTAACATATTGGATGTTCTCTTGTAGGGACCGCTGGTGTAGATATGCAGGAGACAAGCAAGCTGTCAACCGGCCAAGCAAGCGCCAGCCAGCCAGCCAACAGCATTTTTCATTTACATTTTTGAGTCAATTTAAGACATATTGCCCCTTATTCTAAGAGGCGTCATCGTAGACACATGAAGACGACGTAAAAAATTTGGCATTTATTTCCTCTTTGTCAATAACAGCAATTGAATGTTGTCGGCCGTCTCTATCTATCCCTTAGGTCTAGGAAGTATCGCAGGCCTATCAAAAATAGATTATTGCTATCAAGAATTTTTTGATGTGATGACGATGACGCCACTTGGAATATGGGGGAATATTTTTTCTTATTTCATCGATAGAAGCCTAAAATTAGTTTTTTTGAAAGTGATTTGAAATCACAAACATACTCGTAGGCTCTACATGCTTATAAATAAGTACTCAAAAGTCAACGATTGATCAAGTGGTACCCAAAAGAAATACTTTTTTGAGTGGAGAGTGTGTCCGTTTATTAATTTCTACATACTCTAAATGTGACTATATGCATATTATATATAAAGTGTGCATATTATGCATAAAGTATTTAAATTGCAGAATAATTTATTAATAATTTTCCATCCATCATATCGGAAGTAATTACATATGGCGCTGTTGTACATTCCACATCAAATTCTCCCTTTGAGGTTGTCAAAACACCATTGTTTTAATATTATTTTTTTTACGAACAATACTAATAAAATTTCGAAAGAGAAAACTTCACTCGGATTTTTTTTATCTTAGACATATGTAGGAGATGACCCCTACATATGCAGTGCATTGTGCCGGAACTAGGAAAATAGGTTATGAGGAGGGGGAAAGAGAGAGTAGTGTTTGTGAATATTTGACTGGAATGCAGAATATGACCGATAAAAATAATTACAGAAACGCACTCAAACTAAAAACACCACATGTTCACAATATTTATGTAACGGATTAATACGGCGATCATATGTTTCACCCTCAAAAGAGAATTTCGTATACGGCATTCTATTCACAACTTGAAAGTTCTCTGCCTGGCCCACTCTTTGCGAATACCTTGATGTGAATATAGCGGTGACAGCTTGCGGCCGTCGTGATCTTATCGAGGGATGTAAGGCTTCCAGACCGTTGCCTTCTTTAAGTTCTCTTGTCAAATCAATGGTGTATTTTGTTAAAGCCTTCGCAATACCCCTACGCTCCCATTGTGGTACAGTGGCCAAGAACATCAATTCGCACGTACAATCCAAATTCAATTTTTCAAATATATCAAATTCTGCATCTACATCAATCATAAAGTCCATTAGAGATTGAGCATTCGGTGATTTGGTGCTTTCTTTGCGAAATTTTAAAAAGAAAACATCTTCTCCGTTATCAGGAATAAACTGGAAAAAAGAAAAGGAGGTATATATAGTATTAAGCAAAATTTGTCATTCTCTTTCAGAAAGGTTAAGTGAATTTGTAACTATACAGCTGCAAATAAATTTGCAATGTATAGGATGCACACCATGGGCGAAGTAACGTAGACCTTATGCCCACGACGGTATTAACAGCAATTTTCTGCGGCGCTGTGACTAAGTGCGCTTTTACATTTGGACAGACGATGGGCAGACATGTTTTCATATCTCTTTTGGTCTTGCCTAAACCTTTTACATTTAAGAAATTAATAGACAGACAGAAACTTTTCGTTTGGGTGTTTTGCTGTTGTTTTTGTTTTTAAGAATAGATAGTGTGGTTGCAAGAAATTGATATACATATGTCTAGTACAGAGAGTCGTGTACTTAATACTCTCCCTCACCGCCAAGTTTCGTTACAGCACGGTCAAATTTCGTCTGTCTGCCCATCGTCTGTCCAAATATAAAAGCAGACTAACTTTACCGACCTATGCCCTCGTATAGGAAGATGTCATGTGGTTAACAATGAAATACCTCAAAAAACCTATAAACTAATACAGTTACATAATTAAGGTAGACAGTTAACCAGAGAGAGAGAGAGAGAGAGAGAGACGCAAAACTCTCGAAGTAATTACGATGCCGCGAGTCCAGAGCTGCTTTACGACTGGGTTAAGTAAATTAATTTAATATTTTGTTTCATTTTTCTATATGCCAGACATACACCCCGGTTCACTTATTTAAAGGCACTAAAAATTTCATATTCAGAAGCCTGTATCTTTTACAATTTTTAACCGATTGCAGAATTTTATAATATGGAAGGAAAGAGAAAGGTGAAAGAAAGAGAAAAAGTACATGAATATTTCATTCCTTCACTTGAAAATATCTTTCAGTTGAAGTAACTCATTCGCGACACAAGTCTAGAGCATTGTATGTAATTTAAACAAAATTAGCAAATAGAAGATTAAAATTCTTATATCATTTAGAATTTCATTTGGAATTTTCATAATTTTTAATGAAAAATGGTGTAGCAAACAATACAAGCTACCAAAAAGTGGCTGAAGTGTTTTTATATTTTACTACTTACATACTTGTATTTTATTAAAAGCTACAGCAATTGGTTTTCCCGTACACTTTTCCAAAGCAATCAATGAAACGCCATCTTTAGCTGTAAGGTTACACAATTCTCTTAGCTCTTGGCGGGCTTGAACATTTTCCGGCAAGTTAATTTTTGTAGCCACGCAAACGGATTCATTGTTAAAAAACGAAGCATCCAAAACCTGGAAATATAAAAATAACAATTACTCTCTTCCTCTCTCTGTCTCTCTTTTAAGAGAACAGTAAAATTCTGGTAAGTAAAATAACTGTCAGCGTTGTCAACTCGGTGCGTTTTTAAAATTATTTGTACGAAAAATTCTTTAGTCGGTGCGTGGTGCGCTTTTTTTACATTTTCGGTGGCACCAAATCAAATTCAACTCAACTTTTTTTTTTACTCTAAGAAACCATTTATTCATGTTCCCAAAATTTTTGCATTTCATTTTGCAGAACACAGTCAGAACATGGAGTCTGATGTGGAAAACACACTTTATTATATGCACAAAGTACGAGTAAGACAATCTTGCTATATTATACATATTCTTGAAAGAAAAACATTTCGTTTTATAAAATTTGCTGTCAAGTTTGTCAAATATTGCAATATATGCAGATACAGATAGGGAAGTTCGTATTTATGAAGGCGCGTGAGTTCCTCGCTGTTTTGGTAATTGATAAATTATTAATAAAAAATTTTCAAAACGTTTGCATTAAATATGGCTTATGGCAAACTTTATATTTTATTTGTTATAATTCTGGCAAATTCTTTCAAAGACACCCGCTCTAATCAACTGATTTTCACTGTTCGCTTACGAAATCACAAATGAAATTGACACTGTTTTTGATAGAGCTGCTATTAATAGAGTTTGATGGCTTGTAGTGGGATTCTGTAAAATAGTCCGATGGTCCGATAATCGTAAATTTCGTCGACATATTTCATCTCTTGCAGTAACGATTGTAATATAAGGTGTGTTCATTTACTTTACTAGTAAAAATTTGCAACGAGAGAGTAACAGGAAAATTTTACTCTCAAAAATGTGAAAAAGTAAATGAACACTTTACTAGCAAAAATTTGCAAGGTAGAGTAGTGTTGTTGTGTACAAGTATATATAAGTACTTAATAACTACCCTTATATCTTTTACACAAATTATACACATATGTATATTATTATTAACGATGGTAAGCAGCTGTATTTTTGTGTACCTTACTCGTATAATAGGCAGCTCTCGAACAGCTGATTTCGATCAACATCGAATATAAATTAATTATATTGCTGAATAATAAATTTGATGAAATATCTTTATAATTATTGTAAATATAATCGTACTAGAGGCCAAGTTTGACAAACACGAATTCTAGCTATTGAACGAATTTGATGGCATGCCATCAGGCGTTGGTACCAAACCCAGTTGGCTGTATAATAGTCGCTTAAAAGGCTGTTTCGTTGGCTGTATAATAATCGCTTAAAAGGCTGTTTCGTGTTTTTAATATAACTTATAATATAAAATGGAACGAAAAATCCAAGATTCGGTACGTTTTTGTTGAAATAACGCGCTTTTTCTCCATTTTGGTGCGTTTTGAAATTTCAAAGTTGACAATTCAGATAACTGTTAATAAATTAACAGTTATTTTACTTACCAGAAAAAATCTTTCTGCCTGTATTCTTTTTTTGTTTGAAGAAAATTAGTGCTAACTCCCCGATAACGAAGCTGTTCTTTCGTTCGCACAATTACATTTAAAACAATAACAAAATTTAGAATGTTGTTTTGATATTAAATGTAAAGCCGCCCATACACATTTCAATTCAATTGTGAATTGAGTTTATCAATTAAATTGATTATTGCCCACACACTTCATAAACTGAATTGAAAGATTTTCATTCAACTATTAAATTCAATGAAATTATAGACAATTTTAAAAATGTATAACGTTCTCTTTGCAAAAACACTACAAATATAAATTTTGAGACCTGATCAAGAGACTCGAACACACACAACACAATCGAATTGAAAGACTTGCTAGTCAACTTGAAAAAATCAAAACGTTTTAACTTTTCTTCAACCAACTCGACAACTGCCAAACTAATCAACTGTCACGCTGTCAACCATACACGCTTTGATTTGGACAACAACCGACTCAATTGCCAACTGAGTTGAAACGTGTATAGGGTGCTTAATTATGCGAACGAACAAACAGCTTCTATATCCGGGAATGGGCAGTTAAAAAATAAAATAAAATTCCACTTACATCTAGTGACGCTTCCAACTTGTCTTCCGTGCATGAACGTATTTCTATTTGACCTAGGTACAAGTATAGTTTAAAAAATCTTAGAACATAATTTTTTTTGAATAAAAAAATTTTTTTAATTCAACTTACCATCGCAAAGTGTACCCCATAATCTTCCATCACTTGGTATCATTTTTATTGTTTTACTGGTTAATTAAATACAACTTAGAAGTCTCTGCGTACGTGTTTCTTAAAGATGTCTTTATTATTGACTAATAAAAAAATATATACAAAAGCCAGCTGGATGTTGTTTGATCAGCTCACAACTGAATACTACGCTTGGCCTAAAACTGATAAAAAATTATATTCAAAAATTTTAATCTATTGTTGATAAATACATATAAATAAATTTGTTGTTGTCCCATTAAAAATAGTATCTTTAAAACGCTAATGACGACATTAGTATTAGGAATATCAGTATTTATTAACGAATACAAAACCGAAAAAATTATTTAGTCTTTGTTCAAAATTATTGAACATGAATTTTTAAGGGCATTTACATATGTGTGTACCTATATATGCATCTTATCATACTTATGTACATGAGTCTGTTTTATTATAGCACCCAGCTGGCATATGATGCTTGTGAAACGAATGTCTCTGATACACAACTCTTAAAAGAATCTTCTTGCGATTATCTGACGAGTAGCAAAAACATCTTCTATTTTATAAATAGCTTGTTTTCTATGTTTCCCAGCTATCTATATGTCGACATTTCATAGGAACTACCATAATCATCAGTAGACTTTGGAAATTTTTGAAAGATATTCTCAAACATTCAACTTTATATCCCAACAATATAAATAAATTGTTGAGAATTTAAAAGAAAAATGCTCTAATAATACCTGTCAAAACACAAAAAACAAGCTTTTTCATTTATACACGTCTCTATCATTTCTTTACACCTTTCAAACAAATGAACAACCATTGGTTGCTACGATTTGCTTTTGAAAGTATCGAAAAGCAGAGAACAAAAATTCAAACAATTAAGTTTTTTATTCGCTATTTTTAGCTTCTACCATTTATACCAATAAAAATTATAAATAGCTTGTTTTCTATGTTTCCCAGCTATCTATATGTCGACATTTCATAGGAACTACCCTAATCATCAGTAGACTTTGGAAATTTTTGAAAGATATTCTCAAACATTCAACTTTATATCCCAACAATATAAATAAATTGTTGAGAATTTAAAAGAAAAATGCTCTAATAATACCTGTCAAAACACAAAAAAAGCTTTTTCATTTATAACTTTGGCAATACTGTTGTATTGCCAAAGTTGTTTGCGTATTTTGCATTGCTAGTGCTGAGCCCAGTTTGTGTGTATTAAAGAGCACAACCCTATAGCTAAGCGGTTTTACAAAAATAGTTGAGCATCAGGCGCATAGGTCTGGGCATGCCTGTGCTGAACTATCAACCGTATATGGAGTAATGATAAATTAATAATTATGAAATACCGATGTCCGGATAAATTGGTGCAAAATATATATTTTATAAATTCGTTAAGAAACCCTAAAACGTTCATACCTCGAATTTATATTACTGTTTTGGAATTATCTTGGACAGTGCGATTGGCGCGGTTGTGGAATGTCAGCTATTGTATGTCGCTATGTTATTGCACAATTGATTTATCAGTACGGCAACGTTTGCCAAAAAATTTTCTAAGTTTAAAAAATTAAATTTTTTTTCTCTACAGAAGATAGATGAAAAGATAGATTGTTGGGATATAAAGTTGAATGTTTATGAATATCTGTCAAAAATTTCCAAAGTCTACTGATGATTAGGGTAGCTCCTATGAAATGTCGACATATAGACAGCTGGGAATCATAAAAAAAGCTGTTTATAATTTTTTGATTGGAATTAAAAAGTTCAAGAAAATATGTAAAGTGAATTGCTTTTCAGGATTTTAAAATAGATTATGCTCTTGAAAAATTTCTGTTGCCGGCAGCTCGAAACTTTAGCGTTTTAAATAACAAAGCTTTTATATTATCAATTATTTTTATCAGAAGCATCGGATCCATGATTAATAAACAAATGTTTATATTTAAATAAAATTTTTCACATGCATAAAATGTAACCAAACAACCAAAAAACACAAAGGTCATCATAAAAATGCACTCAGTTTTAAAAACGGCTGATTTAAAAAAGTGCTAAAAAGAACATTTTAACGTAAAATTCGTTTATGAATACAGTTTTATCCAATTTTCCCTAAAATCGATTTGAATATCTGTTTAACTTTTTTATGAATACAGACGTTAATGTTTAAAAAATAATTTATTGTTTTAAAAAATTATGGACCTGTTTCGCGATTTCGAACCTTAACTTTCGCAAGGATTTTGAGTAGCGAAAACTCTTACATGCGATCTACTTTTGCACCGAAAGTCATTATAGTGTAAGAACACGTAAAAAGAAATGTCTCAATTCATAAGAAAAAATTTAATTTTTTGCTATAAATGTGTTTCTTAGCCGTTTCAAGTTCATGCGAACGTTAACGTTCGAAATCAAGAAACGGATCCTATATTTTATTCAATGGAAATAAATATTTCTTAGGCATAAATGATAAAACTGTGGACTTTCAAAGAAAATATTTGCTTAAAATTAAGACATTAGAATTTTAAATTTGGCTCCAAAAAAATTTCGGATCTGGTTACACTGCTAGATATATTATTTGCGTTTGAAATATGTGTAGTGTTGAAAAGTGATTTAAGGCCAATCCTGTTGCTTAACGATATTATAAAGCAGGCTGGCAGCGCTTATTTTCATAACAGAAAACACCAAAAACACGTATTAACAACTACATCAACATCTGTCAGCTGTTTTATAACAACAATTTACGTTTTTGTTTTAATATAACTTTGTATTGCTGCAAAAGACGGAGTCATTGTTTTTAAGGTTTGAAATTTAGTTCAATCGAGAAAGCCCTATAACAAAACCAAAGAAGCAAACGAGTCTTAGCCTTGTAGCGTCCATGAAAAAACTTCTGAAATTGTGAAATACATGTTTATGTGTACGAAAAGAGGAAAGAATGTATTGTAAGTATGCAAATGTGAAATTCGTATAAATGAACGAACTCCAGTGTACTTCTGGGAGTATCTATGACAACGTTGTCGATTAGTGGGTGTCGTAAACAAACATCAGTTTCTACCGAAATCATATCTTTTGCTACAATTATCGAATAAAGTTGTGTACTAAAAGGAAAGGAGAACCTCAGAATGTTATTTTTAGATAAAATTGTACCTTTATTATTCATATACATAAGACCATTTATCAAGTGGTTTTTGCATACGTTTACGCGTTTATGTGAATTACAACGTATCTGCTATGGAGCCCGGGCTGGAGCTAATCGTACTAGGCAAGTGGAACGGTCTTTAACCCTGTCAAAAAATATAGAAATTAAGAAATTGCTAAGAGAATTGGATGAAGTTGTAGAGCACTGCAATGAAGAGGAGTTGAAAATATTCCCCGCCCAAGCTATAGCTGTAGTGCAACGCGCAAAACATATAAAACCTCGTATACATCCCGATTTCAGTGCCTTATTTGGTGCCTGTGTTTTACAAATATGGAGCTATAAGCATTTAATGCATGAGGTAGAACGTTTAAGATCCGTTCCTTATGACTCGGATGATTTAGATCACGAGCAGAAACTGTTAGAACTATGGAAATATCTAATGCCGGAAGAACCTTTAGAAGGCAGAATCTCTAAGCAATGGCAGGAGATAGGATTTCAGGTAGATTTTTGTCAAACTAAATTACTTATTTAATTACTTAGCTCAATTTTCGTTTTAGGGCGAAGACCCCAAAACAGATTTCCGCGGCATGGGCCTTTTGGGCTTAGAGAACCTATTGTTCTTTGCCCGCGAGTATAGAGAAGCCGCTCAACATGTCTTACTGCATTCAATGCACCCTACTTTGGGCTATACCTTTGCCATTGTTGGCATTAATCTTACTGCCATGGCCTACCGCCTGCTCAAGACAGGCGAAGCCAAAACACATTTTTACAATTTGGCTCAATCAACAAAGCAACCTTGTTCTTTGGATCATTTTCATAAATTTTATTGTTACTTACTTTTTGAATTCGACCGCTTTTGGTTAGAGTCGGAACCAGCTAATATAATGGATTTTCGTGAAATTTATCAAAGTTTTGAAATCACAATTATGGAGGCTTTACAAAGGGATACTACATTGTTTAAGACCAATCTGGTGGTGGAGGATGTTTAGCTTAATACTCAGAATATGAATGTCAGTATTTAAGTTAATAAGTAAATTAATTATATTTCTAACATTATTTTAGATCAATAATGCAAATCAAATATTTTATTAATTAATATTTTGAATAAAAGCACTTAAGTTAGTGGAAAATAATATTAACAGTTTCTAATTGTTTTTTCTAAAAGAGTACTAAAACACTATTTTTAAGCCTAAATACTAAATTTTAAACAAAAATGTTAATAATTACAAAACGGCTCATAAGAAATCGCATACAGGCCGAAAGATAAATCAACTACTGAACAATTTTTATATAAAGAAATTTTCTATATAAAGTAAATCTTTTATTAAAAGTAAATATTTTATTAAAAGTAAATTTTTTATTAAAAGTTTTTGTTATTGTAAAAGGTAAGGAAAGGCAAATTTTTTATCAAATGGTTTCAATATACATATATGTATAGCATAAATCGATTCTATAGAATTTAATATTTTAATATTTAGTCTAAATATTACAGACAATATATTTTTTATTTTCATGCAAAATAAATCTTGCTGGAAAATTTTATGAATAAATTAATGGGTATAAAAAAAATAAGTCTTATTATGGTAATTCGAAATCTTCGACAGTTTCAAGCTAATTTGAGTGTTTTCCCTATAGTGTATTACCAACTCTCAATTTTTGTTTCATTTAAAATTTTTTTTAATAACAATTTTCTACAAAAAATTTCTGCAGAATATTATTGTGAAGAGCGTTTCTCTATGGAAAAAATTTTCTATTTTTAAGGCCTGCAAAATTTTGTGGTAGATTAATGAGTAAGTAAAATTCTTTAGTTATATTACAAAACGATCGCAATTGTTTTAAAATTTACGAAAAAGTCTTCTTACTGAAGAACCTTCAAATATATATTTTTTATCTCTAATTATAATTTTACTTTTTTGTCTTCGCTTCATTCACAAACGAATTGCAACGGAACCATGTTCAGACGACCTATGAAATTAAAACTTTTTATACAACTTAGTTTTTTGCATTAATGCTTTTATTTCTTTATTTATTTTTTATTATATTTATTTTTGAATAAATAATTTTACATTTGCTTTTGTATGTAAATTAATAAATATGTATTCGTGTAATGTTCAAATTTTATTTATTTAAATTGTTTTTTTTTAATTTAAACATATCAGCTTAAATACAGAATATCTTAATAGAGAGAAAGAGATAAAGTTTATGCGTTTCATTGAAAATTTTAATTAAAAACTAAATCTGGAAATTTTATATTAAACTTAAAAACCTACAAAATTAATACTTTCATATTAAAAAGGAAACATAAGATTGAGCGGCCAAAGTGAAGAGATTTGAAAAATCTCTACACTATCATAAAAATAAGTCTTCGATAAATTATTTAAAAAAATATAATATATGACAAATTGTTGAAATTAGGAATGTTTTTTCATACTTTATTATTATTATTATTATTATTTTTTTTTTTTTTTTTTTTTTTGTAAACTGATTGGCATTTTAAGTTACAAACAATCACTGTTAAATGCAAGAAAGCAACACCTTTTAAACAACATAAAAATTGAAAATTAATAAAATATAAATAAAAATATCACTTTAAATGAGATTGACAACTAATCAAAAACTATAACCTTGTTAAGTCACACCATTCTTTCAAGCTTTAGTTTTCATCGAGAAAATTTCTTTTCGTAAGTCTTTACAATTATATCATTCTATAAATAAATATTTTTCTTGTTGTTAATTTTAGCAGTAAGCTTGCGATTAAGAGACAAGTTAATCTAAAAAATATTTTCGTTTTCTTTCAGCGTAAAAAATCGTTTTGTTTTTCATCATCACATTTAATTCTTTCCGTTTTCCACTTTATGAGATTAACGATAGAATTTTACCTCTGCTTCTACGCAGTCCTTCATTAACTCATCTAATTCCTCATTGACTTCAGGATGTTCGGCTAAATATGCCGAAACTTCCTCCACACAGGCGGCTTCTAAGGCTTTCAAATGCTCCAAAGAGGCCGGTTTACGTTGCCCGTGCAATTTGTGCAATAATGTTATTTCATTATCGGCTGGCACTTTAGTGAGTGGTGATATTTTTGGTTGTGGTGCAAAAACGAATGGCTTGAACACCGATTCGCTGGCATTGGGTGTAGCGGTAAACCAGTGACATGATATACCATCATTACACAGAACAAAGACACTGGCCGAACGTGATGAGGCAGCATTAGCAGCTGAACGCAAAGTCTCGAACATGCTGGTTAGCGAATAAGAGCCATCGTCTAAAGGCTCTTCACCACTCCAATCTGTTGTGGAGTTGGGAGAACTTTCAAAACAGGCAGCAAAATTAATATCACCCTGCAATAAATTGAGAATTGAATAGAACATATAAAATTAATTTTCAAAAATTTCAGCAATTAACATGTTACAGCGTTTTTTACAAACAACATGTACATATTTTATAAAAGCTTTTGGCATCAACAAGTTTTTGGTGACGTTTTTTTAAATCCAAAGTTTTTATTGAACTTAGTTCTCAAACAATTGAGTTTTTTATTCGCTATTTTGGCTTCTAACATTGATAGAAAATAAGCTATTTATAATTTTTTTTTTATTGAACTTAGTTCCCATAATATTGATGAAGAAAAGCATATATAAAATTGTTTGAAGGCGAAATTTCTTTAAAAATAGTTCTCTGTTTCTTACCTCACCATCCCAGCAGCCTAAATTTTTCAAAGCATCACCCAATCCGTCAGTCGATTTGTCAATCGTTGTGGTGACCGACATGCCATCGCTTGGCAAATGATAATAGCCTGTTGTTAATTCTTGGGCTGCCCATAATTTGCCAGCACTGCTTATTAACCAGACTTTAGTAGGATCACAGATAATTAAACTAAATTTGACATCGTCATGGCCACTTTGCGTAATTAAATCACCAATACGTTCCACTGCTGCATCAGCAGAATCGGCAGATGCCAAAACTAATCGCACAATATCAAATACACTTAAATCACAATCGACATCGTTACTCCATGTAACAGCTACGCTGACATTACGTTCATTTGAGCCACAATCGCCACCCCAGACACCAGGTTTAGGTTTTTGAAGAATAACCCTCAAGGCAGAAACATCACCAACAAGTTCACTCTATTGCATGAATCACAGATCAACAACATATGTAATATTTATTTTCTGCAAACCTGCACACACATTTACCTTTTCCTCTAGAGACTCGGAAACGTCATAAAAGTAGACTTCTTGGGCCACACCCACCAAATTTTCATTTTCTGCATTACGTCCCAAGATGACAGTGTTCGCAGCACAGTTTGGTGGCATGACAACAAAACAATTACCTTGAGAACTCATTTTCTATAATTTCAAATAAATGTTTGCCGTCGACTAGAAAATGAAAAAAAAATTCACAGAAAATTGATTTTTCTCAAACAGCAGCTGCCAACGTCAACGACCCAACAATGACAACAGCAACACCGCACACAAACTTGCAGTCAGACAGGAAATGCAGTAAAAAAATTTTAGAGTTCCTTCAGGGATTGAAGCTTAACTGTTTTAATAAATTTTATGGAATATCTTTGGAATAAATGGTTTTAAATTTATGGATTATTTACCTTTTTCAATTCTTTACGTTTATATAAAGACAAATCTTTCACTTTCAAATCTTCGGAAGGTAAATTTGTGCTGTTTTAAAGCCAATGTACGCTGGAAATAGTCATTGCGAAAAAATTTGTCAGTTATAAGGGAAAAAAGTACGTTTCCATGCGCCGGGAGTTGGGAAATAGTACCTTCGCTATTTTCACCAACAACATGGTTGCATTCTAGAGGTTAAGTTAACTCAACGGTCAAGATTTGTCTAATTTTTTTCTATAACGTATGTCCCCGTCAGTGTTGCCAGTGAAATTTCGAGAAAGATACGTTTTAGTTTCCAAAAAGTTACATTTTTCCCAAAAATTCAGATTTTGGAAAATATTTGATAATTCATTTTTAACATTTATTTATTAACGTAACATTTTTTTGGCCTGAAGAAGCTATCCGAAGGAGAGCGAAAATTGCCAGATAATATAAAAACAAAAAACTATTAAATAAGAAGAGACCTTAAGCTCAAGAAATCATATAATCAAACAATTAAGTATTTTTATTCGCTATTTAAGCTTCTAACATTTATACCAGTAAAAAGTTATAAATAGCTTGTTTTCGTAGCAACCAACGGTTGTTCATTTGTTTGAAAGGTGTAAAGAAATGTTAGAGACGTTTATAAATAGAAAAGCTTGTTTTTTGTGTTTTGACGGATATTATTAGACCATTTTTCTTTTTAAATTCTCAGCAATTTATTTGGATTGTTGGGATATAAAGTTGAATGTTGGAGAATATCTTTCAAAAATTTCCAAAGTCTACTGATGATTAGGGTAGTTCCTATGAAATGTCGACATATAGATAGCTGGGAAACATAGAAAACAAGCTATTTATAATTTTTTACTGGTCTATTATCATCGATAGAAGCCTAAAATTAGTTTTTTTGAAAGTGATTTGAAATCACAAACATACTCGTAGGCTCTACATGCTTATAAATAAGTACTCAAAAGTCAACGATTGATCAAGTGGTACCCAAAAGAAATACTTTTTAAGTGTAAAGTGTGTCCGTTTATTAATTTTTACATACTCAAAATGTGACTATATGCATATTATATATAAAGTATGCATATTATATATAAAGTATGAAAATTGCAGAATAATTTATTAATAATTTTCCATCCAGCATATCTGAAGTAATTACATATGGCGCTGTTCTACATTACACATCAAATTCTCCCTTTGGGGCTGTCAAAACACCATTGTTTTAAAATTATTTTTTTTACGAACAATACTAATAAAATTTCGAAAGAGAAAACTTCACTCGGATTTTTTTTATCTTAGACATATGTAGGAGATGACCTCTACATATGCAGTGCATTGTGCCGGAACCAGGAAAATTGGTTATGAGGAGGGGAAAAGAGGGAGTATTATATATAACATATTTATTTCATATTTAAGGCCTTGCTACACTATCATACACGATCGTGCGATCTACTAAATACAGCATGTGTGCTGAAAAAGTACTAAAAATTTAACCGTGAGACAGAGTTTTCGACAAATCGTGCGATTTGAAAAATTTTATTAAACTTTTCAAAACAGTATCAAGTTCTGGTACACTCTGTGTATTACCTATAAAACGGAATAATAATTCAATAACTTGCAAATTTCGAATAGCAACTGAAAAACGCAATATTGTTCACACTTTTTCTTACGAACAACGTGTAAAACAAAAAAGAAATAGTTTTTAATTTTCATGATCGGATAAGGTGCGTTGTGAAAATGGTGCTGAAAATACTTCATAAATTCTATTAAAATACGTAACAGAATAAAAAATATAAAATTTGAAATAAAGACAATAAGTCTGTTTGTCGAAATAAATAGCAAATCAATTGAAATCTTTAAAACACGAATTTTGCATATGAAGAAAATTTTTTTGTCTATTGCTTAAAGGGTACGTTCAGTTGGCTAAACTTATGTTTTTCTTTTGTTGCGATACAGCTGTCTCATTTTGGCTTATTTAAATTCTAATAAGATTTCCAAGTTTGTAATAAGTGAGTTGTGTGTTGGTGTGTATACATGTGAAAATGCAAAGTGTATTTTTGAATTGTTTTTGATTACAGTTTTTTTCATCGTTTTCTTTTTCCTGCATAATATTCTTAAAGTCTACGTTGAAAAGAAGAATCTAAGAACATTTGGGTTCATAAATGTTGTTTAAGACAAATAATTTTACTCCAAAAAAATCCCAAATATTTAAAAAAGTAGGAGGCAAAATGGATATGTTCAAAGTTTGCAAAAATTAACATTAAACATAATTTTGCCCTAAAATACAATAGAAAAAAAGAACAAGCTTTCTTGGTGCGTGTGTGTTTGGCATTAGCGCCTGGAAAAAATCAATAAAATTCAGTGGAAATATTTAGGACAAGAGTAAGTTTATTCAATAATTGAAAGGAATTTTAAATGTGTTGCATATTAAAAATGGTTGTAAAGTATTTAAAATATGTGTAAAATGCAATACAAGTTTTTCACACCTGGGTGCTTTTTTATTCTTTTAATTTTTTTGTTAAGGCGTGTTACGCTTTATATGAATTCGTGAATATACAACATATGCATATACATACATAGTATGTAGGTACATTTATTTCTTGTTCGTTGCTTTACTTAATGTGCCCGCTAAGTTTTTAGCTAAAGACTTCTTTTTATTTTTATTTAAGCGTTGTTTGACCACTTTCACGGTAACAAATTTATATTTACGCGCTTTTTAGACTTGTCTTCTTAAGTTTGGATTTTACAACGTGAAATCTGATTTTTTGCAGGCATTATTTACTTGAACAACAAGAAATCGATAGATTTTTGTAGTATACTATAAAATTTCACAAATCTCTGGATATTAAAATAGAAAAAAATGCGCCCTTTTTATCATCATCATTATCACCATCATTATTTTCTTGAAATTTTTGCGGGTGAATGCAGCAACAAAATTATTTAAACTTAAACAACCCCCTCTGTTCGTCCCCCTTCTGGTGTTTTGATGTTTTTTCTTATACTCATATTTCTGTATGTGTATTCCATTTTGCTGGCCATGCAAAGTTACTTGAAATTGTAGTCAACTACATTTTTCGACATCCAGACATCCATCCTCCCTCAAAATATGTTGGTTTTGTTTATTTTCTTGGTGTTACTTATCATTTGCTGCTATTTTATAATTACATAGCTTAATGCATACATACATACATATATATATATAATTAGAAAAGTTTTAGCTTCTTTTTTACCTGCGTATAACTTTTATTCATAACTTTCAGAATATGTAGATGTGAATAAACGTTTGTGTGTGTGTGTGTATGATTGTGTGAAGCAGTGTTATGTCAGCTTTTTTTTGTTTACAAATAAAAAAAAAACGCTGTGTCCTCATTTTTATCTTTCTCTATAATCGTTTAGAATTAAAAGTTTGGAAGTTGGGCTGCACTGCAAAGTATTCAGAACATTGAAGTTAATGTTTTTTAACGCATTTTATTCATATTTATTCAGTATGAAGAGAACAGTTAAACATTTACATGATGTAAGTCAATGGGAATCATTCAGTTTTCCCGTCAAATCGCTTTTCCCCTTGTAAAACCATAGAAGAAACAAACAAAAATCGGCGCGGCAGTATTGGATGTCAGTCGAACCTCGATAAACAACTGTCTTTCATAAGCAAGTGATTAAGCCATTTATATAGGGTGTTTTTTTAAGCCCGATAGAACTTGAAATTGTAAAAAATAACACAAAAAATTAAATTGTAATCAAAATTTTTTTTTATTCGAAAGATCAATACGTGACATTGACATTTGAAAATGATTTCGGGCATATGGGCACCGCGGCTGTTCTTGACGAAGCGCATTCTGGACGTCCAATTTTGGGCCACTTTTTCGAGCACTGCTGGCCGTATGTCACGAACAACACGAACAATGCTGGCCTCCAAGGCGTCAATTGTTGCTGGTTTATCAGCATAAACCAGTGACTTCACGTAGCCCCACAGGAAATAATCGAGAGGTGTCAAATCGCACGACCTTGGAGGCCAATTGACAGGTCCATTTCTCGAAATCAACTTATCGCCAAATTTTGATTTCAGTAAGTCGATGGTTGCGTTCGCCGTATGGCACGTAGCGCCATCCTGTTGAAACCACATCTCCTCCGGATCAATGTCATCCATATTTTCAAACAAAAAATCATTGATCATGGTGCGGTAACGATCTCCATTGACCGTAACGCGAGCTCCGGCCTCATTTTTGAAGAAATAAGGTCCGATGATGCCACCAGCATGAAAACCGCACCAAACAGTGCATTTTTCTGGATGTAATGGAGTCTGTAGGGTCTCTTGTGGATTGGTCTCACTTCATATGCGGCAATTTTGCTTATTAACAAACCCGTTAAGCCAAAAATGCGCCTCATCGCTGAACACAATTTTGCGTCTATAAGTTGCGCGAATCGACGACTGATTTTCAAAGTAAATTTGGATAATTTCGTAGCGTTGTTCAAGCGTGAGTCTATTCATGATGATTTGTCAGAGTATACTGAAACAAATAAAAAAAATGTTTCATCAAAATTTAATTTTTTGTGTTACTTTTTACAATTTAAAGTTCTATCTAGCTTAAAAAAACACCCTATACTATACATTTCGAAGTAGGGTGCTTGTGAGATTTCGCACTGCATGGTGTGTAAACTCAACAAAACTTCTGCAAATGTCAGTACCAGACTTTTAAATTAGAGCGTGTTCTATTTTGAACTACTTATAAAAGCAATAGTCGTTTTCAAATGATTTTTTTTATTGTCTAATACTGTACAAATGAAATAAATAAATAAATAAATTTTGCTGCAAGTTGCAACTATTTTTACTTTTTGAGCAGGGCTGTAAACAATTTATACCCAAAACGCGCCGTTAACATACCCAAAAACCGCTAAATTATACATATTCACAAAAAAAGCAAAATAATAGCCAAAATGTAGACTTAGTTGAAATTTTTATTAAACAATCTTAAAATAGAAATTCCTTGTTTTTATCTTTGACCTGGGGTCTAATCACCGCATACGATATCGAATTAACTATCGTATCGAATAACATTACGATACATCTAAATTATGGCAACCGATGCATATTGGATCGTAATTTAAACAAAATGCAATAGATTGAAGACCATACGTTTCCTAAAAGTAGGAATACAAAAAATAAATCCTTTAACTTTTTTATATTATTGCAATACAGTTTATTCGATATCGTATGCCGTGATACCAAAATGAAAAATTTCGATAATTTTGCTCGATATCGTATGCGGTGATTTGGCCCCAGTACTCAGGGGATGGCCCTTACATTTTGAAGTTCTACAAACAAAGTAGAACTAGATAAGCAATACTTTAGAATACGAGGTACTTATTAAAATATAATTAAACTTAAATTGCCCGTTTTCAAATCATGCTAAACTTCTAGCCATAAAACTGTTGTCTAGAAACTGAAAAGCGCTAAATCTAGCGTGAAAGGCGCTAAATTGGCAACCGTGTTTTTGAGTCCTTTTTTGGGTTTTTTCTTTTGCATAAATACAAAACTCGGTGAAAAAATAAACTTTTTAGACAAATATGAAAGCAATCAGCAAATGTCAGATGAAACGAAAAACGCAAGTATGAAAACAAAATTTTATAAACCGTGTTTAAACCGTAATTTTTAACAAATCACACCAAAATCGTTATTGAATCTGCTTCGCCATACAAAATTTGTACTACTACCAGCCCAAGTCAGTTTTACCAGGTATAAGCACAGTTGTCTTCTATTTTTGTAAGATTGCCAACATTTTGTTTAAAAGCTACATTTATTCTGAAACAACGCATTGACTGTTGCTTTTTCAGTAAATTTTAAGCATTTTTTTTTTTTTGTGAGTTTATAGCTTTATCATTTATACCTTAAAAATATTTATAGTTTCATTCTTGGGTTTAAGGAAATTTTCAAAATTGTAACTACAGTATGGCATTGGCATAAAGAACTCTTCTAAGCATGAATTTAAGGGATCAAAATGGTCTCTTTTAAACTGCAAAGCCAAATCGAAAATTTTGACACTAAATCAACAGAAAAAGTGCTAAATATAGCACCGAAGGTGATAAAATGAGCACACTGCTACCTGTTAATAGCATATTCACACGAAGGCTTATATTCGATGTTCGCTCTCTCATTCGTGTTTCGCGCTCCAATCTTGATTGAACCAACATGATTCGCCATACAAAATTTTGAGAGCAAAAACCATTCAGGTTTTCTTTGAAACTTGTTGCGATTCATGTAAAATTCAGTATTATTTACAAGTTTGATAAAAAAAAGCAATTTCGCTACTTTATCTGAACTAGCTCTCAAAAAAAAAAAAAAAAAAAAAAAAAAAAAAAAAAAAAAAAAAAAAAAAATAGACAATAAAGAGAAAACCGTTAAACATATAGATTTAAATAGAAATGAAAAAAAGAAATAATGAAATATAAAAAAACCGCACTAAATGTTTGCACAAAAAATATAAACTTCAGAGTGAAAAAAGAATAGTCATCGTCGGAACGCTACGGTTCGCATTAGTGGTTCGCAGTGCGAAACAAGTGTTTCAAATTATCGAGGTTCGCTCTCTCATTCGTGGTTTGCGGCCCAATCTTGATTGAACCAACATGATTCGCCATACAAAATTTTATGAGCGAACCAACTTGGTTCATTTTGAATCTTGTTGCGAACCACACAAAAATTCCTATCATCTCCAAATTTAATAATAAATTATCGCTAGTTTATCTGAACTAGCTTTAACAAAAATATGTAAACAAAGAAAAAACAGATAAATTAATGTGTGTAAAATCAAAAGAAACACACTGAATATATAAAAATTGGATACTTAGATAAAGATTTAAATAAAAACTGAAAAGAAAGTAGTGAAACGTTTGTACAAAATATGTAAACATCAATGTGAAGCAAAAAACAACCGTCTGATCACCTAGTTTCGCAATAGTGGTTCAGAGAGCGAACCAAGTATTTCATATTACCGTCTGAACATGGTATAAAGCTGGCTGATAGCCAAATCAAAGAATTTACTGCCTTCACTAATTTTGATAACAAGTTATCACTATTTTATCTCAACTAGCACTCAAAAAATTATAAACAAAGGAAAAACTAACAGATAATGTGTATAAAAAATATATCAAATTTAAACAGATTTAAATAAAAATGTAAAAGAAGAAAAATAGCACGATAAAAAACTGAGCTAAAGCTTTCTAATATTGTTGTTTAGGCCATGAAGGTTTTGTATTACAGTAAAAATAAATAATAAAAAAAATGTGTGCACAAAAACAATCATCGCCTGAATACAATTGTTGGTTAGCTATCCTGGTTAGGAGACCGAAATAAGTGTTTCTAACTAATATTTTTGTCTCAAGTCCAAATACAAAAAAATATCGTTTTTTGTAAACCAAATTTAGCTTATTTTTCAAATGAGATAAGTATTAGGTATAAAAATGGAATAAGTATTCCATATGATATGTCTGTATGGAGTCTTTTTTTAGAGTTACTCAAGTTTAAATCATAATAAACCAAAGAGACATTTTTGTTTAAAAAAATAAATATTGAGTGACCTTATCATTTTGCACTGTACAGTAATTTTTTTTGTAATTTATTTAATAGTGTCCAAGGTAGCTTTAACAGGTAGTGTACATCACATGTATTTTGTTGGTAGAATTTACGAAAAGTATTCAAAATTTTGATTTACATTTGTTTGCAAAAGCAAGGAAGAGTATATGCTTTTTCAGAATTATGTATTTTTATACAAAATTTTCACAAATTTACGCAAATGAAACGAAAGAAAGCTGTGATTATACCGCTATCCTATTAAAGTTGATAGTGTCGTTCTAAAAATTATTTTTCTGCTTCCTTTCCCAATTTTATTTAAAATTTTTTTTTTATACACATACCGGCTGTGATTTAAAATTTCAATTAGAATTTGCTTTTATTTTATCACTCTTGTTTGTCTAATTTGTGTAAGATTTTGGGATAGAGTTTTTTTTATTCATTTAAAGGTCATTCAACCACTTTTTTGCTTGTAATTTTCGGGCTATTTAAAAGAATATGCAAACATACATACCTATGTAAATATATATGTATGCTGGTACTTGCATACATAAATGTACCTACAAATAAATATTTGTTATTTACAGTGAGTTTTTCTAGAGTTTAGAGACTGATTTACACATTCATTCTATACATTCTTTGTTATTGTTTGCCACAAATTTGTTTTTAAATTCATTTCAACTTTATTTGCTAATTTTGCAATTACATTGGCATTGTGGAATTTATTCACTTATTTTATTTTTCTTCTAACATTATTCATTGTCTATTAATGATGTATCATCTATCGTTGTTCTTACTCAAGCTCGTGACTATGAAGTTAATGGGATTTGAATTTCTAAATGGAAATGTAATTTTCTGAATATTATTTGTAAATTTTAAAATTTCAAAAATCTCCATACATATGTACATGCATACATACATATGTACATACATACATACATACATACATACATACATACATACGCGATAGAATAACAACGCAATGCGGATATGCTCGAGCGGTTATATCTGGCATCACTATTTACAGCTGTTATATACCCCCTAGGTATTCTATAGAAGACTTTCGGGTAATAGTTGACAGTATTGTAACGGATGCAGTTGGAAGAACCCCCGTAATAATAGCAGGTGATTTCAATGCGTGGGCTGTTGAATGGGGCTGTCCCTCAGCAAACGCAAGAGGAAGAATACTCTTGGAAGCCTTTTCTGTACTGGGTGTTGTACTCATCAATAATGGAGTTGAACATACCTTCAGAAGGGGTGATGCTGGCTCAGTAATTGACATTACATTCGTCAGTGCCAGTATCGCAACCCAAGTGAACTGGAGAATATCTGACATCTATACACATAGCGATCATAGCGCTATAATAATAGATGTGCAAGACGCACAGCCCCGTGCTATTGTACAAGCACGTGTCTTGACAGGATGGAAGGTAAATACCTTTGATAAGGATAGCTTCGCAGCCTGCATGGAGAACATGGAAATGGCTGGTTCAGCAGAAGACATGGCAGTGCAATTAGTGCGCAATATCACTAGTGCCTGCAATGTAGCTATGATAAGGCGAAAAAGATCGCCAAATAAGCCTCCAGTGTATTGGTGGAATGATGAAATTGCTAGCTTGCGTTCAGAGTGTATTAGCGCCCGAAGGCGGTATACACGAACGAGGGGTCGGTTAGAGAATAACGTGCAGCACCAGTTGTATAGGGATAAAAGAAAGGCATTGAAGATTGCAATTCGTAGGAGCAAGCGTAGGTGTTTCCTGGATGCTTGTGATGAAATAGATAGTAATCCTTGGGGCTTAGCATATAAGCTAGTAACCAGGAAACTTAAATGTCTTGGCCCATCACCGCCAAGAGAAGAGAATATCCTCAACGGAATTGTAGACCATCTTTTTCCTCAACAGGAAGCTCCGACATGGCAACACAGCTATCCGGCTGAATTATTCCACATTCCTCCGGTTACGGTCGTCGAGATAGAAGGTGCTGTCTCAAAATTCAAAGACAAGAAGGCACCAGGCTTAGATTGCATCCCAAATATGGTACTGAAGGAGGCTGTTAAGCTCCATCCTGATTATTTCCTGAAAGTAATAAGCGCATGCTTGATTCAGGGAACTTTTCCAACAATCTGGAAGAGGCAGAAATTGGTGTTGTTACCTAAGGATAACAAGCCGCTAGACGACCCTTCCTCCTATCGTCCGCTCTGTATGATAGATACAAGTGGAAAACTTCTGGAGAGTATAATCTGCAGAAGATTGGAAGATTGCGTACAAGCTAACCTAGGTTTATCAGATAACCAATTTGGCTTCAGGAAAGCAAAGTCAGCGGTGGACGCTATCAAAGTTGTAGTAGAAACCGCTGCTCAAGCTATCCAAGGGAAGAGGTGGAGGAATGGAACAAAAGGGTATTGTGTGGTTATAACCCTAGATGTAAAAAACGCCTTCAATACGGCAAACTGGGAGCATATAGTTAATGCTTTGGTCCGTATAGACATCCCAGGGTATCTACTAGCAATTGTACGGGACTATTTCCGGGATAGAGAGCTAGTTTATGATACCGATAAAGGTACTAAGAGGCGCAAGATCATTGGTGGGGTGCCTCAAGGTTCAGTTCTTGGCCCACTATTGTGGAACGTCATGTACGACGGAGTATTAAGATTGGATCTACCGGAAAAGGTGAAGATAGTTGGATTCGCAGACGACATAGCGTTAGTGTGTGAAGGGAAAGAGTTACTAGAGGTGGAAACCATTGCAAACGCCAGTATTCAGATCGTAAGATCTTGGCTAAGATCAATGGGCCTAACTCTAGCTGACCATAAAACGGAAGCGGTTCTGATTAGTAGTAGGAAAACTAGGGAAACTGTCAGGCTAAATATTGGCACGTGTAGCATAGAATCTAAGGAATGTTTAAAATACCTTGGGGTCATGATTGACACTCGTCTGTCTTTTCAAGAGCACTTGAAGTACATAGGCAGTAAAGCATCAAAAACATGCACAGCGCTATGCCGGATCATGCCGAATACAAGAGGTCCAAAATATCTGCAGAGGAGATTACTCTCTAGTGTAGTAAGAAGCATTATCTTATATGCATCGCCTATATGGTCAGGCTCACTTAGATATCCTACTTATGTGAACCTGATATCTCCTGTGTATAGGCTGATCGCCTTGCGTGTATGTAGCGCATTCCGAACTGTATCGGACCTGGCCGCTTTTGTCATTGCCGGCATGATACCGATCGAGCTAGAGGCCGCTTCGGACATCACGGTTGGGTTGAGAGAATCGTGTCTGCGAAAATGGCAAGAAAGATGGGCGACAGCTGACAAGGGAAGATGGACCTACTTACTGATACCAGACATCAGAGCATGGCTATCAAGAAAGCATGGCGATTTGAACTACTATATTACACAGTTTCTAACTGGGCATGGTTGTTTTAGGTCGTACTTGTACCGTTTTGGACATGACAGTACTCCGTTCTGTCCGAGTTGTGATGGTAATGTCTTGGAAGATGCTGAGCATGTGTTCTTCATCTGTCCACGGTTTAATAGTGATAGGGAATATTTAGAAACAGTCCTAGGACGTAGCATCAGTCCGAGCAGTATCGTTCCAATCATGTTGGAATCTTTGTGCAACTGGACGTACGTCTGTAGTTTTGTAAAATTGGTTCTGTTGGAACTTCGTAGGTTAGAACAGATTCGCAGCAGAATCAATGTAGTTTAATTTAGATGTAGGGTGTATCACCTTTCCCACCCCGAGACGTAAAGCCTTGCGGCAGTCCCTCGGGGAGCATCTGGGTCAGGGCGAAGGGGTGTTTTTTAGCGAGTTAAAGTCTCGCACTACTGGCAACCACCATCACTGCCAGTGCCTTTCGATGGTTTTTCACCCCGCGAATAAAAAAAAAAAAAACATACATACATACATACATACATACATACATACATACATACATACATACATACATACATACATACATACATACATACATACATACATACATACATACATACATACATACATACAATGAAACAAAATCTTTGCGGACCTAACTAGAAACGTTGTGGATTGAATGTGGAGGAAAACTCGATTGAGATGCAAAATTCAAATAGGGAACAAGGTTAGGTTAGGTAGGCAGGCCGCTGAATACCCCGGAATAATCTAGGTTGTCCAGCTCACTTGGGTCCTGTAGTCGTTCCCTTTGTGATTGCCTGAAAAACTAAAATAGTGGAGTGAAGAGAAGAAGTTATAGGAAAATGATGATGAAAACGATGGGCGGGGATGGAAAGGAGATGCGGGAACCTTTTAGTGCAGCGTTACATGCTGCGATACTAGTCATCCGCTGCTTCTTATGAAAGAGGCTAACGAATTCGGTTTGATCGAGGCCAGACAAGATAGGCTATTGAAGCTCCGCTCGCCTAAGTGACTTAGACGATGATGCTCCAATGCCGAGCATGTGCCGAGGAGGTGAAGGATCGTCTCCTCCTCGTGTTGACAGCTTCTGCAGAAGTCGTTATGGGGTAGTACTAGTCTCCTGGCATGGTTCCCAAACGGGCAGTGGCCAGTGATGACTGCTACAGTAACTCTTAGTTGAGATCTGGGCAGTTTTAATTGCTCCCACGTTCTCTTAGAGTTAATATGCGGCCACAGGTTCCTTGATATAAGGCATGTGGGCTCTGTGAGCCACTTTTCTTGTGCACGTTCCAGTGTGTGGAGTTTTATTCTTTTCCAGCACGCTGTTAATGGTTGTCCGCAAAAGGGGTCTATATCCTTATCCTCTAGGGCTGTCCCTTTTTTGGCTAAGTCGTCGGCGATGTTGTTGCCATTGTTGGACCCATGTCCACGTACCCATTTTAGGGTTATGTGAGAATGTCTCACCATCTTGTTTAAAGATGTCCGGCATTCCTGGACTAGACTAGAATTAGTGTATATTCCAATCAGGGATTTGATGGCGGCTTTGCTGTCCGTTACTATCATGATATCCCTATCGAATATCTTGTAAAACATCAGCCATCTGGCCGCTTTATTTATGGCCGATATTTCAGCCTGAAGAACACATCCATCTGATAATCTGAAGGATATTTTAGTGTTAAATTCTTCTATGTAAACGCCACCCCCAACCCTTTCCCCCCTTCTGGGCACATTCTTGTAGACATAGAAGTATGCAGATTCTAGGTGGGATTCCTCAATTCGGTAGCCAATGCTCCTTGAGAGGAATGGTTTTGGGATGTAGTAGTCAATAGGGAACAAAGCAAGTACAAAAAAAAAAAATTAATTTAGACTTCTGTTTCATCTGTCCAGAACCAGCAAATCGTGCACTTCCAGCAAATTCATTAAATGAAAAATTTAATCTTCTTAAATGCACTCTTACTCTTATAAAATCCCATCCCAACCGCCACCATTTCACGTAGTCTCCGCCGGGACAGACTCGTTAGGATAATAGTCCTCCTAATATATCTGCGCTATACTCATTGCGTAAAGTTAGAATATGTTGCAAACGTTTGGAGTCCATATGTTGTCTACCTTGTGTCACGTATTGAGAGACTTCAACGCTTATTTATTAAATTTGCTACCCTACCTCTGTCTTATTTAGCTAGTGTGTCTTATGAATCTAAATGCTTGTTCATTGGAATTACGTACAATCTGCTTTGTTTATTTTTGATATTATCAATGGTAACATTGATTGCCCTGACCTATTATCAGCTGTTCCATTTTGTATTCCCCCGAGGAATCTTAGATTTCCAAAACTTTTTCATCGCACTAATTACGCTTGTTTCGGAGTTCTAACTCGTTGTCTCATCTATCTTAATGCCGTAAACGACAATATGTAGAAACAATCCAATTCTTTTATCGAATTTAGCACTGAAAAAACATATTTTAAACTGCTGCTTCTTAATATGCGGAAATAATATGTTTTTCTACGTTTAATGTTTAATTATAAATTATTATTATTATTCTTTGTAGGTTATCTTTCATAGTCTGTAAGGATCTTGGTTCTCATCCATAGACTGAAACTAACTAAATAAATAAAAGCTTAAATCTATTTCTTCTGTGGTACAGGGGGATACATTTTCCTCCACCAATTCCCAAGTCCGACTTGGATAAATCTTTAAAGATCTCAAAACCGTCCCCTCGACGATCTATACCGCCCACACTCGCGACAGAGCTGGTGACCAGTACTCAATATTCACCCGAAGGTTTTAGTGTTATAAAAAAGAAATGAAAACAGAAATCGTTGCAAACAAATTTATTTTTACTGTTATTGTAGGAGTATGAACAGTTACTTATTATTTCATAAACTTCATAGATATACATACATATTTATATATAAAGTTCTATTCCAATAAGAAAACTTATAAAGAAATAATGTTACGGTTGTTGGTCATATTAATAACTTAGATATTTATTTCCTGCATACACTTGTGAAAAGCTAATTTGTATCTTGTGAAAAGCCATTCACAATTTAAATTTTAAATCTCGCGTTTTTAAATCGCTAGTACAACTTTAGCTTTAACGAATATCACATTGCATAATTTTTGCATATATTTTAAAAACGATTTTTAATTTTATTTAAACAATCTAATTTCATCATTATTATTTTCTTTTTTGTTCCATAGATTGATTCAGCGCCACTCTTGTCATTCCCCCAGTCCATCATCACATAAAATAAATAAACATATTATTAATTGTCTTATTGTGTATATAAATAAAAATTCTCTTTATCTGTGGTTGTGTTATGAAGCATTTTTGCAAAAATAGATTCACGCAAGCGTAAACGGCTCACACAGACCACAATGAAGGAGATGGTCGGCGGATGTTGTGTATGTTCAGATGAGCGTGGGTGGCCAGAAAACCCGCTCGTATACTGTGATGGCCAAAATTGCACCGTTGCTGTGCATCAAGCGTGCTATGGAATCGTAACCGTACCGACAGGTCCATGGTTTTGTCGCAAATGTGAAAGTCAAGAGCGTTCAACACGTGTACGCTGTGAACTGTGCCCATCTAGAGATGGTGCTCTCAAGAAAACCGACAATCAAGGCTGGGCTCATGTCGTATGTGCTCTATACATACCTGAAGTAAGATTTGGCAATGTTACCACTATGGAGCCCATAATTCTACAATTGATACCTCAGGAGAGGTACGGAAAGAGTAAGTTCTTAAAATTTGAATAGATGTTAAGCGCATAATTGTGTTCCTTTTTTACTTTTATTTTTTAGATTGTTATATTTGCCAGGACTTGGGTAAACCACATCGAGCTACTGTTGGCGCTTGTATGCAGTGCAACAAGTCCAATTGTAAGCAGCAATTTCATGTCACTTGTGCACAAAGCCTGGGCCTGTTGTGTGAGGAAGCTGGCAATTATTTGGACAATGTTAAGTATTGCGGTTATTGCCAACATCATTACAGCAAATTGAAAAAAGGCGGTAACGTTAAGACTATACCACCTTACAAACCTATAGCCCATGATACTTCCTCCGATTCGGGCTCGTCACCAGAAAAGGAAGTCGATTCTACCCTGAGCACTACAGCATCATCGACTTCTGCTACGAGCATTAAAATCACCACAAATCTTACGTCGTCATCTTCAGCGTCGAAACAACGAAAGTCTTCGCAAGTCACCAAACAGTCTTTATCGTCATCTAATTCTAATGCTTTAATAGGCAATCCATCCTCCACCTCCTCGTCTTCCTCCAGTATGCATAATCTTAGCAATACAACTGCGGCAGGTTTGACAGGAACAGCAACCACAAATCCTATTCATAATCCAATTAATCCAACATCATCTTCTACAGGTTTCAGTGGTAGTAATTCATTGCCAGCTAGCGGTGCAGTCACCAACTCATCATCAACAATTCTTAAAACTTCAGCCGCCAGTTCTTCAAGCAGTTACAAGGATGGCAAGGACAGTAAGCATAGCAAAAATATGAGTAAAATTTCTAATAAAGATAAGGACACCTATTCATCCTCATTCTCTTCGCGGGACTCGAGAGATAAATCCTCTAAATCATCCAAAAACAAAGACATAAACTCCCTCGGCAATTCCATGAACTCTCAATTAAATACCAATATTTCCTCTTCATCTCTAACAGCTTCAAATCCATTTGCCAGTGATCACCCAACTGGAGTACAAAATCTTTCCACCAGCAATTCGAATAGCATGTCATTCCCACAGTCGAATTCCAGCAATATATCTTCTACGAATATTGCTAAAGATTCTACAAAAAATCCCTTCTCAGCGGCTACAAGTCAGTCACATTCAAGTTTTCTCAGCGAGCTGCACTCAGATGGCACCAATTTAACTCCTACTCCCATGGACGTGACAATGTCGAGCAACAACTCAAATGCAAGTTCTACTTTAGGCACGAATTTCAACAAGAATTCAAACAATTCACAATCCTCATTGCCGGTCAATAACAGTCATAACAATTCCAGCGCCAATTTACACATTAATAGCGCTTCAAATTCGTCCTCATCATCGTTTGCCAAGAAACGTAAAAACGATGCTAAACTGAATGCTTCCGATGAAGTGAACAGGTAAGAAAAAGCTCTGCTTGGCGATAAGTGTTATTTGAGGTTCTTCTTAACAATTGTTATTTTTTCTATCTAGTCCTTTTCGGGATATTATCAAGGATGTTACTGTGACTCTAACGCCACTGACAGATTTTGAAAAGGAAATAGAAAAGAGCTCCAAAAAGGTAAGTGAAATATATAGAAAAAGAGCATTAACGTAAAAAAAACATTCATATGCAAAAAGAAAAAAGGATTTCTATAGCCTCGATATAAGTAAATGCTAACAAGAAGAATGAAATCACAATAAGGAATTTTATTGAGAAATAAAAAAGTTTAAGCATATTTAGAAGCAGTTCAGACAGTCTGAGCGAGCAACCAGCGATAGCAAAGCGGTTCAAATAAACACAAAATTTGTATATTACGTATATAGAATTAGAAGAAAATATTTACTAGCATTTTTATGATCTTGTAAAAAGGTAGTATTATCCTGTTAAAGTTGCATTTATTCATTTATTCATTTTCATTTATTTATTCAATAATATATAATACAAAGCCTATTAGGCCAATTTCATGGTGTTATACAGTAAAATATAAAAAATAGCAATATAACATACTGACAGCAAAAATTATTTCAGAATTTACAAAATAAAATTAGACAATTAAAATACATATAGTTCCCCTCACAACAACCAATCACTAAAAAAAAAAATACAGAATTTGTTAATTTCTGGAAAAAAAGAATGAAATATGTGTCCCCGCTAGAACTAAGAAAAAAAGGAGTATAATTCAACGTTTCAAATGAGCTATAAGTTTTTTTCTGAATAGAGAGACCGAATCAGAAAAATACCTCAGCTCAAAAGGTAAAGAATTCCATGACCTAGCTACCCTAACTACAAATGAACGAGAAAAAAATTCGTAATTAATACGTGGTATATCAATTTGCAAATTACGTGAAGAGCAAAGAAAAACGAAGCTATTGCATAAATCAAAAGGAACACCATACTTTAAAACTTTGAGAAAACATAATAAGGTTCTTAACAAAACATAATTCTTAAACGTACAACCTAGGAAAGCAAGAGTAAAGCTTGAAACATGGTCACGCGTTCTTAAGCAATAGACAAATCTCAAAACCCTATTAAAAACTTTTTGCAATCTATCAATTATTGTTACCGTAGATCCCCCTATAACATCAATGCAATAATTAATATTAGACATTAGAAGTGCATGAACAACACGTTTCCTAACATGAAGAGGCATAAATGAATTGAGAGAGTACAATCTCCTCAACGCCAGAAATACTTTACTAGAAACAGAGCTAACATGACGCTCAAAAGTAAGGTGTTGATCAACATAAACCCCAAGACACTTCAAGTGGTCAACAAAATTTATCAATTCTCCCATCACATAAATGGCCGGATTCTGAATCATTTGGCGATGCAATGAAAATTGTATGGCTTTTGTTTTGTTCGGATTGATAAACAGATTATTAATTTGCATCCAAACAGAAACCTTACGTAAATGATTATTAATGCTATTTTCAAATTCATTGAGATTATGATCTTTGCAATGAAATAATAAAAGCACATCATCAGCAAAAACGAAAGATTGACAAAAATCACTACTCATTATTTGAATGCATTCATTAAAAAAAATTATAAAGTAAGTAAGGGACCCAAGACAGAGCCTTGCCGTACTCCAAAAGTAGCAGCGCCAATGCTGGAGAAAATACCATTAAATGAAGTGAATTGAAATATGTCACATAAATAAGAATAAACAAGCTTGCAAGCTGACGAGGAAAAATTGTACTTATCTCGTAACTTACAAAGCAAAAGGTAATGGTCAATGCTATCAAATGCTTTACTAAGATCTAATGATACCAAGACACAAGGCAAACATTCATTAATATTTTTACGGATAGAATCAGTTAAAGACACCAATAACATGGAGGTATTGTGGTTTTTACGAAAGGCATATTGACTTTGATGCAATAAATTAAAACGATTAGCATATTCCAAAAGCTGGCATTTAATAAGATTTTCTACAATTTTCGACAATGAAGGCAAAATACTAATAGGCCTTAAATTAATAATATCGAAGCCAACACCCTTAGGAATAGAAACAACTCTTGCTAATTTCCATAGCTTTAGCTATTTAAGGAATATGTCAATTAGTTTAAAGTCGTAATAACTCGTAATATTATTTTGATACTTGCTTCAATAATATTTAAATTGTATGACTAAGTGGCAGGAAAACACTTAAAGACAGTAGTACTCGATGTGATAAAATGTTTTACTTGATGCCTTACATGCATTGTTGTATATGCTTTCAATGAATTAAGTCTCAAAATGAAATAAACTTTATTAGCAATTGAATTTATGTGTTTACTAAAATTCAGTTGAAAATCTAATCCCTCATATTCCAAAAGCAGTCATTCTCGTCAGATCAATACAACTTTAACAAACTCAGAACTCAGTTGTACAGTCGTCCTCGACAGCAATTCTTTGAAAGATCATTGCTATTTCATTCCTAGATTTAAGCAATAGAGAGTGTCGACAACATTCAATTATTGTTAATAACGGACAAACAAATGAAAAATTGTGACTACGATGACGACTATAGAAATAAAGGAGTATATAACACCAAAGCAAAGAAAGGAAATTAAAATTTTGTGTATGAAATTTGAAAATATTCCTTTAAAAAGAATACAAAGCTCCATTAATGAAAGCAATCGAATCTCAGTTTGATTGTCAGGCAGGCAAACGCAAATTTATGGTTGTCAGAAAGGCAGTGGAGTAACAGCTACGGTTTGTTTCGCCATAACAACTTTGTTACCTGCATTGCCATTTAACAGCACTGCATTATCAGTTTCAATATCCGGTAACCAGTGTGACCAGGTTTTAAAATAACAGGCTGAATAACAAATCAAATTTTAAGCTATAAAATAAAGTTTTATTTTGATAAAATAATGATAAATATATACAAGTACAGGGTGTTCTCATGGAAGGTACACTACGTTGTTTTGCCGCCATATTGGTAAACATTAGTTCTGCCAGTTCATATTTGGCAGTCATGAAGTAGACATGTGATTGTTTTAGTTTAATATTCAGGGCTGTTCTGGAACTCACTTTTTGTGAAAGTGATTTAAAATCACAAAAAAGGTGTTTTGCACACAAAATATTTTTGATTTTAAACCGGTAAGCTAACTTACAATTAATTTGAAATCACATTCTAATTTTTGCACGTACTTTATTGTAAATTTCATAATTTATTACATTAATAAATAACTTAATGTGTTTTCTATTATTTATTTAAGCAAAATTATTTATTTTATACGAAAAAATTCACTAAATTAAGGAAAAACTAGATACTCTTATTTTGTTGCTGTATTATTTTGTGATTTGGTTTATTGGTTTATTTTACTTTACTTTTTATATTTATTAGATGAAATTAACCTTATTTTTAAAATAATCCCGCAAATAAAAAAATTCAACCTGAAACTAAATATATCAGTAAATTGAAGCGAAAAACAGCAGTTTTGTGGGCTTTAGAAGAGTATAAATCACATCGAAAATCAGAAAAAATTGTGATTTGCAGAACAGGCACAAATCACATCTGTGCTTTTGAAACGGCATGTGCTTTGAAATCAGGTGATTTTTAGAACAGGCCTGATTGTATTTTATGTTTACATTGTTTCGCCAGATTATACAAAATAAAAATTAACCCCTGAAAAAGTTGGAAATAACCCAACCATAACCCATCGGGAATAAATTACAATAAATAAATGTAGTCTTTCTTTTATATATAAAAATCAACAAATTGACCTTGAAAGCCCGATTTGGTTTGTAACCAAAAAAATAAAAATTAATTAAAAATATATATTTTTTAAACATTTTAATGAAGGACTTTCCCGATTTCTATGTTTAATTTGTTATTTACAATTTCGTTCGTTCGCATAGATACATACACAAAATAAGAATATATACTGTAGAAGAATATTATTTTGTCTGATATAATACTCTGAATTTTCGGCTTATTATACTTCGTGAAATAATCTGATTTCGTTATGTGTTATCTTTAGCAAGTCTTTTATTTATATATTCGCGGTTCATTTTGTCACAACATTCATTTTGGCTTCAAAGGAAATACACATTACTTATTTACTTTAGAGAAAATATGTTTTTATTATTATTAGCGGTTTTCACTCTTTATATTAAATTTAAAATGTTTTTAAATATAATACTATTGTAAACTTCTAAGTGTGAGCGACTTTTTCTTTGGTATTGTAAAAAACCGAAAAAGCTGACATTTGATCAGATATTTTTGCCACACAAAAGAATTTTTCAGTTGGGAGTTACGCGAAAAGAGATAAAACTTAAAAATCATTCCTAATCCCACCTTTTATTTGAAAATTTTTCCCATTTTATTTTTATTTTTTGATGTTTTCCATTTTAAACAATGTTTATGTACATTTATTTTATTAACATCAAAAAAATAAATATGGCGTCAAGTCTGCCGGCTGTTTCATACTTGTAAATAACTGAACTTACTACGTTTACTAAATCTACTACGGTTTTTAGTATTGTAAAGGTTGTTAATATAGTAAATTAAAAATCTATGAGTTTTGTTGTTGTCAAGTTTAAAATTTACCAAGATTTACTAAATCTACAATATGTACAAGCTATACAATAGTACTTTACTACAAAGCATGAGAACCGCTATTATTATTATTAGCATTATTTCGGTAGTTAAGCTACGTACACACGGTTGTCAGAAAAACCATTGTAAATCAATTGTAAGACGACAATGCTGTCAAGCAAATGACAATCGTGAGAACACTCTTCGTCGGCATTGCCAGATAATTGGCTGGTATTTTAAGCTCAGTTTTAATTGTCAGATGCATAAAATTAACGGTCCTGACAATGGTATCATTGTCAGAAAAAAGTTTGATGGGCAACACTGCCAAACAGATGGTTGTTGATATACATAAGTGGCTATGCCTTACAACAATCTGCTGTTCCTTATGGAAGAAGCCAGCGCAATCAGATCAGAGACCAGATATGATAGGTTATTGAAACTCCTCTCGCCTAGATATCTCAAGCGGTGGTGTTCCAACGCCGAGAATATTCCAAGGAGGTAAAGGACCGTCTACTCCAGGTCTTCATCTTGGTAACTTCTGAAGTGGTGAGGTGTGGGCCGGTTTAAGAGCTTTTGCGTTCTCTTAAAATTGATGTGCGGCCACAGGTTCCTTGATAAAAGGCAGGTGGGCTCTGTGAACCAGCTTTCCTAGGTTCGCTTCAGCATGTGAAGCTTTATCCCCTTCCAGCGCACTGATAGGGACTGTCCGTAATAAAGGTCAATGTCCCTGTCCCTTTTTTGTCTAATTCGTCAGTTGTTGCCACTATTGAACCCGTACCCATTTTAGGGTTAAATTTGAATATCTCGCCATCTTATTTAAAGCTTTCCGGCATTCCTGGACTAGACTGGAATTGGTGTATTTTCCAATCAAGGTATTGATAGTGGCCTTGCTGTCCGTTATTATCATGATATCTCTGCCGAATATATTGTTAAACGTCAGCCATCTAACCGTTTCATTTATAGCCGATAATTCAGTTTGAAGATCACCACTACATCTTTCCGGTAGTCAAAAGGATTTTTTAGTGTTGAATTCTTCTATGCAAACGTCTCCTTCAACTCTGTCTCCTCTCTAGATACGACCATAACAACATAGTAAGATCCGGATTCTAAGGGAGATTCTTCGATTTGGTAGCCAAAGCTCCTTGAGAGGAATGTTTTTGGTATGCAGTAATCAAGTAGATCGGGGACTAGGCCCTTTTCAATCTCAAGTACACTGGCGTGTCGCCATGGTCTTTGGGTCCATGTTCCTATCGCGTTCAGCGATTTTTAGTACTATTTGCCTGGCTTCCAAGGCACATGACATCCAGCTAATAAGTGCACTAGAAGTGCTTTAGTTGGTGTTGTCGCCATGAAGACTTAGATTGAATTGTTACTTAAATAAATATAGTACATTTTTTTAATAAGTAAAAGATTTGTATTAATTTTCACCATGAAATTTTTAAAATTTTTCTTTCCGTAAGAACCAACCTAGGAAATATGAAAAAGTTTTTTTTAGACAAGTAGACTTTCTAAAGTAAAACAAAGAAAATCAGTCTATAATTTTAAGTCCTGAGATAGTCGGCTACAAGGTAGTTTTGACAAGTCTCTAGCTATACCGCTACAATCGAACACTATTCACCAATGCTTAACCAAATTCAAAATCAAGCTAATTCTTTGCTACTTATATACATATGAATTTATCATTAAAATAATATTGAGCCCAATTATGAATAAAAATTCCGTAGGAATTTCACTTTTCACTTTCCTCCAATCATGAACAAAAGTTAAATATGAGTTTTTTTTATTTTTTCTTCATGAGATTCTTTAAAAACACTAGAGAGAGATCAACTCTTACGGCCCAGTTCACAAAAATTGTGTTTTTCTCTTTAATATGCATTGAAAAAGTATGTTATGTGAGAAATAAATTTCATGAGGAATAAATTCCGAGAGAAATAAAATCCGTGAGAATATTCATAATTGGGCTGATTGTGTAACTAAATTTTCTTCATTAAAAACTAAAATTTCCCAATTTCATTTGGAGTTTTCTCAATTACATTCAGGAATTTTCCAATTTCAAATTGAAATTCTGGATTACATTTTTGTATTGAAATTTCTAATTTTATTTTAAAATTTTCTCAGTTTGAAATTCTCAATAAACTTTTGACTGTTCTTCTTCAATTGCAATCAAAAACAGTGTAGTGTCTGTTTAAAATTTTGTTAAACAGTTAAGTTATCGATATTTTTTGTCGTTGCTGTTTTTATTTAGGTATGTTAGTTACACACAACGCTCAAACGTGGTAATTTAAGTATGACAAAGCTGACTTTTCCTATATAATATGCCATCAAAAAATGCCAACAACGCGTAAACTGCGGCATTTGTTGAAAAATTCCCAGCAGTAATACCAATTGCTGAAATATTTGTAATTTTCACCAACTGCTGGGTTTGCTGTTAAAATACCCCACCCCTGCTGTGATCTTTTTCTTCCTTTACTTTTGCGCACACACACACACACACACAAACAACAATGTTGTAAGCAACAGTGATGAGTGATGAAGTTGCCAAACAGAGCAATACTAATTTGTCCTTTTTAAATATTTGTAAATAACCTTAAAACTATAGCGAATCTATTAAAAAAATCGTACATATGCGTGTATTACACAGCAGACACGCATCCCTTTTTTTTGTGCTTCTTCATTTACTGCTGTTCTCGCGAGAAAAAAATAATTTTTTTTCTATTTACTTTGAGAACTTAACTTAGTTGAATTTTATTTGAGAGATATTTTTTTTTTTTTGGTTTATGACAGACCATTAAAATTCTTTGTTTTTGTGACAGTCATAAACATCAGTTGATTTCTTTTTAGTTTGTTGTTGTGTTTATTTTTCTGGAAACTGATTACAGAACTGCTGGATAGCATGTTTTTTAGCACGTGTTGACGTTTTATTTATTGCCTTCTTGCTAAATTTACTTAACGTTCTATTACTTTTTACGATGGGGAAGTAATTTCTTTTTTCGAATAACAAAAAAAAAAAATCACTGGATATAGTTAAGAATATTCACAAATGTTCAGGCATTTTCAGATAAACGCGTATCGTGAGGAGATTGGTTTTACGATTTGCAGTCGCCTAACCGGTGTTCTGGCAACCCCATGTCGCTTGAAATTAGCGATTTCAACTCGCATTGTATACTGAAGAGGACTAATTTAATTTGAATGAAATTTTCCAAAGAACATAAAATTATTCTCAATTCAAATGTAAATACTCTTTGTATTAAATTTAGAATGCTTTTAAATATAATCTTATTTTAAACTTCTAAAGGCCCTGAAAAATTTTATGAAAATTTTCATAACATGATGGTTTCTGTGTGATCGATCAGTGTGGTGGTATAAGTATATTGTGTAAAATGTATGAGAATATAGTTGGTGCCTCGAGAAATATACTGAAATAATCAGGCCTGTTCTAAAAATCACGTGATTTCAAAGCACATGCCGTATCGAAAGCACAAGTGTGATTTGTGCCTGTTCTGCAAATCACAACTTTTTGTGATTTTCAATGTGATTTATACTCTTTTGAAGCACAAAAAATGCTTTCAATTTACTGATATTTTTACTTTCAGGTTAATTTTTTTATTCGCGGCATTATTTGAAAAATAAGGTTAATTTCTTCTAATGCATATAAAAAGTAAAGTAAAATAAACCAATAAACTAAATCACAAAATAATACAGCAAATCTTGCAACAAAATAAGAGTATATAGTTTTTGTTTAATTTAGTCAATTATTTCGTATGAAATAAATAATTTTACTTAAATAATCGATAGAAAACACATCAAGTTATTTATTAATGTAATAAGTTATGAAATTTACAATAAAATGCGTACAAAAATTAGGATGTGATTTCAAATTGATTGCAACTTAGCTTACCGGTTTAAAATCACAAAAATTTTGAATATTTTGTCTGCAGAACATCTGTGATTTCAAATCAATTTCACAAAAAGTGATTTGCAGAACAGCCCTGAATGTAAAATTATTATGGTAATAATAGGTTGTACAGGCCGCCAGTTTCATGAAACCAGCCCACTTGGGTCCTTTTGGTCCCGTTGATGGTAATAATAGTTTTTAATTGCTTTATTTATTTCTTTAGATATTATTATAATTCAATTTTATCCTAATATTATTTGATCTTCTCTTATGTTAGATTATTTAAATTTTTGCAGCTTAAGATTTTGTATTGTTTTTTTTTTATAAAAAAGTAACGGATTTTTTATTTTATTTTTATTTCGATAATTCGCTAACAGTTTGTTAGCATCATCAGGACAATTAAAATGTTAATGTTATTATTATAATTTAAATTATAATAATTATAAAATTTCAATTAAATAAATAAAGAACTAGCAACAGAGGCGATCAGCTTGATTTACTTTTTCATACTTTACTGCAATCCTACTTGTATAAAAGTGTGGCCAACAACCAGTGTTGCCAAGCGTAGGGATTTTCCCCTTTGAGTACAGATTTTTTTTTTATCTTGGACCAGTACTCAGGGGATGACCCCTACATATGCAGTGCATTATACTGGAACTAGGAAAATAGGTTACGACGAGGGAGAAAGAGGGAGTAGTATTTGTTGAGGTTTAACTATAACAACACTAAAGACTATGAAAAACTCCATACACCATTGGACAAAAGCCTTATTAATGGCTGTCAGTCTGTTAAACCTAACCTTGACGACTTTAAAAAAAAACTCAGGCTTCAGTAAGATCAAAACACCCGGAAAAAACCGGTCAAATGATAACAGTTCGATCACCTTAATTACTACGTGCTGTCGCTCTTATCTTTTTCCACGTTATTTGTTTTTTCAATATTGATTTTCATTAAGCTAAACAAAGGTTTTTAATCGCCTTAAAAAAGCTCTGTCAATTCTATTCCCAAAATGTTTACAATATGAAAAAATCCATTAAACTTATAATGTAATAAATAACTAATACACATTTATGTATGTATGTGTGTACATATCTGCATACCTACATATGCATCATGTCTAACCTCGCAACATTTTAATTTCATTAATTAATCAAATTGGTATACAGTTGAAGGTTTCTCGAAACAAACGTTTAAATATTCTTTTAACGTTTTTACAAAAATACCGTTAATTGTCTGTCATAATTTATACATACATACATGCATGCATATTTCTTTCTGCATATTATACGAAGTATCTACTCAAACCATGTAGGTATACAAAGTTGTTTTTTTTTATGTTCTTTTTGTAGTCTAATATCATTGCCGACACTATCTCGTGTCTGTCTGGCAAAGCAGGCAACGTGTTCATTAAATTACCAACACATGCGTACTCGTACTTAAATAAAAGGCACACCGTTTGCACAAGAATATATTTGTTTTCTTGCATTTTGCCTCAACTGTTTATTCAAGGCTTTTTTCTTAAACATCGAATAAAACAAAACGCCCTCCTTAGGCACTTTATTACTTTTTTGTTGTTGTTGTTGTCTTGATTTTTTTTATTTGATTTCCATTAAATAATCGGTTTCTTAATTTGGTTAATGTTGGCTTTTTTTTTTTATTGAATTGTATGTAAATGTAAGAATGTAAATATATATTTTAGTATGTGTGGAAGATGTCTGCATATGTGTGTGTATTTATGTTTTCAACTAAATAAATTTGTTGATTGATTTTTTTTATTATTACCAGATTTATGGGAATAAATTAACAGGACACTTTAGAAATATTTATGAGTATTTGGTGAAAAGAACCGAAAAACTAAAACTTTGAAATCCAAATAAGAATTAGGTTTGCATTCTTAGCATTTTTTGCTCTTTATTTTTACCGCTTATAGTTAAATTTGGAAATCGTGTGACTCTTGTTTGTTTTCTTTCAAGCATGTGTAATTCCTCTCTTCTCTGATATTAGTTTTTACGAGTATGAGAACGCTCACGTCAACTTTTATTTCTATAGTACAATTATTTATAGCTTATCTCTAAAATTGTTAGAGAATTACTGTTATACATTCATAGATAGATAACACACTTGAGTTACCAACAGGAAAACTTACATGTAGCACGTAACAAACATAATATTTCACTTCGCTTATATTTTATAAGTTTTTAGAATTATCTTTAGATCTAGTCTTTTCTCGATGAATCCGCCACCACCAATACTGACCAAGTGTCAATATAATTTAATATCCTTTACACTTGCTTATGCTAAATTAAAAAAACACTTATCAGTAAAGTGCTGAAACTCGCATTTCGCAAAAAAATGTGATTACGATTCAATGTCACAATATTGGTGTGCTGGAATTTTGCTAATTCAACTCGTAAGCGAAGAATGAAGTACACACTACTACTAGGTAAATTTGCATATCCTACTTTAAAAACTGAGTGTCATACCATGGGAATAAAAGCGCCTAAATAAAATTAAACGTGTTTGTATTTATTGTCTTTAAAAAAAATACATTATTTCCAAACATTTTGATAAAAAAAAAATCCAATTGAAAAATACACTGCTTTCACCTAAGCGCTGTGCTCCATTTCTTAACGTTGAAAATTGTGGCTTCAGAGAGCACAGCTGTTCTTATTCCCATACAAAACCTAGGTGCTACCAGATTACACTCATTCGTGTTCAAACAAAATGTGATATTTTCAATACATAAACAAAATGAGATTTAAGGGCCAAATAAACTACACAAACTGTTTGCCAAACATGTCATAATTTTAGGTTTGTACAAACATTTTTGTATGTTTATGGTTGTGTTTGCTGGTTTGTACAAATATTTGATGCATGTTTGCACAAAAATCAAAAAATTTTTGATTTTCGGGCAATCATTGTGAATATGTGTATAAATTTTGTGATTTCGATTAAAAAGAAAAATCGCACAAAATGAATCAAGAATATGTTTTCTTGTAATAATGTTTAGAATTGTGCAAAAGTGTGCTTAATCGTAGAAATTAAAAAAACAAATATTATAGCAACAGAATATCAAGAGTTTATAATAAGATATATAACAGCAAATTTTTATTGTAAAAAATCCGTCTTAAGAAAAAATTTAAGAAGGGAAAAAACTTGAACTATAACCCGTTGTACAAATGTACAAACCAAAAATCTAATATATAAAACAGTTTGTATCTTGTAAACTTCATATGGCGAGCAAATTTCCTCAACACCATGGCAGTCTACTTTCATTGAAAGCAAAAAAAGTGATTAATTTGTGTTTGTATTTGTATCGTTTATGTCCAAGCGGAAAGAGTATGTTTGCCAAACGATTTGCATAGTTTATTTGGCTCTGGATAAAATTTTGACTTAACAAGTGTTCTTAAAATGTTTCTTTCCTTAGCATACTCGAACGCTAATTGTGAAACTAGATGGTGATGGGGTTTGTTCTCGTACACTTAAAGAAATTCATTTAACTGTTTTTTAAAACGAGTAATCACTTATTTTTTAGGCACAAATCACCTTTGATCCTTTCTTGGTTATACAGAAATAGGTAGAGCCTATTATTGCATTCTAATAACAATTTCTTATTTTAATCAAAATTTAATTACATGTTACAAAAAAGTTTTAAAAGCGTTGTCTCTTAGTGGTATTAATTTAAGCAAAAATTACTTTCATATAAAAGTTACAACAAGTCTAATATGAATGAATATCTTAGTATATCTTAAATTTCATAAAAATCGCTTCGTTACTTTATAGCTTCGGGTTGTTTCTATGTTGAAAAACCAATTGGCGCTTTCGATTAACTTATTAACATTGTCTTTAATGTCCGTAGACGTGAGCACATTTCTGAGTTTGTTAGGGAATTCTTAGGATGCTATTTCCACCAATTTGTTAATGTTCGTAATATAGCCGTTTTTTACCAGGTAATTAAATATGGGTATCCTTCATCATTGCGTAATGAGTTCACATTTTCACGATCGCACACAAATAAACAGGTTATTATTCCCAGGATTAAATGCTCTATATTTGAAAGATCATTCCTGGTGAGAGCGGCTCGGTTTTGGAATAGTCTTCCATATGAGTTACGTGTCTTCTCTCATACTAATAACGTTTTTCGCCAAAAAATCATGGCTTATTTTTCCACCTTATGAGATTGAGCGTAACTATTTTGATTAATTTATTTATAGTGCGAGTTGTCACTGACATTGGCGGGATCCTTTAAAGATACTATAGTTATACAATTTGTTTGTGCGGCTGGGGAGCCAAGAAATATATTCATAGGTTTAAGCGATATTCAAAGTCTAAGATTATAGACATTCGTACATATTACAATTTTATTGTTATATCTTATTATGGTTAGTATTTAATGAATTACTATTGAAATTTGGCGCCTTGGTGCCACACTATCTTGAAATATGTATAAAAAATTATCCTTTAGCCTTTCCGTAAGTGTAAAGTTAGACAAACACCAAGGGATTTTGGCCCAGAACAACTATAAATTTTTATAAACATACTTTTGGTAAAGTTGGCAAATTTCTCTGTGATGTACTGTTGTATATGCATCATCATTGCCTTATGAATATTACTCATAATTATTAATAATTGTATTGTAGAGTAATGTGGAAAATCCTTTTTAAAATTCCCTGTTAAAAAGAAGTGTATGGCGTCTTTATTTTCAATTTTTGAAACTAATTAATTTATTATATTTTTATTTAATTTATCTTTAATTAATTAATTATATCTTTTAATCGGCATTACAAAAATAAACTTATTTCGATCATTTAACAAAAGAGAATTGTTATCAATTTTTCCTTTCACATTGTCTGGCAACTTTAAAATGCATTGTATATAAACAATCAAACAGCAACAAAGTATCGTAATCACGTATGCACCTCAAGTCACCGCATTAAAAGACTTTCGTGTTGCGGCATAAACTCACTCCTACCGCACACATTCACGCAAGTACGTATACATACGTACACACATATATGTATACCTGTAAACACTTACCAAATCAAGTATGTATTTAGTCTGGCAGACTGACAGACGGACAAATAGACATTTATTTAACCAGCCAGTCAACCCAAACTAAACAAATTATAACCTTTTTGTTTTGTGTTGTTTTGTTTTGCCATTTACGAATGTGTGTATATTTAAATTGCTACGATGTATGTATGTACTTACCTGTACCTGTTAAATAAAAAAAAAGAATAATCAAAATTCTAAAGCAACAAAATTACAATTCCTTTAGAAAAACTAATTTCAAGTTTATGTGTGTCTGACAAGATAATTTTCTTTCGCCATTCACCTCCCTCCTTCTCTCTTACATATTGCGACCAGTTACAGAGTTCTTTCTTTTCTGGACTTAAAACAAAAATAATAATTTTACCTTTATTTCGAAATTAAATTTATGAATATGTATGTATTGTTTTTATAACGACGCCTGTCCTTCCCACTCTTGATTGTTGCCGTTTATATTTTGTTGAAGCATCATCCCTTGTATCTTTTTCATTTATTTGCTTATTTTTTTGTTATTATTATTTTTTGTTTAGGCCATTCAATTGTCTGGCAATGTGTCTGGCTTGTTTTTGGGCTGGCTTTCTGCCATTTATTATACCATTATCCTTCTCTTTGCTCTTTAACTTTACCTCGTGTTACTCGTTGGGTTTGTATACACATACATATATACATATGTATGTATATTTGCCTGTATGTTTGAATCTCAGATATTTTTTTTATTAAGTTTTTTGTTGTTGGTAAAACTGTATAATTTTTAATAAAGTTCTATTGGTGTTGCCAACGTAGGATTTTTTCGTATCGCGAATAAACTTGGTTCTATTTCTCACAGGAGAATCTGACAAATACTAAGGTTTCGATGTTACGAGTAAGTAAATTCAGAATGCAGACTATGTTGAAGAAAATATTTCTTTGCTTATTTTTTACTTATGTATATCATCGTTCCGTGCAGTCTATTGACAAATTTGCAAGTGAAACTTTTATAGCACACACACACACATACAGTCCTTCGATCTAAGGCCACCACTGACAATGCCATTCCACATTCATTGTAATTTATTTTAACAAATTAAGCAGGTTATTTTGTATTTAGATTTTTCATTTTACTTGATGTATGATGATGTGAAAACGAAATTTATAGGCACTTCAGATTTTTTAAAGTCTCACCAAATTCCATTAGTCAAGACATGACATATCTATATGTAAAATAATAAAACAAGAGAATACGAAAGAAGCGGAATTCGGTTTTTACCGAATTTCCAATTCTGTCGAACAACAAAAGTAAATATGCATGTTTTATCTCAGTATTATTTGATCTTCGTTTGTTAAATAAATTTAATTTTTGCAGCTTCAGATCTTTGTTTTTATAAAAAAAATTAACAATTTAAAATCTTTTATTTCTCAATATTTCGATAACAATTTGTTATCATCGTCAGGAGACGATGTTTAGCTGGTAGGCACCAAGGCAGCTTTAAACAGGTAGTGACAGAATTACAATAAATACAACACCAAAAAACATGTATTTTGTTGGTAGAATTTACGAAAAGTTGTCAGAATTTTGTTTTTCTTTTGTATGAAAAAGCAAGGAGGTTTATGAGTTTTTGACAAATTTACGGAAAGGAAACGAAAAACAGCTGTGCGTGTACCACTACCCTATTAAAACTAAAATTATTATTAAATACAATTTAATTAGGGAGGTCAAAATTAAAAGTAATAATTTTCAAACAGTAAGGGCGTTTCAATTTAACAAAATTATCACTCATAGTAATTAAAAAAAAACCAACTAAGTTCAAATCACTAAACGGCTGCATAGAATGTTTTAAAGAACACATCTCACTACTATGTAGTAGTTCGTAGTACTGTATTTTAGAACAATCTTTAAAGCAAAACAAATAAGCTGTAGAACATTTAGAAACAGAAACAACATTTCATAGTTTTGACACATTCACGGCAGTGCTTGAGTTCTGTTTCATAGCAAAAGCCAAAACAAAACACCAGTAAACGTTTTCTGTGTAAAAGCGGCGTAAATAAAGCTTTCCATAGAAGTCCAGAGCAAGATTGGCCGTTATTTTAGGCCACGCAAAGCTAATAAGTTTGGATTTGTTATAATTTTATTTTTCAGTACAGAGATTGTTTTTTTTATTACATAATTAATAAGTAAAAAATCTTTTTTTTTTTTTACGTAAAAGAAAAAACATTATGTTTATGTGCGGAAATTTTAAAGTTCCGAGATTTTTAATTTTATTAAAAGAAATTTCCTTAAATTTGTTACCAATATATACATACATTCATACATATGTACATAACTTACCGTCATCACATTCTCCCAAGTTCATATTGAAACCAAATCAATATTATTTGACGTCGTTATCGATGTCAAATAAAAATATTTACTCTTAAATATGTATAATAGTTGGAAAACCTAACACCTAATTGTAAAACAAATTACGTGAGGTATTTTTAGGAAAATATGTATAGGTGTATACCCCCTTAAATTACATGATCAATGTAATGTTACATTCTCATCCACACATAACTGGCAATTTCACACAAACAATTAGATTCTCTCTTGGCTTTTAACAAGAAATAAGAAAACAATGTAAGAGATTGATGAATAATACACCTGGTGTGGCAAAGTGTAGTTGTAACGAACTATATATCTGATGAGGATAAAATAAAACGTTTTTCAGCGCAGGCATTAACCAGAAACAAAACGTTTATAATCAAATATATGTACGTATGTATGAGCATACAAATTTACTATAGTTTTATAAATGCAAATAGATATGCTCAATATCTCGCGCTCTCTCTCTCTCTCCTCTCTCTCTCAATTTCTGATGCTCAATAAATTATATAAAATAAGACCTACTAGTAATAGTAAATAGTAAAAATTGCTTTGAAAAATATTATTAATAATAAAAACAGCTTTATATGGTAATAAATAACAAAAGCAATAAATAGCTGTTTTAGCCAAAGTACCAGGTATTTAAATAACAATAAAATAGCAATAGTAGTAGCTGTATTAGTACTAAAGATACTTGGTGTTAATATTAAGTAACAACAATAACAGAATGTACATATCCATACATACATATGCCATACATATGTGTGGACATACATATTAAAAAGAAACAGCTAAAAGGGCACTGACATTGGATACACAAACAAACATACCTTTAATATACATTGTCTGTTGTACTTCTTTTGCTTGACTTTTTTCGAGTTGTACTCGTATGTAGTATTAGATATTTACTTTGGAATAATTTCAGATATAATTCTATGTGCATTTGTACCTACTGTAGGTATGTATGTGTGTATGTTTATAGTTTTTGTCAGTGATCTAATTTAGTGTTTATTTATTTAGCTGTTTTCTTTTCACATGGTTTTCTTTGTTTTTGTTATAACTTCCTGCCGTATTTATTGTTTATTTTAAAGCATTAACTAGAGATAAGACTTCATGGTTTCTTATTAATCTAAACTGATAAAAGTTTTTTTAAAATTAATTTTAGCAAGAGTTTAGTTATAAAGCACAAAATAATAGTAAATACACCATATTTTTGTTCTTGTTGCTCATGTTATGTTGCTCTTTATAACTGCTCTCTTTTTTTTTCTAAATAAATACCTATTAGTAATTTTGTTACCAGATTCATAAAATTCAAATTTATAAAAACTTTTGATTTTTGTTGTGCTCTTTACAGGTAGTAGTAATTTTTTTTATCAATTCCTTATTGTCATTTACCTATTTCCACTGCCTTGTAAAAAGCCGTTTGACATTTTTGTACCTACATATATCAAATAATTTGAATAAGTTGGGCAAATGTAATGAATTTTGTGAGTAACCTATGCGAAACTACTTTGTAATATTAATGATTCACAAAAGGTTAAATTAAAAAACTGCTTTCCTGTAAAAGGTTTACAAAAGTAACATTGAAATATTACATGCTTTCAAAACAACGAACAATTTGCATAGAAATGCCGTAAAAACCTATTTTTTCCAAGGTCAAAAAAGTTAATACAGCGTGCCTGCCGGGAAGGGAAGTACGTACTACCTTGTTTGTTTTTAATTTTTGATTAAATGAAAGATAATGGGTCTAATAGTCTTAAATGTTTTTTTTTTTTTTAATGTCGTCAATTATGTATGGAATACAATATCAGATAAATGTCCGCCTCTGTTACCCTCACAAAAGCGAGCCATATTGAGCAAATTTTTCATTAGATTCTCACACATTCACGTGCTATTTCATTAATTTCATGACGAATATTTGTTTGAGTTTCTCAAACATTTCTGGTTTGTTTGCATTTCGCCCATGTCGAGAGGATAAGTCCATTCGCACTCTAGGCGAAAGAAAGTTGATTTGGGTTTTTTCTAATTTTATTCTGATGTGTCAAAATTCAATTAAAATATATAAGTTCATGCGAACGAACAATAGTGACATAGATAAACCCAAATTGATTCGAATGTGAGTGACTAGCTTTCTTTCGCATACATTTTCATTCGATATCGTCGAACAGGCTGTTAATAAACCTAAAAAAATGTTTATGAATAAAACCTCGAAATTTAAATTTTTAAATCAGTATTAAATCTCCGCCAGTGTCGTAATTACATCCTAATATTTCCTCAAAATATGCACAATATTAAAGTTGTTTTTATTTAAATTCTCAAATGCCTTAAGGCCGGGGCACACAGAATGCGTTTTTCAACTGACAACCAAGTTGAAATACATGTTGCTTTGTAACATTCCGTACTTCTCCGTTAACAAAGTATTAAAGTTGAGCAACTTTTAATGTACGTTGAGAACTTTGACAACAATCAGTTTATACATTTTGAATTATTTTTTCGTTCAAAAATAAAATAAATAAATAAAAAAAATTGCGTTTGATTTTCTGTGCTGTGTCTGAAAAAGGAATCTAAAGCCTTTAACCATTTATATCCGTTAACAAAGTACTGATTGTGCCGACTTCATATTTCGTATACGTTAATGTCAGTTGAAAAAAGAGAAGGATATCATACGACGGATTCTACGTGTTCCGGCCTTTACAATTGCGTTTTTTCAATTTTATTTTCAATAGTATTTTTTTATTATTCAATTTGTCAAATGCTTTACAACAGGAAAAAAAAGATCTTAAAAATATGATATAACAAAATCCCATTTCTCTCCAACACATTATTGCGATATTCCAACAAATTCATGTAGCAGCTTTATTATTGACTGATTTCTTTAGATTTATTTTTAGTACTTTTCTTACCACAACAGGAAAAAAATCTTAAAATATGATATAACAAAATCCCATTTCTCCAACACGTTATTGCGATATTCCAACAAAATCATCTGGCAACTTTATTATTGACTGATTTTTTTCGATTTATTTTTAGTACTTTTCTTACCACAACTGTACAGCTAAAAACTATACGCTTGTAGTATATACCTATATTGTTGTTGAAGAAAAAAAGGTATTAACAGAAAAAAACTGTGCCTACGTGCGGATTGTAGAAACCGGCATATCTATGCCCTATGTCCGTGCTTTTGTTTTTGTTTAAAATATTATTTGATTTGAACTTTTTGTTTTGCTTTTCTTTGTTGGCCATGCTTACGGGAAATATTTTGTAATAGATATATTGAGAGAGAAAAGAGAGCTGAACGATTTTAATAGGTATATTTTTTGTTTGCCAACAGTAGTGTAACTGCACGTGTATACGTGCGTATGCAATCTAGAGATTTGTCTAAGAAAAACTTCTCATTCTCTTTTTTACTATGTGTTATTCCGAAATAAAAATCAACCACCAATACGCACCAACATACACACATATATTCTGGTTATTTGCACATTTTTACAAGAAGTGCATTTTGTAATGTTGCCAAACAAACATTTTAAGTAAAACGAAATTATAATAATATATACAGTTGATATTATTTAAAAAACTGAAAATGTATTTGAAATGAGATTAATCTAAACATTTCATGAAAAAATATAAAAGAAATTTCAGTTAATAATTAAATGCTGTTTCTGCATCACAAGCAGTCAAATGGTCAAGAAAGAATTTTTCGAGTGGCTTCTATACAAATCTTGTGTTCTGGAAACATCACATTAATGTTTAAAATATGTTAAAAAATGTTTAAAAAAGATTTTATGTATAGTTTGTTTCTAGAACACCAATTATTTTTTTTTAATTATAACAATAACCAGTAACTTTAATTATCTAATAGACTACAGAGCCTTAAAACATGAGCGGGGTTTTTAAACAAAACTAGCACATTGAAAAACTTTTAACTAGAGTGAAATAAAATCCATAATGCAGTCGATAGGTTAGGTATCACTAAAAGAAATAAAACGTGTATTTTCAAAAATTTCACAATAAAACCCAATTATACCATATTATTTTCAAATTATTCATAGAAAGATTTATTACAAATATAGTCGCTAACAGTATAACTAATCTGTTCATAAAAATTAAAATGTATTTGAAATTACTTTTAATTCAAAATGCATTTCTGATACATATGTACACAATAAATAATTTCTAATACACATATAATATTTAAAAATGTATTTCTAATACATTTTATTTTTTTTTTTTTGTATTAATATTTATAAAAAAATTCAATAAATAATTATGACCTAATTCATAAAAATATTTTGTTTATTTTACTGACTACTTTGACAGATACTTGATGCAACATTTTTTCAATTCAAATTTTAACGTTTTTCTTTATATTAGAAAACCATTAATTTTTTAATTATAATAATAATATTGTACTCTATCAACAAGAGCATGTCAATTGGAAATTTTATCACTTGCACCTTTTGTAGAACATCAAGTAACTACATTAATAAAAATTACCTCAGTGCCTATACCCTTTCATCTAAAAATTCACATGCGAATATTGTCATGATATTTCAGTGATTACGACTAAATTTGGTTTTTAGATAAACAATGCCTACAAAATATAAAAACTAACTGCACTTTCATATAAAGAAGGGGTTATTTAATTTGGTTATTTCAGTTTAGTCTTTATTCAAGAAAAAAATATAAAAAAATACACTTAAAGTACTCCTAATTTTTCTTGAAGAAGAACACCCAATACAGCTTTAGCAGTTAATATCAGAACTACAATAAATACAACACCAAAAAACATTACATACATTTTGTAGGGAACACCGATATATAAAATGTTATTATCGATCGGGCTAAAAATGTCGACACAGCGAACAAAATACTAAAAGGGCGATATTTGTAGGCGTGGCGAAAAAAAACTAGTTTTCGAATTGTTTTTATATTATTTGTAATCCTAGGGGGTGACTGACACAATTTATCGAAGGTGACCATTCCACATAAAATGCTTGAAACGGAATTAAAATTAGAAATCGGTGTATTTTAATCTATAACATCCTTTTATTAAAGTATATTTTATCCTTAAGTATATTTTTTGCTTAAGCTTAATGGAAAACATCATTTTATCTCATTTTAATCTTGGTTCTGAAATTCACATTTTCTATTTGAAAATATGTCCCAGCAAAACATTCGTTATCTGGCTACACTGGCAATTAGCTTTTTAGCTTACTTTGCTTAGTTTTAGGTTAATAAACAGCTAATAGCAAGTAGGCTTGTCGTTATTTTAACTTGCACAAATGTTATTGTTGTTGCTGATGTAGTTGTTGGTGTTTACCTTTAAATTTGAGTACAAGCACAAACCAAATGAAAAGAGAGGATAAAAGTTGGACACATGAATATGTCGTATGTGTGTGTGTGTGTGTATGTTTGTATGCATTTGTGTGCGTTTGATTTTATGATATATTTATTTCTATGCTTGTGTAGAACTAACTAAACAGCCAACAAACTCAAAAATTGTCAGTCAGTCGTTTAGACACAGACGCAGCATTAAAACGTTGGATTTTTATTGAATACGCGGTTCTCTTTACAAAATATTATTTGTTTTATTTTTCTGTTACTTTATATAAAATATATTTTTTGTTACTAAATTTAAAAGTCGGAAAAAAATCGTGTGTGTTTAATTTGTATTTCTACTCGATTATTTTCCTTAAATTTTCGTTGATCTCCTCGTCGGTTGTTGTGTTGTGAATGGTTTTAAACGAAAAAGTATGTGTCTAAAAAGAAAAAAAATGTTGGCTGTGATTTTGAAGTTTTCTTTTCAACGTGATTTCCGTTTATGCTTGTGTGCCTCTTAACCAAAACTACTGGCGTTTTATCTTTGTGTGTTTGATACTTTTCATTCGTCATCATCGCCAGCATAAGCCCAACGTCAATTGTTTCAATTTTTTTTACATACATACATAAATATGTAGCTACATACATATATACATGTCTTTTATGGATTTTTTGTTGTTGTATTGAGAATGTGTTTAAAAATAATTATTGTTGTTGGTTGGATACCTTATGCTCCATAACCATTTAAAGGCCATTGAATTGTAAATAAGTTTGTTTGTCCCTGTGTTTTCATTGTGTTTATTTGTATTTAAAAGTGAAATATGAACGTCGCCAACCTAAAAAAGATACTACAAGAGAATTAAAAAAATAAATCCAACTAAACATGTATAAAGAAATTGTACAACATTCATAAAAACAACAGCCACATTTACTAGACCAGACCAGCCAGACATCACAGATTCTTTTTTTCATTATTATGATGTTGTTTTTACCAATAATGCAATAACGAAACAAAGTAAGAAATAAAAAAAATAATGGTGGAATAAAATACATAGATATGTATGTACATATTCAAGTGTTAGTAATATCTTTAAATACATATGTATGAATATTTGCCACAGTTGCATACAGAAAGTATATAAAATACAAGTTAAGAAAAAGAAACCATACAATTTACAAAAAATAAAACAGTGTAGTTTTACATATACATGTGTATTTATATGTAAATATCTTTAAATAAATTATTAAAAAAAAAAGTTTATAAAAAATCCAAACCTATAAGTAAGAAAAACAAAATTAATGCACGGCTTAAATATATCGTCAAGAATCGTTCTAATCTCTCTAGATTTTTAAGAAGAGCGAGAGAAATAGGGAGAGAGAGAGATCAAAACTAAATAAACAAAAATAAATTTGATAACAAAAACAACAACAAAAATTAACTGTGATATTTTTAAACTACAAAACATAATAATAAAAAAAAAAAATAATACTAATTAAAAATTTTCAAAATGATGGTGATGGATACCCATCAAATGGACCCGTCAAATACAAAAACTTCAAATGTTGTAACTGGCATAACAGCCATGGATACCACACCGCCCCACGATGTAAATGATCAGTTGGTGCCACCTTCACATGCACTAACTGCCACTACTGTCTCTTCGACGGGAACTACAATAGAAGCTGCATTTACTGTAGTCTCAATAGAGTCGAATAATAATAATATTGAGGTGATGGATTACAAAGAGGGTCGTAAACATAAGAAAAAGAAGCGTGAAAAAAGAGAAAAAGATAAAAAACATCGTGGTGATAAAGAACATCGTGACAGAGATCATGATAGAGAACATAGAGGAGAACGTCATAGTAAAGAGCACCGTGACAAAGATAGAGAACGTGATCATCATCACCATCATCATCATCATAATCACCATTCGACATCTGCTTCTTCGTCACCCTCTTCGTTGTCGACAATATCCGCATCAGCCTCACCTGCCTCGTGCTCATCATCTTCAGCGGGTATATGTGTAACGGGGGCAACAGCCACAGCTTATCCGCATAACTTGAAAATACGTTTTCTATTATCTGGGGTAAATATATACATACACACATATATGCATATACATATGTATATATGCTTATATGTACATAAGTAGTTTTAAAAAATAATATAATTAATTCTTCTTAACGTTTTACATAACCGTATACACGTATGAAGTATTTGATTTGATTTCTCTCAGTATAATTTCTTTACCTTTTTTATTCCTTTGCGTACATAAAAAAGTGCTAGGCTTTTTGCTAGATATTTTCTAACACCACAATTTGATCTTCAATTTGTTCAACAAAGATTATCTTAAAAATCGTGCCCCACTTAATACAACTCTAACTTCCAGCTAACCCATTTGGAGCTGCTGTACTCAGGTGTTGAATATCAGACACATATTTTAAATTTTTGAACGTTTTTGGTGTTTTTAACTTAGGAGAGATCTGTATCCGTTAAAATAATCGGAATTCTGATATATACAGTGCTGTTCCTACGCTAAGCAACTCACACTGTATTTTACAAAAATGTTATTTTTCTCTCAAATAAGAAGACCTTACGAACTCATTTTAATATATATTTATCACTTATATGATAACAAAACAGTTTATAAAAAAATAACAACAAAAACCTTTTTTGATATTTCAATAACGAACAAAAACAAAACTAACTCTATGAGAGGCTGTGCCTACGCTAAGCAACTTATTAATATTTCGTATATGACCCTTTGTTTTTTATGACTGCAGCACATCTCTTGGGCATTGAGGCAATTAAATTTTGCAATGTGCTTTTGGGGATGTTTTTCCATTCATTTTGAAAACCGTTTAACAAATTTTCTTTATTTGTAAATCGACTCGATCCGAGGCGTCGTTTCACAATGGCGAACAAATTTTCGATAGGATTCAAGTCGGGTGATTGTGCCGGCCAATCAAGCACTTGAATCCTTTTCGTCTGAAACCATTCCTTGACCAACTTCGATGTGTGTTTCGGGTCGTTATCATGTTGAAACACCCATCGAAGTGGCATATTCCATTCTGCATATGGGAGCATTTTCGTTTCTAAGATGTCCTTATACACGAATCGATCCATTTTATCGTTTATTTTGTGCACAGGACCAAGGCGTTTGCCAGAGATACATGCCCACACCATAATGTTTCCCCCTCCATGTTTCATTGTTTGCTTACAATAGCGTGGATCGAGCCGATTTCCTTTCATATGCCGCACAGTGCATATGCCGTCTGAATTGAAGAGGTTTACTTTGACTTCATCGCTAAAGAGCACACTGTTCCACTTTGTGATAGTCCAATTAATGTGTTGCTTTGCAAATTCAAGACTAAAAATTACAAAAGTCCTATAGAATTTGTTGTTAAGTAAATTAAAATTCACTTACCGTTTTTTCATGTGTTTTTTTGTCAGCATTGGTTTTTTGACAGCCCTATAACTTTTTAAGCCCAGCTTGATGATATGTTTTCTGACTGTGCTGGAATCCACATTCAAATTAAGTGATTTCATTACCTCTTTTGAAGTTATAAATGGTTTTTTTTTTATTAATATTTTAATTTGTCTGTCGTCACGGTCGGAAATTTTACGTGGAGGTGCGCCTGTATTGGGTTTTACGACAGTGCCTATCGTTTTATAATTTTGAATCCACCGTGAAACCATTGATTTGTTAATTTTTAAATTATTAGCTATATCAATTTGACTTTGCCCTGCCTTCCACAATGATATAACGGAAGATTTGAAGCTATTATCGTATTGAACGCGCTTCATGTTGAAAATTTATAGTTTAAAGACGAAGAAAGTCTTAGTAGGACTAAACTGCATTGATTTAAGTAATTTGCAATTAATGAACTCAAATGCATCGCAAAAGAACCGTTATATTTAAGGGAAAGAGAATAAGAAAATTTGTTGCTTAGCATAGGCACAGCCTCTCATAGAGTTAGTTTTGTTTTTGTTCGTTATTGAAATATCAAAAAAGGTTTTTGTTGTTATTTTTTTATAAACTGTTTTGTTATCATATAAGTGATAAATATATATTAAAATGAGTTCGTAAGGTCTTCTTATTTGAGAGAAAAATAACATTTTTCTAAAATACAGTGTGAGTTGCTTAGCGTAGGAACAGCACTGTACATTAGGATAGCATATCGATTAGGAAGGACCAAAAGTTTTCGGTATTGTGCTTTTGCATTTTTAATCGTAGAATACTCTACTGGGAATCTCATGAAGAGTGTTTTTAATCGTCGACGAGTTCATTTTTTAATCACAGATAATCCCTCGCACGGAAGTAACTGTTACAAATGCTGATTCTTCTATGAGATTATTCTATGAGACTCATACACAACTCAGCAAAAGACTCTTATATTAATCGTAGAAGGAATCGTCTGAGACTCGTGTTGATATTATCTTACAACTCTTCAAGGAAACAACCGTGTAATCCTTACATGATTCATACAGGAAACAACGTAAAGCTTATTCGATATTTTCGTACTATAGGAATATAATTCGCACCGACTTATCACCATAATCACCACTCGCACCTTTTATATTCAAAACGTTGCTGAACAACAAAGCAAAAACTATTGCACGCTGTTTGTTTCTGCTTATCTATAATATAAAAATCAATTAAAAATATAAGTTAAAAACTACAATAAAATTTTTAATCGTCTAAGAAACATTCCAAGATTGTATGAGCGAGCGTGTCAAAAAATTTAAAAAAAATATATAAAAAAGTAAATGTTTTTGTTGATGTTACTCGTCAGATGATCAACAGACGATTCTTTTGTGTATATTTACAATGCATATTTACAATATATTCACGATTATTGTATATATTTACGTATATTCACGAATATTGTACATATTTACAATATATTCACGATTGTTGTACATATTTACGTATATTCACGAATATTGTACATATTTTCATTTGATCTTAGTAAAATAAAACCGTATTTAATCAAAATCAGTTCCCCAACCGGACATACAAAAATGTCTTAATTATTGTATAAAAGTAGAGCCCTGATACAGACAGACCTGCTTATTTCCAACCAAAATTGTTCATATCTTTTTTTTTCAGTAGGGAGATGAGAATATTTTCTTTATTATTTTTTTTTTTACATCGCAGAAAATGTAATTCATCGTCTGGCTGAGCAGTGTTGTGCTTAGCGGTTACATATGTTACGATGACCTGATTAGATTTTGTGCAAGTCAGGAATATAATAATGTGTAACGTATGAACAATCGATTAGTCAGTCTAAAGTTTTTCATACGTGTCGTTTTCCATTAAGTTTTAACCGTATGTGCAACCCTTTTGGATAAAACCGATAGTATATGGCGAAACTCCGTCGTTTTTCACTCTTTAAAAATTATCTGTCTCAGCTTGATTTTACCCGTCCATTTATATATACGTACGTGTTTGTTCAACAATGTTTGTATTATGCTAGGAACACAACTGCGACGAACTTTTGGTCGCGAATATTCGTCGCCAAAAACAAAGCACATGCTGTATATGGAAATGCACATAACCGTGGTGTTGATCGAAATTCGTCATAATCTCAGCGAAAGTTGAAATTATTTATTTCTAATTGTTTCGTCAGCGAACGACAAACAAAACAGCTCAGGTGGCCAGGTTTCTTATATAAAAAAGTATTTTTCACGACACAATACTTTTTATAATTTATTTTAATCCATGCAGTAAAAAATTTATGAAGGTGTTCTCAAAATATCAGGTACCTAAGATAATTTGTTCAAAAATCCCTCTTTCGGATGGGATTTATATAGGTTTACTTTTAATATGGTCACCTTAGTATTTATATTCATGTTTTTTTTCTTTGCAAGGAGTGTAAACAATGTTCGCTGATATTTTGCTTCACACGACGACTTTATAACGAGTGATTTTTTTGCTATTACCTTTTTGGCAACACTAGTTTTGACAGCTCACGCACGTTTTGTATCTTGTGTCACTGTCAAACATCTTCAGTTTGGTCTATAATTTAATCATGAATCGTCTTACAAACGAACAACGCTTGCAAATTATTGAATTTTATTACCAAAATGCGTGCTCTGTTAAGAAAGTTCATCGCGCGCTTCTTCCATTTTATGGTCAGTTTAATCGACCTACTGAGGCTTCTATTCGGGCTATTGTAAAAAAATTTCGCACCAAATTTACATTGTTGGACATTAAACCACCAACACGCTTACGTAGTGTGCGAACTGAAGAAAATATCGCAGCCGTATCGGCCAGTGTTGGTGATGACCGTGAATTATCGATTCGGCGCCGTTCGCAGCAATTGGGCCTCTGTTACTCCACTACGTGGAAAATTTTGCGGAAGGATTTGGGTGTGAAGCCTTATAAGATACAGCTGGTGCAAGAATTGAAGCCAAACGACCTACCACAACGCCAAATTTTTGGTGAATGGGCTCTTGAAAAGTTAGATGAAGATCCACTTTTTTATCGAAGAATTGTGTTCAGCGAGAGGCTCATTTCTGGTTGAATGGATACGTGAACAAGCAAAACTGCCGTATTTGGAGTGAAGAGCAGCCAGAAGCATTGCAAGAGCTACCAATGCATCCACAAAAAACAACCGTTTGGTGCGGATTATGGGCTGGCGGCATCATTGGGCCGTATTTCTTTAAAGATGATGCGAATCACAACGTTACTGTGAATGGTGAGCGCTACCGTGCGATGATAACAAACTTTTTTTTGCCCAAAATGGAAGAGCTTGACTTGCATGATATGTGGTTTCAACAAGACGGTGCCACATGCCACACAGCACGCGAAACAATGGACCAATTGAGAGGCGAGTTCGGTGAACAGTTTATTTCACGCTTGGGACCAGTCAATTGGCCGCCCAGATCGTGCGATTTAACGCCTCTAGACTATTTTTTGTGGGGCTATGTTAAGGCTAATGTCTATAGCTATTGACGCACTGGAAGCCAACATTGCCAACATTATTCGTGAGATACCGGCCGAAAGGTTGGAAAGAGTATGCCAAAATTGGACTAAGCGGATGGACCATTTGAGGCGCAGCCGCGGCCAACATTTGCATGAAATAATCTTCAAACATTAAATTATATCGACCCAACTATCGATCCAAATAAATATTTCATGCATTTTTCTGAATTTTATGTGTTTTTTTTTTTTAAATTTCCGATAGTTCTTATAAAATCACCCATTACAACGATTATTTGCCGGCGAGTTCGCCGCGATGGTCAAAATTCGTCTTTAATTCGTCCATGTGCAAACTAAAGTAATCATAAATGAAAAGTTGAAATATATTCCTCAAAATAATTAAAAAATAATTCGCAGATGTTTGTTTGCATGTTTGAAATATTCATAAATTTCGAATAATTGACTAGGCTCCACAACAACTAGTTATCCTTTCCTTTCTTCTATTACATGTGTATTTCTTTAGCTGCCTGCCTGCCAGCGTTGACATAAATTAAACACTACAATTGCAGTGCCACTAGTTAGATTTGTAACTAACTCAAAAATAGTATCCTGTTTCTAAATTTTGTTTACTTTTCCATTCAGTTTTTTTATTGTAGATTTGAAATCCTTAAGCAAAGAGATTATCAATGTTGTTAAATAAATTAACGACAAGAATGAAAAATGTTACAGATGGATTTTAAAAGATGCCCAAGGAAGCAGAAGAAAAAAAAATGAATACAAAACACATGTTAGCACCTGCTAAAATATACAACCATTTGCTGACAACAATTACAATTCAATATAAGATGAACCAAAAAAAGAAGAAAAAAAAAAAAACATGCAATTGAGCTAAAATACATACAAATTGATAGATAATACAGCCTTTTACAACATCGTTTACAAACACACAATTACATACTTACATATGTGTATTATTTTTTATAAGTGTCCTTACAATGTTGATACTTCATTTTTGGCTTTTATTTTATTTTTTTGTTCTCTTAAGGAAGCAGGAGTTACAAAGAACAAGATATAGTAAACTACAGGGACACAAGCAGCACAATACAAGGAAACATATACATATGTACATATATTTACAAACTCACATGTCCATGTCCCTTAAGCACCGCCAAACAGCTGTAGCTGTTTTATAAGTTTTTTCTTTTCTTGAATGTTGCTGTGTACGTGTATTTGTGCTCTATTATCCCTTTTCTTTTTGTGTTGGGCTCTCTTGCTACAGGATATGCTGGCAAAAGAATTTTGTTAAGTAAACAAACAACAACAACAACAACATCAGTCATCAACGTCAGTTATACAACTAGATCTTTAAAGCAGATGTTATAAAATTGCTAACCTTTTTTTCTTCTCGATTATTATTCTCGCTGCTTTTTTTTTTTTTTTTTTTTTTTCGTCCTGTTTTTTAAGAAAATTCCTTTTCTTACAGCTGCTGAGCCGAGTGTGTTTTTTAGGGATTAGAATTTCATTGAATATAATTAATAATAAAAAAAAAAAATGCACACATGTAATATTTTTTCTCAGGATTGTCAAATACGAGTAGTATATTTCTTTTATCTAACGGCCAGTTTTAAACGTTTGAATGTCATTCAAGTTAGAGAAGAGAAAGGGTTTATATGTGTCTGAAGAGACATCATTGAAAATGTGTATGTATAACTTCCTTGTAAATGTGTATGATAAAAAAATAACCGTTATTTTCAAATTTCTTGAGTTAAATATGTTCGATATTTGCATTTTCTTCTGTTATGTTAATACACATGTCTGTTATATATGTTGGCAATATCTGCCATTTTGAATTATCAGTTTGTTTTTGATAGATAAAAAGGTTAGTCGTGTTTTGGTGTGCTCTTCGATTTTTTACTATTCGAAAAAATGGATCAAAGAAACTGTATTAAGTTTTGTGTAAAAAATGAAATTAACTGCGCAAGGATTGTATAACTATTGAGGATTCGGATGCTCTGGATGTTCTTGGAATGAAGATGAAGTGTGATGTTCGTTGGACTGAACACATTTTTAATGTCTCTAAAAAAGCATTCAAGTGCCTGGGTTTTTTGAAACGGTGTAAGATGTACTTCACTTCATTCGACCTCCATACTACATCGGACCGGAAATGGAGTACAACTCTCATGTTTGGGCCGGTGCCTCAAAGTCTATTTTGGGGTTACTCGACCGTGTGTAGGAGAGGGCGAAGAAGCTTATCGGTGACAGTAGAGTATCCAACTCTATTGACCCACTGGAGCATCGACGCAGGGTTGGGTGCGTTATTCTGTTCTATCGTTACTACAATGGATTTTGCTCTGACGAGATTAGGGATCTTGTTCCCGAAACCCACACATTTTTACGTAACACGCGGTTATTGTCCAGGGCCCATCCATTTGTGGTCGATTGCCCGGGGAATCGTAGAATGCATTACAGAGAGAATTCGTTTTTCAGTCGCACGCTTCGCCCGTGGAATAAGTTGCCCGCACGCGTGTTTCTTGTCTGTTACAACGTTGGAAAGTTCAAGTCAAATGTTCACAAACACTACTCCCTCTTTCCCCCTCCTCATAACCTATTTTTTTAGTTCCGGTACAATGCACTGCATATGTAGGGGTCAACTGTGGCTTTGACGTGTCTACTGTCGGCAGAACACAAGTTCAATTGTGGTATAACGTGCTCGGTCCCCTGATCGCCCAAGCACGTCAACAACCGATCAAAACATTGAAGCAGTGAAGAAAATGATTTTGGATAATCGTCGAATCACTATCAAAGAGATGTTGGCATATCGTTCATTTCATGCCAAGCAATTTTTTCGGATGTTTTAGGCATGAAACGTGCGGCAGCGAGGATCGTTCCAAAATTGCTAAATTTGAGCAAAACAAATGTCGCATGAATATCGCTCAGGAGCTGTTAAACACCGTCAACAACGATCCAGATTTCCTCAAAAATGTCATAACTGGCTACGAATCATAAGTGTAAGGCTATGACATTGAAACCAAAGCCCAATCATCCCCATGAAAGCGTTCAGTAGAGCAAAGACCGACAAAAGCACGCCAAGTTTGATCAAATATAAAGGTTTGGCTCATTGTTTTCTTCGACTGCAATGGCGAATTCTTGCCATAAGGGCCGTACGTTCAATAGGGAATACTACGTTGAAGTTATGCGCGGTTTGCGCGAAGCAATTAAACACATATAAGTGTGGAAAAAACAATCATGAACTTTGCACTATGCTAACGGGAGAGCTCACACATCGATGCTTGTGCTTGAGTTTTTGGCCAAAAACAAAACCGTTATCATGCCTCAACCACCGTATTCACCACACTTGGCCTCCGTGGACTTTTTCTTCGTTCCAAAAGTGAAGACAGCGATGAAATTAAAGCATTTTGTAACGCTTGAGGAGATAAAAGAGGATTGAAAAAAAATAAGTGTATTACATCTGAGGGGTATTGCCTTGAAGGGGACAAGATAGTTATTGATGAATAAATAAATACGTTTTGAATTAAGGTAAAACCTTGCTTTAAACATCGGTGGTGGCACATCAAATAACCTCATTAATATAAAGTCTGATCAGAAAATTTCAAATAACGGTTACTTTTCGATATTAACGAGGTTATTTGATGTGCCCCCAGCGAGCAAGGTTTTACCTTTTGAAGAAATACGTCAGTTAATTAAATTTAAAATCTAAATCTGTTTGATGACAAAAATAATAATGGAATTTTGTAAAGATGTAAAAAAATCAGGGAGTATCAACTTACAAAATTAAAATTAAACTTCAGGAAAGTTAAGTCAGAAATTAATTTAATTAGTTGATTTTTACGACGAAATTTGCTTAAAGTAAACGAGCGACTAACTTTTTCCACACACTATGTTCTAAAACAATATCCGCCCTTTATCGCAGCAATATTCGAAGCAACGTGTTCTCACGATTTCTCCCGCTTAAGCTTAAAAACAAATCGGAGTATTTCTTCGTTGGAAATATACTTGCGAACGTTAACGTTCGAGATTGCGAAACAGGCCCTAAAACTTAATGAATATGTATTGAATTTTTACATTTTATTGTTGACAGCAAAACAAAGAAATTTAACAACGCATTTGTCTTTCTTTTTACTTTTTTATTTAACATGAAAATTTATTTCAAAACTTTTTAAGGGGTTTGTACATTTAAAGTTCTGATAAAAGTGCTTGATAACAAGCTGCTCTAGTTTCGTTTTTTTTTCAATTCCCAATTCCCATAAAGATTAAACTTGTGTATTCCACTATTTTTTTTTTTTTTTGTCATATCAAATGGGTTTTTATATGATTTGATGTTTGTGTGTATGCGCTTTATTACTGGCCAGTCTTGATTATTCTTTTATTACGAAATACTGTGTTATACGATGCTTTTCAAGTTTCGGATTAGTTTGATTTAATTTTATCGCCACCACCAAATTAACAACAAAAAGAAAATAGCGTGGATTTGTTTATAACAGATGGCGGGTTAAGAAGAGTAAAAAACAACAACAAAAAGAAAAAAAACAGATGTTGCATCAATCAAATGTGGTGGGAAGTATTGCAAGTAATTCTCTTGCTATAAACTAATAAATATGGAGATTTGCATATCCTTTAAATTCAACGCTAACGGGGGGTTCTATTTTGGACCAGTTGGGCAGACAGATTTGCTTCATGTAAAGAATTTATTTGGCTATTTCAGCAGATGAGCAGCCTGCTTAGCGGTATTTTATTTGTTAAAAACTATTTTATTCTAGAATTTGTTTTTAGCTTCATAATGTGAACTAACAATAAGTATTCAAATCTTAATACTAAATACAAAATATTAACTAAATCTAGTCAATGCTAGACAAAAAGTGCTTCTTTTATCTTGGACCAGTACTCAGGGGATGGCAGCTACATATGCAGTGAATTGCACTGGAACTAGGAAAATAGTTTATGATGAGGAGGAAAGAGGGAGCAGTGTCTGTGCAGGTTTAACTTTAACAATAACAATACGAAAGACTAAAACAAACTCTATTACAGCATTTAAAATGTTGGAATTAAATTAGTTAAAATTAAATTTGTTGCGTGCAAGAGAATTTGGGTGAGGTTGTAGCTTACTGGTATTCGTGAGTTTTTTATGTTTTGTCGCCTTTGAATTTTTTAATATTTGAGTCTGAAACGGTGCCTCACAATTGAATTCCATAGCACCATATATGCTTTAGAATTGCATAGTATAACAAAAGCTTGCAATCCAAGTTTAATGTAGAATTTCTACCCATAGTGCAATATAGTTCCGTTACTTTTAATTTCAATTGACTGATTTTCGTATCAATCACATCCTCCACGTGATTTTCGTATCAATCACATCCTCCACGTTAGCCTACGGTCGAGGTGAATACCATTGTGCTGCGGATAGATAAGTTGTTAATTTGGATAAGCGAACATTTTTGTTTACAAGTGTGAATGTAACATGAGTACATTTTAAAACGCTTATATTAGTATCACTTGTATGTTGTGTTCGTTTGCAACACTCGAAATCAATGCCATATTTGTATGTATATAAAACTGTATGTACAGTGTTGCTGCTATAGTGCGAAAATTGGAGTTGCCGAATTGCTTCTGGGGAAGTGTGGGGATTTTGGGGATTCACGAAATCGGTTTTGGGAACTCCTATTTTTCATACTTGGTGGAAAGCGTATCAAAAACAAAAAAACTGGGACGCGTTATACGGATAATTATCGGGTTATATGATAAGTATTTTAGTTTGATATCGAAGCATGTTTTTTAGTTTTTTATACTACATTGATTGTTCTGCTCATTAACTTTGATTTTCCATAGTTTTAGCCATTTCTACAATACTGAAATATATTCTTGCAAATTTCGTGAAGCTAATTGATTGATGGCGGCTTTCATGAACGCTGCAGAATGCTGTGTCATCTGCAAAAGTTTAAAGGAGGATTCCGGATCTCGTTGGCATGTTCCAGTATGCTACCTTGGGGAACTCCTGCCTCGATTGGCTGAGTTGGGCTTAAAAAATCAGCATCTCTGATAACAAATTGCCGACTATATAGTGACTTTCCAGAAGCTTGTGTTTGCAGGCAAGTTCAACTTTATTTTGTGCCTTAAACCGGCGTGCATGCTGCGTGAGAAAGGTCAATAAATAGAGTTGAGCGATACATTTTATCCCCAAAAGCCTTATGACATTTACTAGTCTGTTTGTTTGTTCTATTGTGCTGTGTTTAGCCCGAAAGCCGAATGAGTTCGGCTTAGAAAATAGCTTTCTCTAATAACAAATTTCCGACCACATAAGTACATTTCCACAAGCTTGTAAGTGTTTATAAGCAAGTTCAACTTATTTTGTGCATTAAACCGGTTTGCCACACTATCAAAAGCGTGGGAAACATCAATGCATAATAGAGCTGAGCAATAGTTTTTGTCCCCAAGTCTTTCTTATGATATTTAAATTTTTTTGGCAATGCCGTTACTTTCACTCAGTTTATTATTTTGGTTACTGATGCATGAAAATGAATGTTCTAACTAGACCCAAAAACTACATTAAAAAATTATTATTGTTACATATATATGTACATCAAAGAAAAACATTTTTTTTTTTTTTTTTTTTTTTTTTTTTTTTATATATTGGACCAGTGGATGACCCCCACACATGCAGCGCATTGTACCAGAACTAGGAAAATAGGTTATGAGGAGGGGGAAAGCAAAAGAAACATTTTTTTTCAAAACATTTCATACAAAATTGCCCAAAAAAATTTCGGAATTTTTAATATATCTCAGCTATACGAGAACCTATTTTACTGAATATCAATAGCAAACCCATGAATCGATTAAGTAATAGAATGGTGAAAGAAACAAATTTTTAAGTAGACTTTTCTATCAATACAATCTATATGATACTTTATAGAGTCGGAAATGAAAATTGTGGAAATTACAAACGGCATCACAAAATTATATGTACCTATACTCGTATATGTATGTATGTATATACAATTTACATTTTTGTGAAACTCGAACCCTTTTTCTAATTTTATTTTATTCTTTAAAAAACTGTAATTCTTAATTTGCATTTTTCAATTAAGAAAATTTGTTACGTAAATACAAATCAATTTTCCATTTCACAGACTTTCATAATTTAAAAAATAAGTTAATCATATTTTTCACAACTTCCATTTCACTGCGCTTTTGTGGCAACATCATAAACATTTGATTCAATAAGGAACTCTATCATGATGATAAACTCAAACAGGATACAAATTCTGCGCAGATGTTGATGGAGTCACGTAGACAAAAAAAAAAACACAAAAATAGGAAGTCAAAATGAAGTTCAATTTTAACAATGAATTGTAAGGAAAAGAAGAACATTGCTCTAAATGGAAAAATTTCTCAATTTTAAAATTAAAAGGACTGTTAAATGCACAAAAACAAGTGACCAAATAATATAAACCAAAGGTTTTCTTCCCCTGTGAAAACAACAGTTTTGAGAAGCAAAACGGGAGAGAGAGAATTGAAATGAGAGTGCAATTTGCAAGAAAAAAAATGTAACCAACCAATCAACCAGTGATGGTATTTTAGTGCGTTTCGGGTTACTTTCTCATTGGCGCTTTTTACTTCTAATTAAATGCGAAATTTAGCTAGAGTTAATTTAAAAAGGAATGTTAGAAATGTATGTGCAAAATGCAATTGATGTATATACAGCTCAATTTTTCAGCTTTAATTTTCAACTATGTTGTTGATACATTAATGTTAAAGGTTTAGAAGTCGACTAAATTTGAGTAATGTTCCACTCTCGTAAATGAATTTTCAAAATAGATATGATAATTCATTGCATTTACCAGTAAAAGCAAGGCAGCTTTAATAGGTAGTGGCAGAATTACAATAAATCCAACACCAAAAACCATCAATGTGCATTTTGTTGGTAGAATTTACGCACAGTTATCAAAATTTTGTATGAAAAAGCAATGAAGTCTTATGTGTTTTTAGCAAATTTACGCAAAGGAATCGAAAGACAGCTGTGCTTATACCACTACCGTATTAAAGCTGCCTTGAGTAGAATTATACGATACCATTCATACTCGATAAACTTAAAAAAAATATTCAGCCATGTGCTGAGAAACTAAAAATTTTTAAATCCTTTCTGGAATCAAAACCGCAAATCCCATTTTTCAGACATAAAAAAAATTATTTTTAAATTGCAAATTTAATATAGTTTTTTGATGAAAATATATAAAAAAATCACTAAATTTTTTTTAGACGCAGTTATGCGGTTTGACCATTAGTTTTTGTAGTATAAGCAAGTTCACTTAGAATTCACTTTATCATTAGCTCGCGAGTTGAAATAGCAATGGTGATTGCGACTTTCAGCATACCCATTTTGTGACTTCAAATCGTAATCACATTTTTTTTTTTGCAAAATGTGAATTTCAGCACACATTATTATAAAAATAAATGGTCACAAAATTGAACAATGGCATGGCACAAACAACAAATATAGGTACAGATATATCAGTAAATCTCAGATAAAAAAAGATGTAAATGCAAAACAAACCCTAGTGATTTTTTTTATATAGATATATTTTCTTCTAAATAATAGGTTCTCCGCATTTCTTTTTTTCAAACTATGACAAAATCGTCTTTACCTGAAATTCACTTTAAAAAAAAATATGTTACGTACAGTGATGCCAGAATTATACACAGTTGGAAAACAGCTATAATGGCAAGAGCTCTTAGAAATATTGAAAACGATATTCGTAACTGCATATACTTACATATATAAAAAAAATGATTCTTATAGATTTTTTTGCTCTGTTTGCAACGCCTTTGGGTAAATTAGCTCTTTCTAGGGATATCAAAACCGTTACCAATAGCAACAAATTAAATGCAGTTACCAGATTTAACTCTCATCACATTTAATGTTTTGTATACATGCATACAAATGTATTTGTTTGTGTATGTACACATGCATATCTTTTTAACTAACTGGCAACATTTAAGCTTTGATGTTACAAGTATACATGTACATATACCTATGCGAGTAGTTATGGCAGTTACCGTTTTTTTTTTTTTTTTTTTTTTCGTTTTATTATTATTTTTTTTTTTTGCAAAACTTACATACATACATATATTTTATTTGATTTTCTCCCCTGCTTTGATATTGAAATAAAATTATGTATGTTTAACAACCCTTGAACGTCTGTTGTAAATTACTTATACAAATAAAAATTCAATAATAAAACAACCATTATCCCAGCAAAGGGTAATGCAAACCTAACCTCAATATTATATTTCTATGTTTGTATTTCTGTCTTCGTTCCGTTTTTACGATTTAAAAGGGTTGCTAAAAAAACAAACATTAGCTGAATTGGTACGGTTAGTAGTGTGTTAGTTCCCATAAATAAAATTTCATAAATTTGCTTTAATTGTTTTAAATAATAAATATCATGTTTCCTCTAAGATAATCGAATCGAGGAGTGTGCGAGAACAAATAAACTATTTTGTACATTATAGCTGCGTCAAGGGATTAAATTATTTCCGTTGTAAACTTCTTTCCTTTTTTTTTTTTTCATTTGTCGTTTGGGAGTTAAGAACTTCTTTTTTCTGAGAAAAAAAAAAACTCTGAAAATCCACTTCAAAAGAATTAACAAAAGAATTTTCTATACAAAATCCAGTTTTGGGGCATATAGTTTTATCGAAATAATAATCAAACAAGCGTTTGAATGATGTAAATGCGCTCTAGACGAAATGTAGTTAATGTATTGTTTATTTATTTTATTTACATTAGCTTTATGGTAACATCACCTTGTTCTCGAACATTCCAGAAAGACTACGCCTTAGTGCTAAGACCGTGGAACTTGCTCTAAAATCGAATAAGAAAAGTTGTGAAATTGATTTACGTTCAATTTTCAAGTTTTTTTTTTTTTTTTGTTGGACCAGTATTCAGGGGATGACCCCTACATATGCAGTGCATTGTTGTACCAGAAGTAGGAAAATAGATTATGAGAAGGAGGAAAGGGGGAGTAATGTTTGTGAACTTAACACACGGAACGGCCAAAACAAACGTTATCACAGCATTTAAAGTGTTGAAATTATATCAGTTTTAATTTAAAAAATTAAAACTGATCAGCGCCCAGTGTACATACCTTCGACACTGCTCGGAATTAATCTGATGATAAACCAAATCCACGGGGGATTCACCAGCGCCCCCGTGTTTCATGCTGAGCTCACGTCTTCCTAGAATTTTGTTTGCTACAAAAAACGTGGGACTCCTTCCCCTCAATGCCCCAGAAATCAGAATGCCCTGCGAAAACCCGTTCCACGATAAGCACTGACGGGTAAAACAGTGAAAAAGATTACATCAGGTCTTTACGGCCCTATCTAATGATGGGCCAATTCCACTGAATGAATTATTCACGATTCACCGGCACCCCCGTGTAACTTACTAGGCACACATAGGTCGCAATTCTTACCAAATGTTTGTAGTCATATAGGTAACCCCTTGCTCAAGAGTTCGGGCCTTCTAATCCCTCCTGTGTGCAATTTCCCAGCAATCAATGGAAGGCAAGACCTAATGAGTTGGTAGGCCGAAGCCCACTAAGAGCATCAGCCCTTAAACTAACTCACCCGTCTAACCATCACCTTGCAGTACAGGTATCTGTTGCAAGGCACCTCGGGGGTTTGTTAGCCCCCGAAGAAAGACATGCACAACACAATTATAAGGGATACTAACTCCTCCCTCCGGCGCCTTTAGGTTTAAACCACAGCCATAACGTTCCACCCAAGGTAGGTACCTCAACCATGATCAACCCGTGTGTTGAACTGCAAGCAGAACCACCCGGGGGCATGCTTATCCCCGTTCTGCCAATTTATACCTTTGGTAAGGTTTTCGATAGTCCAACGCAATATACGTCATGTGGCTCCCTAGAGTTTTGTTTGCTACAACAAACGGCCCGCAATACACCAAAAAACAAAGTGCCCTGGTTTGGACTGCCTGTTCCCCGGATTTTAGCGTTGAGATACAGAAAATACATGCGATTACAAGCCGGTCTATTGGGTAAACAGGATTTGCTAACACTCATATTGCATGAGTTTGTCCGATTTCCTTACGTACTATGCTCGTGAGGACTCACTGTCGAGAAGATTTTAATGTTATTTGCAAGCTCTTATGGCTAGAAAATGTCAACTGGGTACAAAAAGTGTATAATCGTTGTGACATCCAGTATTTTTTGCTGTTCGCTTGACATGACGACGATGATGACTCTTGCAATAAGAGGGTTTTTTTGAAGACTTTTTTAGTTTAGGATTGTTTAACAGTTTTTTTAACTCGGCTTTTTTCTCATATTATATTTTATTCACTTACTATTTTGGTATTCAAATTTTATTTCTCGCAATGGCCACCTTTTACTAAAAACAAGTTAATAGTAAAAAAAAATAAAAATATTGCAAATAACACGTTGATCACCACCACAACAGACTGTTCCAAGATGAAACAGTTGTTTTATATCAACCACATACAGTCATTATTCGTAATTTGCCTGCCATTTAAATTCATGTGTCGATGACATAAACATTATTGTGAATGTTACAAGACCTCTCACTCACCACTCTAATTAAATATCGATTTGCAAAAGTAAAATAGTAACAGTTTGAGCTTTTCGTTTCAAACAAGAAAAATAAAATGGACAAATTTACATTTACCCAACATGCAATATATATATATTTTTTTTTTGTAACCACAATAACAGACCACACCATCAATATGCGTCATCTGGTCTGGCAGCTTTTACACAGTTATTATTATTAAATGATCCTTTTTATTACATCTTTCTTGACCGCATCCTGTTAAAGAAAAAAACAATTGAAGGAAAAAGTACATACATATGTGCATGCATATATTAAAAAAAAAATATTCTATGCTGGAGTTTTTGTGTTGTATTTCCGATACCTTTTTAAGCTGTCATTCTCTTTGACTTGTTCTCTCAAGACAACAGAAAAAAAAGAAGGAGAAATAACACGGACGGCATCAACAACACTTATCGAGAAATTACCAATTGTTGCTGCTCAATAACAACAACAAAAAATTGTGCTGCTGCTCAGCGGGTGTTACTGGTTGACTGCATTTTTATGTGGTGCGTAACTTTGGCCATCCGTTGGTTTAGTTTCTTTCGTTTTGTGTTTTTTTTTTTTTATTTGATTGCATATTGGCTTGCTCTTGTTGTTGCTTGACTTATACTCGTTTTTTTATTTTTGAAAGAAAAGCAAAACCTGAAATAATAAAATCATTTCATTTTCAATGTTTGTCTGTTTCTTTTCCTTCAAAAACAAAAAAAAAAAAAAAAAGATTTGTTTCTTATCGTTGTTTTTAACTTGTTTAGAATTTTTTTCAAGAAGGGCAAACAATTTTTCCAGTTAATATTACAATAAAAATAAAATAAGTTTGTAAGTTTGTATTAAAAAAAATTGAAAATTGTTTTCTTTTTTTATGTTTACCTATTTATTGTTTGAATATACTTAAGTTTGTCTGTTTATTGTTAGAGAGGTTTCACTATAATCCGAATTAGAATTTAGTTACAATAGAATTTGTATGTAGAACAAGCCGTCTAAAAAATCTTTTTTAGTGACTTATGCTTCAGCATTTCTTTTAACTAGAAAATCAATTGAATTAGCACCGAATCTCGGTTGGGTGGCTTAGCTGTCTAGACAAACAAGAAAATAATAGCAGAAAGTATGCAAAATAATGCTAATTAAAATATTTCCGTTTTGAGCTTCGCAATGTTGGGTTCGGCTCGTTCGTTTTATAACATTTTTTTTTTTTTTAATTTGAACTTGTTTGATTGTCTCGAGTTTGTTCACGTAGAGGTGCTGACAAATCTGACGAATGCGATGCACTTGGCTAATTAATTTCTAGAAATTATTCGCTTCTGTACTTGTGGAAGAAACTCCCATTTGTATATTATTATCTTATATGTATATATCATATCTTATATTCTATTCTGTTCATTACTTCTAGTATATAGTCCTTGCGGTAGGAAGTCGTACAGGTATCGGCTTAATTTCTAACATTTTTATATACCAATTTTTTTTTTTTTATTGAGTTTTATTCACTATATTAGCTTCTACATTGATACCAATCAAAAAATTATAAACAGCTAGTTTTTTATATTTCCCAGCTGTCTATATGTCAACATTTCATAGGTGCTACCCTAATCATCAGTAGACCATGGAAATTTTTGAGAGATATTCTCAAACATTCAACTTTATATCCCAACAATGTAAATAAATTATTGAGAATTTAAAAATAAAAATGTTTTATTAATATCTGTCAAAACACAAAAAACACGCTTGTTCATTTATATACGTCTCTTACTTTTCTTTATATCTTTCAAACAAATGAACAACTGTTGGTTGCTGATTCTGCGTTTCGAATACGTTGCCGCCTGCATTTTAGTTACGCTCGAATCGAAAATTGATATTCTAAAAAACCTAATCGAAAGAAAAAGAAGAAGAGAAGCGTATGTTTAAACCAGCTGCTTGCCAGTATGAAACATATGAAACACAAAAAAATAAAGAATTTTGTAAACATTTTAATTTTTAAACTGTAAAAAAAGTAAAGTTTTATAAATATACTGTGATAAAAATAATATAGTTTTTTCTACTCTTGTCTGTATTATATTATGGGTAAACCAAACTTTACCTATATCTGTAGTAAATATACTACCAAATTTCAAGTTATCATTTAATAGGAAAATAACCAATTATTAATCTCGTACGCAGCAAATAATTTTAGCATTTTTTTATTTTTTCTTTTATGGAAGTACAAATGTGCTTTATAAGGCACAGTGTTTATCAAACACTAAGAAAATTATATAACGTTGGTGTTCCATAGCCTTTTGCTGTACGCAAGAAGCTAGCTTTTTCTTTGCTCATGCCGAGGATTATTTATGGCTTGGAAGTGTTTACCGGTATATCTCAATCGTATTTAAATAAGCTTAAAACTTGTGTAAACCTAATTGTCAGATTTGTGTTTCGGTTGAATAGGTTTCAGCTCACATCATCTTTTGTAAGAGAGTTTATAAAATGCGAATTTCAGGATTTTGTAACTATGAGATAGATGCCTTTTGTATTTTTATAAAACTTTTATATCTAATAAACCATCATACTTTACTAAAAAGTTTCAATTTGGAAGTTCTTCTAGAACACAAGCCTTGGTGCAGGTAAATTTTAACACTAGTAATGCAGAGGTCATACCAAGCTAGAGTTATACGATCATGGAATTCGATAATACCTTATAATGAAAGATCTTGTTCTCACACTCCGACTAAGTTACGGAAAATAGTTCTAGCTAACTTACAAAGGGTTATTGCGCCAATACTCCTTCACTATATATGAATTCGTATGTATGTATCCTTTACGTTTACATAAAATTATGTATGCATGCATGTATGTATGTAAAAATTATAATGTATGTATAAATAATACAATATACGTAGTTGTACAATTTAAACTTTTTTTTATAGAATAATTCTTCCAATTTCTTTCTTTGTAATCAATTGGCCCAATTAAGGGCTTGGATTAATACTCGTAAATGTAAAGTAACAATAAAAGAAAAATGTACATATTTAGTAGGAGAAAAATCCGAATGCATTTCAGAAAACTATACTCTCATCACTCAGAGTTGTATTTCTAAATTTGCATTGGCAGCACTTGAATATTTATTGAAGGGAACAATATTTACTAAATCGAATAATTCCAGGTCAAGAATATTGCATGGTGTTTTTGTAAATGTTGTACAATGTTAACCATCAGTACTTTTTATTAGACTTTCATAATAAAAAATGCAACGTATTTTTGTTAACTTTTTTTAATACAGAGAGAATGTCCCACAAAATATAAATATTTGTATTATTACTATGTAAACGTGCCTTAAAGGGCACTTCAGTCTATTAAACTTTGTGTTAAGACTTGTCAAAAATTCAAATAATACGTGCCAGTGGGATAGAGCTATGAAAATATACGGTGGTATCTCATAATACCTACTTCACCATTTTATAGAAATTTGTTTAAACAATAAGATTTTTCATTGCATCAGTGTTGATTTTTTTTTTCTCAAAACCAAACGATAAAATAGTAAAACCAGAAGTTGACCAAATTGTCTGTTTATTTTCTACACATATGTATGTACGAATTTTTAATTTTACTTCAGCTGAGATGGTGTGAAAGCAAAATGTAATGGTACGTTAGATTTTTTGACAGTCGCAACAACTATCATTAGAATTTTGTCTCACAAAATCCAATCGAAACCTTAATACTTGTATGATAGTCTGAAACGTCCTTAAGAAAATCAAGGTAAATACCTAAATGAATAAATTAATCGGTTAACTATGTTTATGCATAGATATGTACATACATATGTGCATACAATCATATAAAAAAAGTGCATATTTTAGATGTGACAAAAAAATCTATTTTAAAAATATTAAATTATAAAAAAAATATAAATACGTTTATGCATGTTTTTATTTTTAGAATTATAAGCTTTCTAATCAAGAACTTTTCTTGTTTCAATGCGCTTTAGTCGCCCTCCTGCCATGATTGCGCGTTTAATTCTACAAATGTATAGGTATATGTATGTATGTGTCTTTGTCTCGGTTGGAATTAAATTTCGGGGTGAAAAAATCAAATTATATAGACATCATCATCACAACCATCATAATAAACACAAAATAATGCGTGCATTCAGATGTGTACATACATATATACATACAAGCAAACATAGGTATATGCTTATCTGTATGTACAGTTAACGGGTATTCTATTCATATTGGTTTTTAATCTTAAAAACACTTTCTATGACTTCTAATATTAAATAATGTAATTCTGCATGATATAATATCTTTCAATAGTACCTGAAATAACAATATATGTAGGAGTGCAGTTTATATGTGAAAGTATTTCATAATTGAGATGTTAAAAATTCTATCCAGAGAAATAAAAGGGCAAATGTAGGTCTTGAACAAGTTCTATTTTATATGATGAATATAAATACTTTACTTCTATACATTTACATAATTGTATACAGTATTGCCTGTTTGATACTAAGTGTCAGTTTGATCTTTTTTTTATTTCTATAAGACTTTTTATAACACTTTTTTTAAATACCATTCTTGACCCTTTTTTCAAACATGGAACTTTTTGTTGAGAATGATCGAACAGCTCTTGTATGTATGTATGCATAAATACCCAATTCTCATTCATATTTAAGTAAGGTTTCATATTAAACTGCTCTTACACATATATTAATATATACCTATTTGATAATGAAATTTTAATTTTTAAAAGGTATGTATGTGTTTAAGATGAGTACTCTTGTTTGAATTTCAATAGTGAAAAAGATTTCAATCCTTATTATGAAATAAAACAAGAGTTTTGTACAATTTATTGATAAATAATATTATATTAATGCAGCGCGGCAGTTATAATTTATTTCACGATCAGTACAAGAATGAAATGATATAAAATGTTCTTATGCTTCAAAAAGGTATTGAAGTCATAAAACTTGTGTTAAAGCAAAAAAAAAAGAGAATTTACAGAAAGCAATAAAATGTAACGTTATAAATTCGGAGTTTGTAATATTTAAAGTTAATGCGTAATTAGCTTATTATGTGTACTTTTTATCTGGTGGTTGTTGTAATTTTATTACAATATTTTAATGAGAGTCAAATGCACTGTGACTTAATACGAAAATAATTAATATAAGGTTCAATTAGACGTGACTTATCCATAACCATAGAAAACAGCTGTTCCAACCAACCTTATGAGCGGCAGTGTAATCGATTATTGTTGCCATAACCATAACGCCATAACCGTAGCAACCAATTGAATTTTGGTTTTCTGCCGTAACCGTAAACAGCTGGCACATTGATTTGTTGTGTACACATTTTTCAGTGTTGCCGGTTTAGATTTTTTAATCCAAATGGAATCTTATTAAAAATGTTCTTCAGAGGAGAAAATTTGTTAAAACAAACATACACACACGATATGTGTATGTGTATACATATATTTACGTATATATTTGTTATATAACAAATAATAATTTTTAGCTACAAAAATAAGAATTGATTACATAAATAATATCAAATAATATAAATATTAAATATGGAACATATATTTGTGCAGTTCGGCAACACTGTTGTTATAATTATTTTAATTTTTGTTCATTTATTTCTTTTTCCATTTTGGTAAGTTTTATTTTATATTTTTGTTTCGCAATTATTTTGCTATATTAATTTTTATTTTCCTTAATAGTTTTATTAATTCCTTCAAATGGACGATGGAAAGCTCATCGAGTTTGTTCGAAATAGGCCTTGTCTTTATGACAAGACCAACGTAGATTTTAAAGACCGCAACAAAAAGCAACAAGCTTGGTGCTACGTTGCTAAAAGCGTGGGACTTGATGGTAAGTATTTTTTAAAATACTTATGTATGTACATACATTTGTATGTGTTTCTACATATACATATTTCGAATAGAAAATGCTGCCATGAAAAGGTGGGGAAATTTAAGAGAGCGCTTTTCGAAAGAACTGCGAGGCACGCGAAGCCCTTCAGGAAGTGGTGCATCTGTAGGAAGGCAGTGGGCTCATTTTGAAAGTTTGCAATTTCTAAAATCACATATAATTCCTCGCCCGTAAGTATATGTAGTAGTTTAGCTTTCAACAATGAATAATTATAATGAAAACTTTCATTTTTACAGAATGAGGCAAAGTACTCCAGCAGTAGAAACAAATTTTTCAGAATCAGAAATACTGGATGTATCTGCTGAAGTAGTAACGGAAAATCCAACTTCTTTGAATTTTCCTACGCCATCAGAAAATTCAATGCAGCGTAGCCTAAGTCCACAACCTGCGTCATCAGCGCCCAGGAAGAAAAAACGGCAGCTCGATGAAATCGACAGCACTATACTAGAGACGGTAAAAACGTTCAAGGAAGTATGTGCTCGTCGAGCTCGTCGAGAAGAAGTAAGTGCCGAAATTAGTGGATTTGGCATAATGATTTGTGCAGCAATTTCAAAATTGAGTTCGTTTACCCAAGCATTGGTTATGCGCCGCTGCACGGACATCGTAATGCAAGCGCAAATTGATGAAGGCTTATAGTTTTTATTTTTTGTAAATAGTTGTTTTGTTTAATTTATATGTATGTGTGCAGTTGTTTTATGTTTAATTTTTGTTAAAATTGCTTTGTTTGTTTTTATTCAAAATAAAATGTGATTTGGAAATAAGAGTACAAATAATATAATAATCATTTTTTTTAATAGTACAAGTGGCGTTTTTATTTCACTTTTGAAAAGAGATGCATTTGTGAAATTGAAAATTAAGGGAATTTGTTAAGACTTTCAATGTCAAATATTTTGAAATAGTTTCTTAATTTCTTATTCTATGTGGGTTTGGAATGGTACTGCGCCTTCGTTTATAAAATAGTTAGTAAGGTATGTCCTGTAATCATATGCACTATTACGGCCCCTACGTCTAAATGTTCGTACAGACCGCAATGGACCTCCATGTGGTGTTAGTTCATTTCTCCATTCTGCACTTTCGCTTTCTCCATCCATATAATTATCTGGGCAGTACCACCGCTTTGTGTCGTTTAAAATTATGAAATTATGGAGTACTAAACAAGCTAGAACTACTTTTTCGGCATTTTCAGGATGAAATTCCATAGTTGTTCTAAGTACTCTCCATCTCGCTGTTAAAATGCCAAAGGCGTTTTCAATGACACGTCGAGCCCTCGAAAGTCGGTAATTAAACACACGTTCTGTTCTTGTGGTATGCACACCCGGATATGGTTTCATCAAGTTATTTTTTAAAGGGAATGCGCAATCTCCAACGAAATAATGGGGAAATGGTTCTGATGCTAATGGAAGGGGAGTATCAGGTGGCAGAGGCAATCGATTTTCTAAAAGATCTTCACCAAATCTAGTGACGTGGAAAATACCTCCATCGTTCTCACTTCCGTATGCTCCCACACTTACAGCTGTAAAAGTATACTTAGCATAGCATGCTGCTAACAGTACGATACTGTAAAACTTTTTGTAATTAAAATACAAGGAGCCTGATTTTGGTGGACATTTTATTGCAATGTGTTTTCCGTCAATTGCACCTACACAGTTTGGCATGTGCCACATTTGAGTGAAGTCCGCAGCGATGTCTTTGTATTGCTGATGTGTTGGTTCGCTCAAATAAATTGGAGAAAGCAATTCCCAAATCACGTCGCACGTCTCCAACACAATATTTCTGGCCGTTGTTTTGCCAATTTTATAGCTCCAAGCTAGTGAATTAAATGGAATACCATATGCCAAGTACCTTTTAAAATTAAACATTTCAACATATTTTCAAAACTTACAAAAGTGTTAGTGATAAGCGCTCTTCAGCGTGTATGGTTTCCTTGGATTTGCGAAGAGATGGTGCTATTAACTTTACAAATATATTGTGAAGTTGCGGGTGCATTCTTGTATGCGCAAATAATTGTTCCCCGTCCATATCCTTAATTTTCAAAAAAGTTTTTCTTTGGTATCCACTTTCAAACCAATCCAAGTTAATGGGCCGTACGCGCCACCGTCTTTTACGCTTCAATTTTTTTCTTTTATTGTATAATGCCATTATATTTAGAAATAAATGATTGATTTCTTCTTCGCTATCCATATTTTATAATTTTTTTTATAATTAAAAATATGTATTTATTTATATCAAAATAAATCCCAGCTGTTTATGGTTATGGCAGTACTAATCGCCCGTAAAATATTGCTATGGTTATTTTTATGGTTATGGCTATGGCGTTATGGCCAAGTCACGTCTAACTGAACCTATAAAGAGTATTAAGGAGACGCAGAATTATAGAAATAAAATAAAAACGAAATACAATTGAAATAATTAATGTAGCAAGTTTTTCACCAACAGTATGTTTATATACATACATATGTATACTATCTGAAAACAAAATAGTTGAATAATTTATACCTACCTAGATACCATAATGTGATTAGTTTGATAACAAGTATGAAGAAGTAAAACTGGTGCTTCAAAAAGAGCTTTTAAAGCCCAGTTCGTATATAAGTGTCATTTAGTTTTAAGTTCCATTTAAATACGAAAATCAACTTTTCACAAAAATTTTGAATCAAACTTAAATGCCCAATCTTCTTCATACATATGTCTACCATTTTTTGTGTGCTTGCTTTTGCATTACTGCGAAAAAGGTAAACAAATCATACAGACTAGTATGATCTATTGCATAAAGATGATATTTTAAAATTAGTTGCTAATTTTGTGCTAAATAATAGTAACATATAATAAATACATAATTAAAAATAACATCACATGTAATACAATCACTAAGTTTTTCTATTCCGTTGATAATTTATTTATTTAGTAACTATAGAGTTGCAAAGTATAGGATGCACAGCGTGGGCGGAGTGACAAAGACAATAATGTCCTAGATAGTATTAACAGTACTTTTGTAGCGTCGCTGTGAAAACTATAACGACCTATGCCTTCACATAGGAAGTTTCCACGTGGTTAACAATGAAAAACCTCTAAAAAAAACTGTAAACCAATACAGTTAGTTGAGGCAAATCGATAACCAGTGCAAGCGAGACGCAAAACTCTCGAAGACCGAACAACAAACACAAGCCTGACCGCGAGAGCTGTTCTTCAGCCCAGAGCTGCTTTACGACTGTATGCCGTTTATAAATTTAATATTTTTCTTTAAGAATTTTTCTATGCTTCCAATAACAAACAGCTGTTCTATGAAACACTTTCGAACACTTTCCATTATATTTGGAATTTAAGTGAAGCTGTTATATTTTCATCGCATTTAAATACATAAAAGCAACTACTTAAGACTAAAAAAATTTAAGTTGCATTTATATACAACTTAAAATGAAAATTAACTAATTTTGTATTTAAACATGAAGTGAAAACTGGGCTTAAGTAAAATTAATATAATTTAAACTCATATTATTAATTATATTTAAATCATTTTTCTAAATATAATCACTAAATTATATTTTCATTCAATCATACTAAATTATATTTTCATTCGTCATACATTAACTTTTGAAGAATTTTTCTTTAGTTTCTATTGTTTTTTAATAATCTGACAATACCCTTTTTGTGACACTTTTTTCCAAAATACCCTTTTCATAGCACTTTTTAAAATTTTCGAAGGCAACACTGATTGTATATAATACATAATTTTATTCTTGACAACAACCTCCACCTATACCACCCCCCTTTTCCCCGTCTCAAACATTTTCTATTCTACCTACATACATACATAGGTACCTATACATACGATATGTTTATTTTCTATTTCTTGTTTGTCATTTCCTTGTGTGCAGATGCTTATACATTTCATATGTTATTGTTGTTGTTTTTGGGCCTTAGTACATTCAACCTGTCGCTCTAATGCATTTTTATGTTTATTAAAGTTTTTTTTTAATATTTTTTCGGTGCGAATACAAATTTATTAAAAGTTTCTATGCATAAATATATGAGTAGGTATGCTTGTATGTATGTATATATTCATGTCCGCGAGTTCATGTGTGTGAAGTTTTGTATCAAAAAACAAATACTAATGATGACGTTTTATATTGCAACATTGACTTTTGTTAGTGCTTTATTTATTTATTTTTTCTCATTTTCCGTTTTGTCTTTACCGTTTTCATTGTTCGGTTAAAATTTTTGTTTACAATTTTTTTCCCAATGATTTTTATTCTCTTGTGAGTACGGTTGCCAGAAATATAAATTTATACCTATGCACTCCAAAGAGACGAAATGTAAATTTGGAGATTACTGGAGTAAAAATACAGATTTTTTGTTTTTATATATTTCTTTATAATAATGGCTGAGTTCGTTTAAAATAAAACCCCTAAATTTAATCTCTTTTAGGTATTTTACTTAAAGCTGCATTATTGCTAGTTCTAGATTCCCCAAGAAATAATATCATCTTGACGCTTATGCTAGAAAATAAATGAATGCATTTTTTAAATATCCGATTTCTTTGCATACATACACTTCGTGATTTTATTGTCTGTTTATGTGATATGAAATCCTATTTTTCTTTCTTGTAGTGTAGATAGATATCTATTAATTAATAAAATATTAATTTAAGTAAATGTTTATTTGGTATATATGTACATATACATACATATATTGTATTTTAGTATTTGATGTTGCAGGCAAATAAAATAAAATTCTTTTAGAGGAGTTTCTTTATATTTGGTTCTATGTTACCTTTCAAACTTTTGTATAAAAGTAAAGAAAGAACTCATATATACAGTACCATAAATTACTTGCTTTTTGGGAAAAATAGTTGTTGGAAAATATTTATTTATGTAGTAACTATACAGTTGCAAAGTATAGGATGCACAGAATGGGCGGGGTGACAAAGACCATATGCCCAAGATGGTATTAACAGTACTTTTGTAGCGTCGCTGTGACTAACTATAACGACCTATGCCTTCACATAGGAAGTTTTAACAATGAATAACCTCTAAAAAAACTGTAAACTAATACAGTTAGTTGAGGCAAACCGTTAACCAGTGCAAGTGAGACGCAAAACTCTCGAAAATCGAACAACAAACACAAGCCTGATCGCACTTAAAAAATAATTGCGATGCTGCGAGAGCTGTTTTTCAGCCTAGAGCTGATTTACGACTGATGTAGGAAAATATATACATATATATTTTGTTCGATATTGCCAACATATTGATCAATACTGGATACTCAAACAGAGTTGTTATATGTAAAGAAGAAATTATTAAATTAAATTTACTACCAACCATGTGTGTTTTTACACTTTAATTTTGTTTTAGCTATAAAAGTAAAGCAATTTTTAATAGATGTTTCTGTTTCTACGAACGACATTTTTAAAATGAACTTGCACTTGTCTCTGTGTAAACATAAAAGCAAATTACCAGATATTCGGGAAATTTTTGGACGTTTTTAATGATATGTATACCTACCTACTCAATTTGCTGTAAGTTGTTTACGTCAATGTAGTGTAAAACGCTGTTTGTTGTTCTCTTCGTTTATAAGTATTAATTTCTTTTAGTATTCTTTCGTATACTTCATTTATTTTGCTCCCAGCGAACAATTAACAATTTCCCAGTAAAACGGAAGTGTGCATTTTAGTTGGAAATGTAAAGAAAGAATAACGTAATAATTAACCCAAATTAGATGACTCGTAACTTTATTAATTGACGACGCTCAAACAGACATTTTTCTGCAAGAAGGCGGCACAGTCTTGAGAAAGTGTTTATGCCAACCATTTATATACATATGTATGTACATACATACGAGTATATGTTAATTCGTTATTTTTATAAAAAAATTCTTTTGAGGCTTAGGAGATAAGAATGAAAATTTTTATTGTTATATCATATCTGCAGCTTGTAAATTCACATAATACATAAATACAATATTTGTATATATCTGTATGTGGACGATATGTGTGTACATTGTAAATAATTTAGAATCAGTACCAGTGTGCCCATTTTAGCACTTTCGGTGCTAGATTTATCACTGCTTTTGTTGATTTAGCGGAAAAATGTTCGATTTAGCACTTAGCATATTCCAACTGTTTATTTAGCAATTTCTAGCACTTAAATAATATAGTTTACAATGATGAAAATTTATTATATCTAAAGCTTTTAAACCCTATATTGTCAGATGTACCTACAAAAAAAAAATATATATACATATACATGTATATAAAATGTTTAAGAGCAACAATCCGTCAGAATTACATAATCTTTTAAAAGATCCCTGTTACCAAATTGTTTTTGATCCCTTAAATTCATGCTTATAAGATTTCTTTGCAACAATGCCATATTTTAATTATAATTTTGAAAATTTCCTGAAATGGACAAAGAAATACGAATTGTATATCGCAATTTTATTGCACAATTGATTTATCAGTTACGAAGTTTGTCAAAAAAAATTTCTAAGCTTAAGAAACACAATTTTTTTTTTTTTTATACAAAATAGTTTAAAAGTTGATAAGTGTAAGTTACATGAACATATTAAGGAAGAAATGCTAGACTACGAGTATACGGTAGAGAATGTAACAACTTTGGAACATCAATGGCAAAAGTTAAGTTCATATGAATGGACAAACCGAAATTCCACAATGGAATTTTGGACAAACGTATTCAAGTACAAAAACACATAAAATGGAAGCCCTATTTTTTTGAGTTAGTTTCATTCGTAATGAAGTTTTTGGTTTTACCGTTTAGCAATGCAGAAGTTGAACTGGGTTTTGGCGGAATGAATCTCGTAAAAACAAAAATAAGAAATGGAATAAATTTAGACACTATCGGCTTTATGTATAATCATAATACGTATGTTAACTAACTAGTTGCTAAGTTTTTTGTGTGTAAATTCCCATAAGGGATAGATAGCAGCAAGCTAGTTAGCATACTTTTTTTTTTTATTATACATAAGGCCGTATAAATTCCTTTCTTTATATAAAATGCGGCTTAAAAGGGCTAAACCTATGTTGTCATACTTATACTCGATACGGTATCGGCTGCAAAGTATCGATACCTATTTGGTATCGAAGAAAAATCATCGATACATACTTGTATCCGTCGATTTCTTCATACGATTAGCGACAGGGAGGAACACATAGAGCCAAAAATCAAATTTTTCTTTATGGACTTAATCTTCTAATCCATTGGCTGAAATTTAGGTGTCTTAATTAGGATCCCGGAGGCAAAGGATTTTAAAGCGCAGAAATTTTATCATGACATTTCTTCTACCACATTCACTCAATAGTTTGTCTTGTAACTGTCTGACACATTCAATGGAAGAATAAAAACTTTGTAGCTTAGATGTAAGAGAATTTCTCATTTGATAAAGTCACATAATTCTGGCCTGAAGATTTTTCGAATGGCTTTAGTAACTGTATACATATTTTATATACGAGTATAGTATATATTTTAGTATCTTCATATTTTGACGGCAATTGTATGGTATTTTTTTATGAAATGCAACCATGTACCCGATTTTGCACTGTTTTATTTTATAAAAACTTTGAAAACAAGTAAAATTATCGTAAACATTGTGACAGCAGTTTTTTTTGCCTGTCAATAAGTAAAGAGTATTTCCGACCGATACGAAAATCAAGAAAATCCATGAGTTTGAAGTTCTCTGGTACCTAAGAACTTACTTAGGATTTTGTCCTGAATAATTCGTAGTGTTTACATGGGCAAGTGCGAAAAACTCAATACATTCAAACTTTTTTACTAACACAGTCACAATCGCAGCACTTGCAAACAATCTACTGAACTAAAAAACGGAAGGAACGGAAGGCAGTGATTTTCTGACACATACAGAAAGTCAATCGAAACAACAGTGTTGCCTTGTAACAAGTTTTGCGGACACTAACTGGATTTTTATATAATGCTTTTGCCCTATTTAACTTCTGCAAAATATATTTATAAAATAATTCAGATTTTTTGCTTGAAAATATACAAATCCAGCAGTCTTTGCCGTTTTAAGTTGGAAAACATTAAAAATAAAATTATGGTTTTTTATGGTAATGCAGTTTTTGGAATTTTTAAACTGCGTTTACAAACACTTGTACTTGTAAACGCAGTTTTAAGGTTAGTTTTACCGTCGGTTTAAATATAGGCAGAAGGTGTATTATAATTTTACCATTTGACACTGATTTGATATATTAAGCAAATATTGATTTTTCAATAATATTTCAGGGAATTTTGCTTAATAATAATGTTATATAATTTAATGTTAACATTTATGTATGCACGTTTATTGAAACCATCAAAAATTATTATTTTTCAATTGCAGCAAAAAACTGAATTAAGTCCACCTTCTCATCAGTCATTAATCAATGCCGAAACAACTTCACAAAATAGTCGAGATGCTGTTTTAATAACATCATCGTCGAACACACATTCAACAGCGAACTCCACCAGCTCTGTGGCTAATCAATCGTCCTCGCATCATAAAACGAATGTTAGTGATAGCAAACATGCAACAATATCAGCAACAGCATCAACTACGCATAAAACATCATCGTCAACGTCCTCAATATCGGCCAAAGAAAGAGAAGAGCGTTATGCTGCTGCCCAAGCTGCTATAGCAGCGGCAAATGGTGGCACAATAACAACGACATCAACAACAACGGTCTCTGCAGCATCAACAACAGCTGGGTCAAACCCCGCTGGCAATGCGCCAAGTTTATATGTTTCCGTGCCACTTTCAACAGCGAATGTACCTGGAATAAATATACCCACAAGTTCAGCATCAACAGGAGGTAAATTATTTTCATAAAGACATTTCAAAAAATCATTAATAATGTAATTCTTTTTTTTTCAGAACATACAACTGCACAAAATACCCGCTCAACTAGTCAACAGCAACAATCATCTGCCTCTTCATTAAACAATGCCGCCAACACTAATCTAGGTCGCCAATCACCTTATAATGCTGCAACAGCGTCTCCATCCACAGCCTCAATATCGTCACCTGCCGCTCCACAACATGGTGTCATTTATCAAAGTGGAAAATCGCCGAATTCTTCGGCCTCCCTAACGACATCTTCTTCCACTTCTACTACAACGGTGGGGATAAATCTAACTGCCTCCACTACAGAGACTGGCAATTTAAAAATCAGCTATGAAAAACAATCGTCAAGGGTTAGTCAAATACAGGAACAAGAATCGGCTCCCATACGCAGATCCAGGTTGGTTTATTTATTGTATACTTTTCTTATATCACTGGTTTCAAACACACACATTTACACTTTCGTATTCAATTTTTTTGTTTTTTATTTAAAGAAGGACATTTTTCTTGCAACATAGAAAAAATGTCTTTTTAACACAAAGTAGAGGTCAAACTTGTTTTTGTTAAATTTTATTTTTATATTAAGTACTAAAAAAAAGGGTGGGTGTGATCATTCTTTGTTATTGAAGAAATACACTGAATGTTTCTTAGCTTCATAATTTCTTCAAAATTGCGATATTTTATAAAAATCAGACTATTTAATTCATTGCCTTTGTGAATCACATAAATGAATAAACTGAAATGTGCAAGTGGTGACATGCATTTATAACCAGCAGTCTCGTTGATATGAATCTTTCATTGGCATTATTTATCTTTTTAATGTTAAGGGCTAGCTGAATACTCATATTCATAATAAGTGATTATTTTTGTGCTTGTAAATCAGCGATCATATGCCTCCACACGAGTTAACAGCCAGTTCGCCGATGTCGAAAGGATAAGTTCATTCGCAGTCTAGGCGAAAGAAAATTGATTTGGGTTTTTTCTAACTTTATTCTATACGAACGATGTGTCAAAATTCATTTAAAATACATAAGTTCAAGCGAACGAACAATAGTGATATAGACAGACCCAAATTGATTCGAATGTGAGTGACCAGCTTTCTTTCGCATACATGTTCATTCGATATCGTCGAACAGGCTGTAAGTCAAGTGTCGCTCACGATGCCTATTAAAATGTGCTTCCATTCTCGACAGTAATACTTTTGCAGATCTAGAAATATTAAGATAACTATTAAATGCATTGAAATGTTTTCGACATTGAATCCACCACCAGCAGCAAGCAGCTTAATGCTTCTGTATCGTTAGCATGACGTAAACGATAAAAATTTTCATGATTTATCAGAACTGACCCTTTTTTTTATTACAGTTTATTTAAATAAATGTTATGTTATTTAAGCGATCAAAGTTGTAAAGTTTGACCTCTTCGGTATTGTGTTTAAACATACATATTTGTGCATGTCACTTAATTTATCATTTTTATTTAGTAGTCGTACACATATTTTATTTTATTTATTTATTTTTCCTTATAAAGCATCTCTCTAAGAAAACAAATACTTTGGTTATTATTGGCTTGCAAATATTTTTATTGCTTTTATAAAACAAAAACAAAAATATTGAAAAAAATGCTATTGTTAAATTTATATTTTGTTTAAATTCAAAACAAAATTCTTAAGACTGGTTGCTGTACAAAATTGAGGTTTTTTACTAAGATTTATTTATTTAATTTATTTTGTTGTACTTTGAGGAAAAGAAAAACCAATAAATTTATTATAACTTGCTCTATTTGATTAATTAATATATAAATATGTAAATTATAAATATTCGTTCAAGTTTTCCCGTTCACTTTTGTTCCCTTTTGAAGATTTTTCATTTAAGTAAAAATTAACGAAGTTGTTTAAATTACTTATAACTTTTTTTATTCTAATTTTGGCTTTCAGTACTTTGTAACGAAGACTGGGGGAATTTAAAAGGGAATAGTAACACAAGCAATGTGCCCAATTCGTTGAACTTCATTCTCCATAACCTTTCGCAAAATTGCAGGTGCTATTGTTTTCGTCGCGAATATAGTTTTTTAATTGCTGGAAAATGGACTGAAGCGGATAAATCTCGTGGCGGCCATTTAAAATATCTGTTAAAATAGTCGTTCGCCTAAAATGTTGTGCAAAGGAAACGGAATGTGCCGCGCAGTGTGCGCTTTGGCTCCATCCAATTGGAATCATTCTAGCGGATGGTTTGCCTTTTTGTTTGTTTTTTTAGCTTTTATTTATTTATTGAACCTTCACAATGTGAACTAACAACAATAAGTATTCAAACCTTAATACTAAATTCCAGCCAATGCTAGACAAAAAGTTTTATTTTGCGCATATTATATCGGTAAAACCACCTATTTAATGTTCTGATGGTGGAAAGGGTATCCCTCCTGCTCAACCAGCGTGCAAGAGGATTTCGGCGAAGTTCCAATTTCTAATGTACCTTGCCGCATACTTTGAAAATTCATCTTTTACCAGTGGAACGCACAGATCATTGTGAATGCGGGAGTTTTTTACGTACCATGGTTTGCTTTAAAAGAAATTGTTTTATATGACACACCAGTGACAAGGTCAAAAACAAAAAAAAAAAAATCGCCAAATATATGCAAGCAGTGCAGTTAAGTGAGTGTAATTGCCGCCGTTGAGCTACTTTTGAATTTTTCGTAGCTCATATCCTGAAGGTTTGTCTCTTAGCGAAATAATTTAATTGGAAATGGGCTTCAACGTTTTTAGCAATTGTGTACTGTTCCATTTTAAGTTCCCCAAGTCTTCTTTATAGAAATGAAAAGAAATAAAAATAGTTATAAAGAATTCAAACCCTTCGGTAATTTTGGACCACCCTCTATATCCTTTTTTTAAGAAAAATTTTGTATAAAAATGTTAATGATGGCATTTCATAATCTTATCATTAGGTGGCGCAAAAGTTATCAACCAATGTTATTTGAATGTATATACTACACCTAATCCTTTTTTTACAGTTTTTTTTTTTTTTTTTTTTTTTTTTTTTTTTAATTTTTGCACTGTTAAAATTGCATTTGTTATTTTGTAATATTTTAAGAACATTGAAGCTATGTACCGACCGGACAGTTACCAGACTGCAATATTGTAAGAATTTGTACTGAATAGCCACCATAAGGTCAGTTGGATCCAAGTCGAACTTGGGAGTTGGTATCCTTATGCCATAATATCAAAGAAGCATTAGCTTTAGGCTTTGCAAAGAGGGTAGAATGACGCAGGCGGAAATCAGGACTATACAGAAATCAGGGTATACGGGGAAATATTCGCATTTGTGCTGTTAGTAAGGCTACGTTGAATGCATAAACGTCGTCTGACATTAGTCTGACAATCAGCTTAACTATCAACAAAAAAAAAAAAAAATTGTCAGTTCACCCGGCAGTCAGATGATTGCCAGACTTGAAAGCATTCATATGAATCAGCAGTGTTTCCTCCCTATTGTCAGATGCCTCACAATATTGTTCCTTATAATAATGAGCTAACAATACATCTTCTAACACTGTTCTAGGATAAAAATTGCCCATCTACACAGTTGTAAGACAGTTTTACTGACAGTATTTACTGACAATATTAAAAACGAAGACAGCTGCACTTAGTTTTAATCAGATGTTCTTAAGAGCATAAATTTGAGCCTAGGAAAAAATTTTAGCTAATATCACAGAAAAGTTAGTTCGTCTGGACCATAAGCAGGATTAGGTCGTCGTGTATAAACAAATTTTTTTAATGGCAAATTTTGTTTCGAATTTAATTTTCCCAGTTTTTGAGAAAATATGTTTTGCATGTTAAAAGTCAAAATTGAATCGAAAACAATGATAACGTACAACAGATTGAAAACTTTTGCGTGATTTTATACTAATGCACATTTCTTTTGTTTGGGTCCTTAACTTCTGTTAATTGTTTTTTATCATTTCAATTTTAATTTTTAATTGCTTTTTTTGTTTTTTGAAAATCAAAGGATATTGTTTTTCAATTGTTGTTGTTATTTTCATTACCGCATCTTCCTGTCATCCTCCCACCAACAATTTAACTCATACAAACATATTTTCCTAGAACTTTCATACAAAATTAATCATTAAAAACACAGAACTCTTTTTTTTTTAAATTTATGAAAAGAAAGATTTTTGTGGTGACTCATTAAAATTAAGAAATGATAAAAATGCCAAAGAAAGTATAAAATTTTCCTTTTTTTCTCTCAATTTTGTTTTCTCTGCTCAAAAATAAAAAATAATAATAATTAAAAAACGACACTAAAATTTTTGATTTGTGTAAATTTATGAAAATAAATCAAATAAAATGTGAACAAAACTTCATTTAAACACTATTATTTGCAAACGAAAAAAATTGGAATATTTTGAAATTAAAAGATCACGCTCAGGTGAAAGTAGTATGTTGCAAGCCCAACAACAACAACAACAACAGCAGCAACAACAACAGCAAAATAGTCAAAAATCAAACTCCAGATCGGGCAAAAAAAGAGCAGCCTCGAATAAAACACAAATGAGCACAAACACTGACAATTCAAATCCACCTCAAGAGAAACAGTCGAAAACATCATCAGCCAATACATCTACAGCATCATCTTCATCACCCGTACCACCTGCACATTATCGCAGCGATTTGACAACGCCAACACCGCCACCTGCAGCTCCCTCCCCCTTGTCATTGCCGCCTCCCAGTAGTACACCCACAACGTCGACCCGCAATTCAACACCTACATCGACACCAACGGTTACACCTTCCGCCTCACCGGTTGTTATGATGCAAGGCACCCATACCAGTGGTAGTAACGATTATGGCACAACAAATGCTGCTGTAACCAGACTTCAAGCGGCCGCCTCCTCCTCTTCATCATCGTCATCTTCGTCGTCTTTGTCATCAATATCATCATCCCCCTCAAATACTACTACTAGTGGTAGAAGAAAAAGTAACACTCCTTCCTCACCTTTGCCACCAACATCAAATGTTAATGCTACTTCTACTAACAACACAGCAACCAATCTATCAAACTCGAATAGCAATAATAGCAACAAAAATAATAACAGCAACAATGACCAAAGCATTTCCTCTTCTTCTACTTCTTACACTAAAAATTCAAGCAGTAGCAATTCTAACAATTCATCTGGCACAGCAAAAAGTCTTATAAGTAGCAATAGCAATAATAATAACTTAAATAATAATAGTAGTAGCAGTAGTAATAGCAATAGTAGCAATAATAATCATAACACAAATAGCAATACAGATGTTGCAGTTGCACCTTCAGCACCTTCAACTACTAATACAAACAATAAACCCTTAAATAAAAAAATGTTAAGAGCCCAACAGAATCATTTGCAACAACAAATGGCTGCTGCAGCTCAAGCCAGCAATGCGGCAAACAGTCACAGTTCTGCAAACAGCAATAACAGTACCAAACCACAACAGCAACGGCAACAACAACATGTATCGCCTGAGCGTTTGACCAAAACCAACAATAATAGTAAAACAAGTAACGGCAGTAATAATAACAATAATACCGCTTTTACAAACACTTCTAATGCTTCTGCAACATCTGCTTCATCATCTATTACTAAAACAAACTCTTCTTCTACTACTACTAGTTCCATTACTTCACACTCTTCCTCTTTAAATCCTCCCAATACTTCTAACAAAAATACTAATTCCGCTAATTATAACACTTCCTCTTCTACCTCCTCCTCCTCCTCCTCCACCCCTTCCTCTTCTAATAACACTTCAAATAAGTTGAATTCAAAAAAATTGTCGCAACAACAACAACTGCAACAAAATGTTGCTGTTAATAGCAATGATGATAATAATGATATAATAGAAATTTTGCCATTAACTACCATTTCTACAAATTCTCTTTCTTCTTCTACTACCACCCTGCCTATAACTACAACTACATCAACAATATCCAACTCTGCCGCCACTATAACCACCACCGGCCACAATCAAAATAACCAAAATAACAAAAATACTACTACTACTTCTACCAACAACATTCCCACCAACACCACCATCCAACAAAACACTAATAATAACCACAACCCCACCACTGCTACTACCAACAATAACAATTCCAATGTCACCGCCGCCAATACCACTTCTACCACTACCACTACTACTACCGCTACCACTACCACTACAATCAATAAACAAAACAACACCAATAATCAAACGTCAACATCATCATCATCATCAACAACCTCATCAAATAAATCGCATAAAAACTGTGCGCCATCCTCCAACACATCATCGTCCACAACGAATTGCAACAACAACAACAACTCCTCCACCACAACTTCTGCAAACACTAGAACTCCGGATAGTGGTGTATTCTCTTCTTCGTCATTTAATATCAGCAGCAACATCAGTACTGCCAGTTCATGTTCATCTTCATCTCTAATCGGGAGCGGAGGTGGTCTAAAATTCTCATATGAACCCCAACCCGGCGTTGCAACACTACCGCCCAGTATTGATACCAATCTAACAGCGGTCGCTACCACCATTAAAGATTCGCCACCCAGTTCACCTGGCTCGGAGGCGGGTTCACAACGTAAACGTGGTCGTAAAGCAAAAGATTTAACCCATCCCACGAACAACTCCTGCACAAATCTTGTGCATGTAGCGAATGATCTCAAAGACATAAAAGTATTTCAAAATGGTGCTCCTGCCGCCGCCACTTCTAGTGCAGCTGTGGCAGCCGCAGCCGCTGCGGTCTCATCGCTAGCACCAACTTCTGCAACAACATCTACAATGATAAACGTAACTTCGGCTGCTCATATGTTGGGTAATCAAATAAATCCAAATAGTAGTGTGGCCCAAAAACTGTCGGATCAACTGAGCATGGAGATTCAGGACCATAGTATTTACAGTGCTGATCCGCCGACGCCACAATTTGTCGGCGTGCCATTTCCGGGTAAAATGGTAAGTGATATTTAATCAATATACTACATGTCTTGTTGTTTATTATAAATAGAAACGAATTAAGAAGAACAAGTTTAGCACAGACCAATTGCATAAAAAGAAAACTGTATATTGGCTAGTTCTGTTAAGACTCATCAATCATTTTGAAAGTACATTGGCAAATGCTGAATATATATTTCGGACTAGCCCGAGCGAGCTCTCAAAAGAACATGTCGTGTACGACATTCCAATAAAATTGTTTTAAATTGAAGATTAGAAATAAAAATTAAGGAGAATTCATTCAAGTGATCACAAGTCCACGGAAAATACAAATACCATACTTCCATTTTCAGTTCTCTTTTATTTAAAACATAATTTAATATAAAGTTAAATGTTTGCATATATTTTCCGGAAGCTTTTCAGCCTTCTGATAAGTAGATAGGTCGGTCACTACAACACGCCAACATCTAGACAGCTAGAAATCACTCAAAGACCAGCTATATAAAAATTTAAGTTCGAATTTTTGATTGTTTATGGCTCTTTTTATAAAATTATATGGTCCTCACGCAAGTTTTTAAATCCCTTCAGTCAAAAATTATAACTATTAAGGAAATTTAAACGCCCGGAATACTTCATTGTAATTGCTTTTTTAGTGTTCTGGCTTCTCCTGTAAAAATTGAAGTTACGTTCATTTGCTATGAAAACGTTTTTCAGCCGTGCGGTTAGTCTGTGAAACAAGTTGTCTGCAGAACTGTTTCTTGTCAATTATAACGTTGGAAAGTTCAAGCCGAATGTCCATAACAATGCCATCCTTTTCTTCCTGCTCATAACCGATTTTCCTCGTTCCAGTAGAATGCACAGCATATTTAGGGGCCACCCCTTGAGTTCTATTCCAAAACAAAAAAAAAAAAAGTGACATTGCTTAATTTGTAAAAAACTTGTATTATTCGATATTTGAATAATGAACAGTTTGAAAAAAAAAGTAAAACCAAAAAAAACCCCTGTAAAAAGCCCGTCCATTCGATCATGTACATATGTGCCATCATATGGTAGAGTAGTTTACGTCAACTTATTGTATTATATTACATTGGGAGCTTCAAAAGTCAACACGTCTAAATGCTTCTTAACCGTGTAGAGAAATCTTCTTTTTTGACGATATTATGAGCACTTTTTAGCTTAAGTGTTTAGAGCAAATAATGCATTTATCAAAATATCTTTTATGAACATAAGCTTTATTTATAGTTCACCAAACAAAGTAACTTTTTAAAGTATTTTATGTCTTCATTAGTTTTTTTTTTAGTTAAATTTAATAATTGCATAGGTTTATCTTAAGTTAAGTTCAACAGAAGCGCTTGAGCTTCTTATGCTGCTATAAAATGCAGCTTTCAGTATTGCAAAAGCGCTTAATCAGAGAGGATATAAAATCTTTTGAATTAATTTTTTTAACGCATTTGCTTTAAGCATCTTCTGAACCTCTTACTATTAGGATAACACTCTATATTATCCTATTTATATTATTAAAGTTCTTGAAGAAAAGTTCAACAAAAATGGCAATGTCTCGAAACTACAATATCCTACATAAGCTACTATTCCATATCAATACAACATTGGAGTAAATGAATTTTCAATGGCTGGCAGCCTGTTAAACCTACTCTTCCATATTGGTACTAATATATTTGTGGGTGGTGTAGTTATTGAGAATCGGAATCTCTAGATGCTTTGAAAATGAAAATTTAGTGTGCTGATTTCTGGACTGCGTTACACTGTTTTTTTTTTGCTCTCTGATTTCATGAGCAATCTCACTCCCGAAACCCGAGTTTTTTTACGTAGTACGCATTCATCGTACAGAGTTCATCCGTTCATGGTGAATTGACCAGTGAATTGCTCAATTTTTTATTATTATTTGTGTTTGTGTATTATAAATTCAATAAAATATTCGAATTATAATACAAAAACAAATTTTCCTGAAGAAGTCTTCCGAGCGAAGACGAAATATTGAAAAATTCAATAACAATTTTTTTTAAAAAACCAAAAAGGAACTTGAGCTGAAAGAATTTATTGCAAATTCTCGTATTATATAGGAATGCTTTTCATGCAAATCGGGATGCTACGGGATTCCAAAGAAAAGTAAAAAAACATACTAAATGAGTACTTTGCTTACGGATAGATATTTTGTAGACTAAAGAATACATGAAGCTAAATCAAAGCATAGCAAAAAATCAAATGATAGCTATCAAAGCTCTCAGTTAGTTGAATGACGTACTATGTAACTCAGCATTAAGTATGCAAATAAAAAACAGCTGATAGCAGGATTTAACGTGCATTGCATAACTTAACATTTTTCATGCGGTTAAAGTTTTTACACGCTTGATAACCGTGGACAAATTAGCGCGTTTTAAGTAGTAGTATTTTCCTCAAGTAGCGTTATGTTTTCCATCTTGTGTACACGGTTTTTTCTTTCTTTTGAATGTTCTTGCCAAGGCGAATTTATACAGGTGAATGCAAGCGGAAAGGCGAATTCAGTTCTATGTATCTTGTTACTGTAAAACATATCGTGAATGTCAAAATCTAAATTCGCCTAAGATTGTTCAGCTGGGAAAAAAATGTATATAAACGTTAAATATAAACTTTTATAATTGTTTGTAATTAAAATCACAAATTATATTAGTTTTTCACTTTTAAATTCACACAAATTTCTTGAAATTACACTAAATCATACAAAAAAAATCTTCAGATTAAAATGACGCGAAAAAGTTTGTAAACAAGAGAAAAAAAATTTGACAGTCTCATTGGAAAAAACGCGAGAAGCAAAAAATAATCACCTGTGCTGTTAAGTTCAGCTTGTAATGAATTCGCCTTGGTTCTTGCTATGTAATTTATTACTTTGCAGTGTGGGAAGTGTTGGAGCAATCTCTGTTAGTCTGAGCAGTGTCGAAGGTATATACACTGGGCACTTATCAGTTTTAACTAATTTAACTCTTAACCTTTTTAATGTTGTGATAACGTTTGTTTTTATCTTTCTATTGGCAGTTTTAAGTCAAACGCCCACAAACACTTGTACCTTTTTCCGCCTCCTCATAATCTGTTTTTCTAGTTCCAGCTTAATACAATGCGTATGTAGGGGTCATACCCTGAGTACTAGTCCAAAATAACGAAAATAAATAAAAAAACAAAACAGCCTAAAATCTAGGCACTAAAGAGGTGGCGTTTTACGCACTATTTTTGGTTGTATCTACAAAGAAACATACTGGCGTGTCTCAGAAATTAATTTCGATCGAAATCAATTTCAATTCCGAGAAAGCCTCTTCAGAAAATTTAAATCGTTAAATTTTCTCTAAATGAAATCACTTTCATTTTTGCAATCGAATTGGAAGTTATATATGCTATAGCATTAAAACAAGTACAAAACATTTCTATTCCCATAAAGAAATCTATTTTTTTTTTTTAACTATGAAACACAATTTATTGATATTTTTTATTATTTCCAAAAACTTTTTATGTTTGAAGTAAAGAAACATAAGGAGCAAAAACTTTAATCAGGTGCTGCTTGAAAGTGGATCTGATACATTCCTTGAACTCCTTCGTCACAATATTTCGGTGGATTGTTCCCGTCTTTGTGCGTTTAACACTGCAACAACTGGAATGCCAGGCATTTTGCTTAAATGTTTTAAATTTTGTTGAAATTAGTTTGAACAAATTTTTGCGCTTTCGCACTTTATTGCTTTAAACATATGTTTTTGTTCTGATTTGAAGATTATTACAAAATATTGCCACATTTACCATAAAAATACCAAAGATAAACTTTGTCGGAATGAAGTAAATCAATCAAAATCTGAAGAAGGCAAAACAAAATCGATCGAAATGAAAATTCGTAATCAAAACCCTTAAGAATAATTTCTGTGACAGGCCTGATACATTTTGCGTTGAGCTTAGTTTTATAGGAGAAATTCATTACGTTTAAGCCAGTTTTGAACGTTTAGTACCAGATTTATGCTCTCCAGCCTAGTATTGGGAAAGTTTCTAGCGTCCGATGGTAAATCTACTTTGGAAACAATTTACTTTTTGATGGGTAGCATTCACTTCATAACTAATGTAAATATGAGCTTGATTGCTGAAAGAAGTAAATTCAAAATAGGAGTAACGACCGCACGACGCTTCTTGGAATTATGCCGGAAACTTGCATAACTGCTAAGCCAACCTCTTGAAAGTTGGAACTTTATTTCGATAAAATATATTTTACTTAGCAAGAAAAGTAAGCCAACTTATTTGATAATTCGAAACATTTTTTTTTTATTAAAAATTAGCGCAACACTTCAACCCCTGCTGCAACATCATCATCAGTCGCACCTACTGGACCCAGCCCACTGGCTTCAATGTTTGGTAGTGGAGCCAATGGCAATCTAGCCATACCACAAAGTCTAGAACAGCTATTGGAAAGGCAATGGGAACAAGGATCACAATTTTTAATGGAACAAGCCCAACACTTTGACAGTAGGTTCAATTTTAGTTAGCTTTAATTTCAATACATTTTTATGTGCTTATGTATTTTCTATTTTACAGTTGCCTCCCTCTTATCTTGTTTACATCAATTGCAAACGGAAAATGTACGTTTAGAAGAACATGTCTCCAGTTTAATAGCACGTCGGGATCATCTGTTAGCTGTTAATGCCAGATTAGCTATACCCTTGAATACGAATACAACACAGAGTCAAGGTAAGTAAAAGATGTGTAACAAGAAATAGAACAGAAAAAAAAGAAAACATTTTTGGCTTGATAAAATGCAGAATAAAGGGATGAATAAAAGAAAAACGAAACATCGAAAGCGCGAAAAATAAAACTCTGTCTGTTGTTACATCTGATTCATAAAAAGTTCTTTAAAAAAAATTAACCAAAATTTTTGTTGTCTTGCAAAAAGAAAATGGCTTTTAAACAAAGAATAGAAACGTACAAACCAATTAAATACATATGTATAAATTATAATTAAGAAACCAAACATCCTTATAACTTATCTTAAGATCTTGGCTTTAATTTATATCCCATAACTTTATAAATACATACTTAATACTTTTTCTAAAATTTAAGTTATTTTTATGCAGTTATTTAAAATGTATCAGTCACTCATCAATCGCCCCCTCCTCCTATAAATATTAAATAATATATTATACAAATATGATTATATATGTATGTATGTATGTTGTTTATTGTTTTATTTTAATATTATTTATAAATTGTATGTATATATTATAAATATTATTTTATAAAATTTCTAAAAACAAAAGTTAAACCTATTCAAATTAATACAATTCCCTTTTATTATACACTTTCTGCCTAATAATAATAATTTGTAATTATTTCTTAATTATACATATATATATGTATATTTAATGCTGACAATTTTTACTACATAAACTTATTTTTGTTTAAACTAATTTTAAATGATATTAAAATTTATTTTTATTATTTAGCTTATTAATGTTCTCTTTTTAAATTTAAATTCTAAAATTTTATTTTTTTAAAAAATAAATAAAAGTTAATTCTATTTTATTATTAATGAAATAAAATAAAATCAATTTAATAAAGAAAAAATTTTTCAAACAAAAACCAAATCGAAGCAATTTTGCTTTTCTTTAATATTTTTATTTATTTTTTAATGGTGGCGCATGTTTTTGTTTTATTATTGAAAAACTTCCCTGTTATGGTCACTTCTACTCCCCCTCCACCCCCACTACCATGGCTTTCTTCTTGGTTTATTGGATCCATTTACAAAAATTTTCTCATCCATTTTTACACTTCTTTATGATGAACAATTTATTATAAATGTACATAAATATGCACTTTTATTTACTTTATCATTCACATGTAAGTATTTTTATACCAAGTGTGTTATTGTATAAAAGTTTTTGTACTAATTTAACTTTTATTATGTATAATCTGTAAACAAATAATATTAGCCAATCTTATGTACAATACATACTCGGCAGTGAATTCAACATAATTAAATTCTTTGAAGAGTTTTAAAGTCACTAGTTATTTATACACGAAAAGGAAAGAAGAAAATAATCAATCGTTTTACATATGTCGTAGTCGAACTCGAATTTAAATTTTGTTGATCTTAGGTAACACTTTCGGCGGAGTGTTTGCTTAGTAGATTTCAATATATAGCAGATATATACATCCCAATTATGAATATTTCCACGGAATTTATTTCTCTCGGAATTTATTCCTCACGGAATTTAATTCTCACATAAAGTACTTTTCTCAAATCAAATTAAAGACAAAAATACAATTTTTGGCCGTAACAATTAAAGAGTTGATCACCCTTTAGTGTTTTCAACGAATGGAGATAAGAAAACATAAAAAACCCTTATACTTAATATTTGTTCATAATTGGAGGAAAGGGAAAAGTGATAAAATTCCTACGGCATTTTTATTTATAATTAGGCTGATAGGATTCTCTTCATTTAAACTATCAGGTATATTTTCAATATCAAGTGTTGGTATTTTCGGGCTAATTACCAGCGTTGTCAACTTTGAATTTTCAAAACGCGTTATTTCTACAAAAACGCACCGAATTTTTAATTTTTCTTTTAATTTCTAAAAATACATTTTGTAATATAAAAAGTATAATATTTTCATATTAAAAATATGATAATGAAACTCTTTTCAAGCGACTATTATACACTCAATCTGGGTCTGATATCAAATTCGTTCAATACCTAGAACTCGTGTTTGTCAAACTTGGCCTCTAGTACGATCCTGTTACTTTTATTAAGATAATGGTATCTTTACAATAATTATAACGATATTTTATCAAATTTATTATACAGTGAAATCAGCTGGATAATAAATTAAGCTTTACTGCCTATTATCAGATACACAAAACTACAGCTGCTTGCCGTAGTTAAAGTTATATTGCAAGGGATGAAATATGCCGAAAGAATTACGATTATCGGATCATGAAAAGTTACAGAATCGCACTACAAATTCGACTAATAGCAATGTTACTAAACACAGTAAATTTCATTTGTGTTTTCGTAAGCGAACAATACTGAAGTGGGTGTCTTTTAAAGAATTTATTGCCAGAATTACAAAAACTAAAAGATGAAGTTTACCATAATCAGTATTTAATGCAAACGTTTTGAAATTTCTTTTTTAATAATTTGGTAATTTATCAATTACCAAAACAGTAACGAATTCACCCGCCTTTATAAATACGAACTTCACCATTCAGTGACTGCATTTATTGCAATATTTGACAAACTTGACTTTGACTGCTTTGTACATATAATATGGTGCATTTTCCACATTTTACTCATAACTTACTGATTATGCTGTGCAAAAGGAAACAAAAAGTTGAGTTGAATTTGATTCGGTGCCACCGAAAATTATAAAAAAGCACACCACGCACCCACTAAAGAATTTTTCGCACAAATACTTTTAAAAAGTACCAAAAACGGTGCGAAACGCACCGAGTTGACAACGCTGCTAATTACAGATATGATTCTCTTCATTTAAATTATCAGGTACATTTTCAATATCAAGTCCATTGAGTCCATTTGCAATAATTCTGGTTAAGGGCTTCAAAAAAAAATGTGCCAATATGTTGGCTTAAAAGCTCAACTTAAGTCACAAAGTCTCAAATCTGAGCATGTAAAGAACTTTTAAGAAAATATTTAAACAAACATCGTTAGAATTACCCTCACTTATATTTCCATATAACTAAAAATATCTGTTTTATTTTTAATAACCAAGCTTCTTGTCGAATTTTACATTACAAACCGGTATACGCAATGCCTTAAATTTGTAATATAGATTTCCGGTAGTTATATATCTTCCGAAAAGCGAAATCTGCAATGCCATTTATAAAAAGTGAAACAAGTTTATCTTGACTGCGAAGTATATAATATGGCCGATTGAGTTAAATCCGATCAATAGCTCTAAACTCATTTCTTTCACTTAGTGCCTTTTTGCCTAGCCTCAAAGAGTTTCCCATTTTGAATATGTATATTTGTATGTATAGTTATAAATTGTTGAGAATTTAACGTTTAGCTTTCGTTTCAAATAAAGAAATGGCTTCAAAAAGTGGAGTTGTAAATGAATGCATCTCAAGAAACAAATATTAAACATGACATGATCTATAATTTTGTTTTTAAAAAAATTGTTCTAATAATGCAAATTATTTGGAAAGCATTGACCTGTTTTACAAATGGTTCTGTTACGGCAAAAAATCGAATTTCAGTTCGAATGCCAAATTTCTGCTTAGAGCGCTTTTACATTTGGACAGACGATGGGCAGACAGACGAAATTTGATGGTGCTGTAACGAAAATTTTCGGTGGGGGAGAGTGTGTAGTACACGACTCTCTGTACTAGACATTTGTGGACATTTTTTCTTTCTCTTTTTAACTTTTCGCATTTTTTATGTTGTTGCTTCATATCATTATTCTCATATCAACATCAACTTCATATAAACACACTAGCTGTGCTTAAAAAAACAACAACAACAAAAAAGAAAGAAAAGAGAAACGAAAATTTCTGTCTGTCTATTAATTTCTTAAATGTAAAAGGTTTAGGCAAGACCAAAAGAGAAATGAAAAAATGTCTGCCCATCGTCTGTCTAAATGTAAAAGCTGAGTTAACGGAAATACAGTGCGGCAACAACCGCAATTGCTTTCGGCATTACCATTTTTTTTTTTTTTTTTTTTTATATTGGACCAGTACTCAGGGGATGACCCCTACATATGCAGTGCATTGTACCAGAACTAGGAAAATAGGTTGTGAGGAGGGGGAAAGCGGGAGTAGTGTTTGTGAACATTTGACTTGAATCTTCCAACGTTATAACAGACAGGAAACACTTCTGCAGGCAACTTGTTCCACAGACGAAGCGTGCGGCTGAAAAACGAATTCTCTCTGTAATGCGTAGTACGATTCCCCGGGCAATCGACCACAAATGGGTGAGCTCTAGACGATGAACGCGTGCTACGTAAAAATGTGCGCGTTTCGGGAACAAGATCCCTAATCTCGTCAGAGCAAAATCCATTGTAGTATCGATAGAACAGAGTAACGCATCCCACACTGCGTCGATGCTCCAGTGAGTCAATAGAGTTGGATACCCTACTGTCACCGATGAGCTTCTTCGCCCTCTCCTGCACACGGTCGAGTATCCCCAAAACAGACTTTGAGGCACCGGCCCAAACATGAGAGTTGTATTCCATTTTCGGTCGGATGTAGGTGGTATAAATAGTAAGGAGGTCGGATGGAGTGAAGTACATCTTACACCGTTTCAAAAAACCGAGGCACTTGAATGCTTCTTTAGAGATATGAAAAATGTGTTCATTCCAGCGAACGTCACACTGTATCTTCATTCCAAGAACATCAAGAGCATCCGATTCTTCAATATTTATACCATCCATGAGTACAGATGAAGCAGCATTAGCGGTCGTTTGTTTGTGCGTCAATAAGCAACACTGGGTCTTACGAGCATTAAAGGCGACCCTGTTTTTACGACCCCATTCAGAGACCAATAGAAGATCACTATTCAGTGAATCATTCATATTTAGTCTCTTGGCAGCGATCTCTGATAGGCTGGGCCTATATCTAAAAGAGTACGAGTGACAAATGCTGCTGTCATCCGCGAAAGAGTGGATAGGATTGGAAGTTTGGTAGAGAAGGTCGTTGAGGAAAATAAGAAATAGGGTAGGAGAAAGAACGGAGCCTTGCGGTACCCCTGAATTAATCTTGAACTCGTTTGATGAGACCCCATCTATAACAACTCGTATAGAGCGGTCTCTGAGAAAGCTCGATATAAACCGAGAGAAGTCATCACCGACACCAAAAGCAGTAAGTTTTGCCAATAGTGCACCATGCCACACTCTGTCAAACGCTTTTGAAATATCAAGAGCCACCACCCTACTTTCACCGAAATGATGGATTGAGTGGCACCATTTCTCTGAGAGATATGCCATAAGATCGCCAGTTGAACGACCCTTACGAAATCCATATTGACGATCACAAAGTAGTTTATGCGACTCCAGATACCTCATAAGGTGATGGTTAACCATGTTTTCCATTACTTTGGAGAGTGTAGAGCAAATTGCAATTGGGCGGTAATTTTCGGGGTTATTTGCCATACCCTTTTTGGGTATTGGTGTTACATTAGCAACCTTCCAGCACGATGGAAACTCACCAGTATGGTAAAGTATGCTGAAAAGGCGTGCTAATGGACGCGCAAGCGTAGAAGAGCACTGCTTCAAGACCAGTGCTGGAATGCCATCCGGTCCAGGAGTTTTGTTTATATCGAGGTCTTCCAAAACCCTTTTAACTGCTCGCGCCCGGAAGAATATCTTCGGCATAGTTACAGATACTCTTTCGAGCTCGGGAAGTGGCTGACTGCTTTCCGGCAAGCAGGAATTGCTTGCAAAGATTTCAGCCAACAGGTTAGCTTTGTCAACCGGGTCTGTGAATGCTTGGTCATTCTTTAAAAGAGTTGGAATTGATGAACTAGCACTGTTCTTTACTCTCTTAACGAAAGACCAAAAGGTCTTACTGCCCCGAGGAGCTGCAAGGACCTTGGCACGAAGGCGCTGTTCGTGAAGAGACTTTTCACGCCTAAGTACCTTGGCACACGAAGATCTTGCCTTTTTGCGTAGCAAATCAGTGTCTGGTGTTTTGTTTAAACGCCAGTTACTGAATGCTTCCTCTCTGGATCTGACTGCGTTTTTGCACGTCTGATTAAACCAAGATTTTGCTTTTGGTTTAATCGAAATCTGCTTGGAGGGGATGAATGTTTTCATCCCTAGCAATATAATGTTCTCGACCATTTTTGCTGAAGCATTTATGTCGTTATCTAGAAAACAAAGTTTCCAATTAAAATGCTCATAAAATTGGTTGAGCTCAGCCCAACGCGCCTTTTCGTAAATAAATATTGAACGTTTCGTAGCTGATTTTGAAACGTTACGAAGTCCCGAAATCGAAAAGGTGGCAGAAATGGTGCAATGATCCGAATTGCCGAGAGGTGCACTAACTCTGACTTCATACTTTTCAGGGTGTGAAGTCAGGAATAGGTCAAGTGTGTTTGAATGGTGCCCTTCAACACATGGAATATGCGTTGGCTCATTCACTAATTGCGCTAGGTGGTTGTACGCAGCGAATAACTCGACATATTGGCCTTCTGGAGTTGTATGACTCGAGTGGCGAAGCCAGGATGAGTTGTGAACATTGAAATCACCAGCAACAACGATTTCACTGCTCGGACAACTTTCCAGGATCTTCGATATGGAGTCGGAGAGGGCATCGAAACCAGAAAAGGTAGTATCCCTCACCGCATTTGGACTTCTGTATAGAAACCCGAAATGCAAAAAGTGTGATCTGATTTTGAATTTAACCCAAAGACAGGTAAATTCTGCATCATGCATGCTTAATGGTTGCTGGCATTGGAACACAACTTCATTGCGAATGTAAATTACAAGGCCCCGATGGAAGTTAAAGAGGGATAGGAATTGATACCCAGGTATATGAAAATCCTGTGGATCAGCATTCTCAGATACCTGGGTTTCACATAGGGCGAAAATATCCGGCCGATGGAGACACGTGTGAGCATAGACGGAGAAGAAGTTCGTTCTCAGCCCACGTATGTTGCAAAAGTCTATTCTAAAGTTTCCCGCCATTGCGATAGAAAAATCATGTACAAATGCTAATTCTGCTGTGCTGGTGAGGCCGAAGTTAACTTAATTGTTCATTCGACTGTATAGTATCCAGTGTATATACCTTCGATACTATACAGTCAACAACAGTCAACCCCATATCACCAACATTGCAAAACAATTATTTGGTTTTTATTTTTTTTTTTTTTTTTTTTAAAAGGTATGTTGCAGGATTATGGAACAATGCCTGTAAAAGGGCCATAAAAGCCCTGATCTGGCCATTTATCTATATTATTTAGATTAAAAAGTTAATTATTATTATTTTTATTATTATTATTTTATTATTATTGTTGTTGTGGGTGTTTTCTATTTTTATTTTTATTTTTTTATTTTATTTTATTTTATTTTTTCTGTTTGTTGATCTGTCTGGTTTATTGGGTAGCAGCATGTATGCATAATTGTTTGTATTTGTTAATTGTATGGTTTATTGCATTTGTTGTTGGTAGTCGTATTTATATTTATATTGTTGTTGTTTAGATGCATGTTTTTAAGAGTTTTATGTTATTTTTTTTTCACCCGTGTATTTTGTTGTTTTATTTTTAAAAAGATTTTTAACTGTTTATTTTATTTGGTTTTATTTTTATTTATTTTATTTGCAATACAAAAAAGCAACACACAAAATAAAAATTAAGGAAAAAAAAAACAAAAAAACACTGAACGCGGATAACACTTAATACGTGTTCACAACACAACGGACAGAACACTACTGTCATAGTATACTGCATTATCATTTGCAGCGCTTGATAATATCGACTGTTTACGCAACACAGTCAAGTGAAAGTGTATTTTTGAAAACTATCATTGAAATCTTCATTAAAGTCAAGGTGAATTAACGTCTCTACAATGTGAAAGCGCTACGGCATGTGACAGTTTTTTGCTTCTTCAAAAGTTTTGAATTAATTGTGCAATAACAGACGAGAACATTTTTAGTCCGAACAATTTTTTATTCTTTTAAGAACACACGAGACTAATTCATCCGGCATGTTTACGTATACACAGCACTGTACGTGTATTAGTATTTTTGTACACATCTGATTGCTTGTTTTGTTGTGTTTGTATTGGTTTTGAGCTGCTTGTGCCGGCATAAAGCTGGTTGAAAAAATTATACCGACAAAATATCACTTTCATCCCCCCGTTTGCCAAGAAGCTGCAGGACAATTGTTCTCGCCTGTTATTACACATTCACTTAATCTTTCTGAAACAGAATGAAAGGTTCACACAAATGAAAAATATTTCCTAACACTATAAACAAAGCATCAACTAGATGTACGAGTATGCCTTTGTGATTGTCACGAAGTCTTTTATAGTGTTCACGAAGTCATTTTTAGTGTACATATGACGGCTTCGTAGCAGCTGAATTTTGTGTCCTATACCTGTGAGCATAGGAAAATGGTTTAGACATACGTTTTATTTGGATAATATAGTCTATTGTATTCCCATAAAAAATTTAACTATATTTGCCCACAAAACAACAAAAAGCAGTCCTTGACCGTGTGGTCAGGCAACTTTTGCTTCGCTTATCCTATTTTATATTCTTCGTTTTTAAAACTTAGAAAATTTTTAAACTGTTTGTTACACCTCAATTCATAAGAGGAATTTTACGAAGAGCTGTGAGAGGGGTAAACACTTGCGTTTTCATATTTCTCTTTATATAAATCTTTCTTCTTTGAACTGGCAGGTTGAAAGTTATTATCAATTTTCACGAGGCAACTTTAGTTGCGTAAGTCTTGAGTTTGTGGACAAATAAGTGCGGGAAGAGTGGGAAGTGTAAAAATGAGTACAGACTTGCTTGTACTCGAAAAGTCGTTTTGCGATGTCATTCGTAATAGTGAATGGCCAATGTAAGCGGCTTGCGGCAACGAGCGGCAACCACCTGTTCTATTTGCCGCTTGAGTTTATTTGTTGTAGGCAAATGAACGCGGCTAATTGAAGAAAAATTTTTGCTTCGAAGATTAAACAAAAAAACATTTTGATATTTTTTAAAGCCAAAATAAATAAACAAATTCAATTGTTGAAACTTCAAAACCGAAAATTAATTTTTGTATTCTATTTTTTTCCTTTACTTTTTGATTTGACAAATTGAAGCGGCAAAAAAAAAAAGTTAAACTGAATTCAGCATTCCGCTCGGCCGCCTTTAACGGCATTGCCAAATTAAATTCAATATGTTGAAATTTATGTACGAATATTTTTATAAAAAATATAATTTTTTGTAAATGGGTCACATTGTTGCCGCCCGCTGCCGCATGCCGCTTACATTGGCCTTTCACTATAATTCGTAGGAAATTTTACAATTGCTTACATTTGTGTTTCATTTATGTATTGATTGTTGTAATATTTTAATTCATTTAAAAAAATAAATTAAAATACAGGACAACCTCAAAAAAACAGACAGCAGCATTACTTTGGAAGAAGTGAAAATTAAATGGAAAATTTGAGAATGCAGTACATGCAAGATTAAGAAAGTGTAAGCAATAGGAAATGAAAGTTGCTCAAGTAAAATTGCTGTGTGTGAACATAGAAAGAAAATTCGATAGGAATTGCGCAATTAAACTTGCCTCGTGAAAATTGGGACTTAGTAAAATGCGAGTATTGTTGGAAACTAAAGACAAGATTTGAAAATCTTTTTACGAGTGCAAATGGTTTTTGGTTGCAACTTAAAAATGAGTTATTATGAAAAAAAAACGACGCTACTCTATAATTATGGTATGAATTCGGTGAAATTTTATTTTCCTAACTTTCTCCGATTTCTACAGTACAATAAAATTATGTTAAAAAAAGACAACAAATATATAAAAAGCACACTACAAATAATTAAGTAAAATTTAACTATTTATAAAACAACAATTTAATTGGGAAAAACACACACATGATTTTCGGTGTGTGATAAAAAGCGATTTTAAAAACGTTTTGTTTAAAAAAAATGGATATGATGAAAATATTTCATCCGTTTTGAAACTATATTTTTTATTACTAATTTAATAGCGGTTGTGCTTTAGAATACAACAATATGGTTTTCAAAATGTAATTATCAAAACCAAGGCAGCTTTATATAGGTAGTGGCAGAATTACAATAAATACAACACCAACAAACATGTCAAACATCAACATGTATTTTGTTGGTAGAATATACGAATAGTTGTCAAAATTTTGTTTGAAAAAGCAAGGAAGTCTATGTGTTTTTGACAAATTTACGCAAAGGAAACAAAAAACAGCTGCGCTTATACCACTACCATATTAAAGCTGCCTTGATCAAAACATTGTAAAAGAAAATAATAATAAATCCAGTCGTTTTCCGTCGCACCATCTGAAAACGATCGATTAGAAAACTTAACCATACATTCAAAACACAAAAAAAAATTTTCAAACTACTTGCCAAATGATTTACAGAATATGCCTCGAAATACTTCTATTTTTGGATCAGTTGATCTAATGTAATCAAATAATAAATGGTTATTACAGTAACAACGACAGGCGGCAGTGGTAGCACAACAACTTCTGCCATTCAAGCCTCAACTTCTACCATCAATTCAACACCCACATTAACTACAGCTTCAGCCGCTACGGCCGCTTCATTGGCTACAGCGGCAACCACCTCTATATCGGGTACTACATCTTCAAGTACTTCTCGGGTACCAACAGGTGTAGCCCCAGCAGCAGCAGTCAGTGAGCGCTTGAGCCGTATTTCATCCTCATCATCTGCTTCAACTGCTGTTGGCGGTAATTTAGAGAATGGTCTCGATTTCAGGCAGAGCTCCAACAATACGACGAGTAGCGGCTCGGCAATGCCCCCAACAGCCATGAGGTAAGATTTTTACATATGTGAATTTTATTTATAAATTATTAATAACTACTTAGCAAACCTCGTTTTTCGAAACCTCGTTTAAAAAAGTTATTTCAATTGAGCACCAAACAATTTCGTTGTGTTTTAAATACGTTTTTTTATTAATTTAGTTAATCTTGTTTGTTTAGAAATCTTTCAAATATTTTAATCCCGTTTCGGTTCTGTTTATCTGCCCTCCCTTGAATTCCTTCTTCATAAATGAGATTTATTTAATTAACGCGCTATTTTACTAACGGAATTTACTTACGTATATGATTTGAAATGAAAAAAATAATAATAATGCTCTCTCGTTTTTATATGTGTGTGCGCTATTTTTTATTGAACCCAAAAAAAACTTAATTTTATGCCATAAATTATTGTGTTGTCTTTAGTAGACATGCTGCTTCAGCCTCTGCGCCCTCACAACTAGCACCAACTAGCACAGCTGCGACACATAACAACAACAGTAATAGCAATAGCAGCAGTAATGCTAATAGCATTAACAATAATATTAACACAATGACGTCAGGCTCTGCATCATCATTGGCATCAGCTGCAGCTGCATCGATGCCACCAAATCGTTTGCAACAGCAGCAGCAGCAACAACACCAGCATCAACAACTTCATCATTTGCATCATCAACAGCAGCAGCAGCAGCAACAACAACAGCAACAGCATTCCCAACAACAGCATCATCATATGCAACATGCGTCTTCCTCAATGCATCAACCTCCTTCTGCTCAACAGCAACAACAACATCATCATTCGCACTTACCGCCTCATCCAACAGCACATGCCCCTCATGCAATCCATCATGAACCTCATCCAATGACCACATCGCGTATTGGAGGTAATGTAACTATAAATACAACCAACACAACAACAGCTGGCAATCGTTTAGGTGGTTATTCCTCGTCCTCCTCCTCCGCCACTTCGACGCCGGCTTTACTAAATGAAACGGACTTTAAACAGACAGCTGGTGGTGTTGGCGGCACAAGCAGTGTTGCCCCAGCATCTTCTACTGCCACCCACACTAATACTATGGCTTGCTCTTCTTCTACTTCTTCATCTGCTTCTTGTATACCAAGTGGTGGTGGTGGTGGTGGTGTTGATGGTCTTCTTTTAACAAAATCTTGCCTAAATGACATAAACAATACGTCTAGTAACATAAACATTGGTGGCGGTGTTGGTGCTAACACCTCTTCTTCTAGCTCTTCGACGGCCGGCAATTATCCCGGGCCCTATAAACCTCATCTTCAGGTAGTTTGTCTAGAAAAAAAGCGCCTCTAAATATGTGTAATCAAAACAAAGTCCCTCCAGAGAAGATTTCAAAATCAACACACATTTTCACATGTTAAAACTCATCTCATTCATTCATAAAGCTTGTTTGTGTTTTTTCTTTTTTGTAAATATCACAACAAAATGTTTAGCAACATTGCGGCGCAACATTTTACAAGCGAGAGAGTTTTTGTTTTGGATATGTTGCTAAGACCGAAGAACAAAAAAATGACGGACCAACAGAAAAAGAGTTGAGTTTGAAAACAAAACCAATAAAACCAACTCTTTTCGGCGCGTTTCTTTTTTAATTCAATTCAATTCATCACCACATGTGTTTATAAACTAAAAAAAAAAAAGAATTAAAAACAAAAATCACCATCAACACATGCATAATGTATATTTGGCAAACAATTTAAATGTTACTCTTATTGTTTAAGTTTTGATTTAATATTTCAAAATTTCACATTTATCTTCACCACCAAACCACAGTTGCTAATAAAAACTACTTTATATATGTGTAAACTTCACCCAAATAGTACCAAACGTTCCGAAAGTTACTCCTACCCCCAACCCGCCCACTCACCTCCCCAGCAACATACTATTTGTTTTTGATGTGTTTCACATAGAATTTTTGGAAACCAAAACAATTTAAAATACGATTTTTTATTATTTTTCATTTTCAAGAAACAAACTTGTTGTTAATTATATTTACTTACATACATAGTTATAGTATGTTTCAAGACAACAATATAAAATTCGATGAAATTTATCAAAAAAGAAAACAAAAAATGTTATTCCAAAAAGTAAATAGAACAAAGTTTGTTTATATTGAATTAAAATACGTTAATTACTCAATTCACAGCAACCAAGTTCTGCTAGAAAGTGGAAAATACTGGTAAAAGTTTGTTTTTTTAATTAAAGCTTTCTATCTTTTGTATATTTACGAAGTGGAATCGAGCCAAAAAGTCACGCACACGACCTAGGCGTTTCCATGTCACAAGCAATCGGTTTGACAAGAAAATTTAATTGAGTATTTCCATACAAATCTTTCAAGTCGCTTGTAGAAGCATCACATAAATCCACAAGTAAGAGTGTGGTATATTCGGCTGGGCCGAATCTAAAATACCCTTCACGATAGTCACGTATTTGTATAGTATATTTAAAAATGTGAAGTAAATATATGAACCGATATCGGAATTTTCTATTTTCTATATTTTAGTAACCTTCTTTTATAGCGAGAATTGCTTTTCAGCAAAAAAAAAAAAAAATGTTAATGGAAAAATCTCGGGTATATATGGACCGATATCGGAAATTTTCATTTTCCATATTTATATAACCTTATTTCATTACCAAAACTGCTTTTGAGCAAAACAAAGTTGTTTACGTTCGCTTACGCGGCACTTTAATGAAAAACCCGGTCTAGGCTATATCTCAGGTATATGTGGACCGCGTTGGAAATTTTAATTTTCCATAATTATATAAAATTATTTCCATACCAAAACTGGTTTTTCATGAAAACCCCGGTCTAGGCTATATCTCAGGTATATATGGACCGATATAGGAAATTTTCATTTTCCATATTTATATAACCTTATTTTATTACCAAAACTGCTTTTAATGAAAAAAAGTTGTTTAAGTTCGCTTACGCGACACTTTTATGAAAACCCCGGTCTAGGCTATATCTCAGGTATATGTAGACCGCGTTGGAAATTTTAATTTTCCATAATTATATAAAATTATTTCCTTACCAAAACTGCTTTTGAGCACAAAAAAGTTGTTTAGGCATTTTCATGAAAAACCCGGTCTAGGCTATATCTCGGGTATATATGGACCGATATCGGAAATTTTCATTTGCCATATTTATATAACCTTATTTCATAACCAAAACTGCTTTTGAGCATAAAAAAGTTGTTTAAGTTGGCTTACGCGGCATTTTAATGGAAAACCCGGTCTAGGCTATATCTCGGGTATATGTGGACCGCATTGGAAATTTTAATTTTCCATAATTATATAAAATTATTTCCTTACCAAAACTGCTTTTGAGCACAAAAAAGTTGTTTAGGCATTTTCATGAAAAACCCGGTCTAGGCTATATCTTAGGTATATATGGACCGATATCGGAAATTTTCATTTGCCATATTTATATAACCTAATTTTATTACCAGAACTGCTTTTGAGCACAAAAAAGTTGTTTAAGTTGGCTTACGCGATATTTTCATGAAAAACCCGGTTTAGGCTATATATGGACCGATATAGGAAATGTTGCCCAAACTAAAAATAACGTTGTGAAGAACATGCAATTGGTTTTTGGCTTTTAATTTTATAAGTATGTATTATAAAAATCTATTGAAAATTATATATTGCTTTCATTTTACAGCTGTTGCCAGTAATGTAAATGTGTTGTTTATATTTTATGCGTTTTAAGCGTCTAAAATCACTAAAATATACTTTAATCTAAAAAGTAAGCAGCAAGGTGTACAATTGTGGTTTTCTGCGTTCCAGCAGTTTTGGGTAAAATTTGCAAATTTAGAGAGTAATTTGCTTTTAACTCCCAATATTCCAAAGTAGTCCGAGATCTCGTGGAACACACCTATGGTTTGTTTGCATTCCAGTTTTTGGTAAAATTGGCAAATTTATGCTCATTAGTCATCCGAGAGCTTGTGGAACACACCTATTATGCCAATACAATTAGTAAAACATGAATTAACATTGTCAAAAAGGAAACCAAATGAGAAAACCATCGCAGATAAAACGCTTGTGAATTGAGAAATTATTTTATAATACATAATTTATGATTAAAGATTTTTTTAAAACATATAAGGATTCAGATAATTTTAGATAATAATATATAAGCATTCCCCGATTCTATATTCCTCGATAAAATGAAAAGTGAACTTTAACGATTAGTTTTTGAAGTTCAGGCCACCAACTTGTAAAAGCTGAATCACATAACGACAAAGAAAGTTGACACAGCCGAAGGTCGAGTCACATTGAATAGTATTTAACTAAGTTAAATACATACATATAATTTTATGAACTTTTTTGTCACATTAGAGCTGTAAAATAATCGATAGTATTATCGATACCTTTATTTTTAGCTAACTTTCGATTGTTTTCGTTCGACAGTGATACTATCGACAATTTTTGAACGCTCATACGAAGCCGGTTACACATAGCCGGCACAACGTTTCTGGCCTTTTATTCAGGCAGGTTCTTAGCCGCCTTTAACTTTTATAGTTATAGCATAATTTACATATGAAAATATATTATATATCAAAGTAAAGTGTATTATATCATTTATTACTTTTATTTCATATAAAAAAAGTTTATTTTTATATAAAAAATGTTAGTTAAACATGGCAACTTTTATCTGGCGGCTGCGGCTAAATGTCGGCTGCAACTTAAAAGACTTTGTTCTCTTTGCATACAGGTGACGCTAAAGATCAAAGTGTTTAGCAGAAATAAAAAGAAAAGTATTTATAAGTTATATTTTTTATCATAGAATAAATGTACGTAAAGATTTTAGATACACCCATTAAAAAATGTATGTATCTATCAGCCTTGTTCTAAAATTCACGTGATTTCAAAGCACATACCGTTTCAAAATCACAAATGTGATTTATACCTGTTCTGCAAATCACAATTTTTTTTGTGATTTTCACATTGAAAATATACTCTTTTGAAGCACAAAAAACCGCTGTTTTTGCTTCAATTTACCAATATTATTAGTTTCAAGTTAAATTTATTTTTATTATATTATAAAATTTATTCTTCTAATAAATATGTAAAGAAAAATAAACCAAATCACAAAATAATACAACAAATCTTGTAGCAAAATAAGCGTATCTAGTTTTTTCTTAATTTGATGAATTCTTTCGTATACTTAAATAATCAATAGAAATTGTTATTTATTAATGTAACAAATTACGTGCAAAACTTAGGATGTGATTTCAAATTGATAGCAAATTAGCTTACCGGTTTAAAACCACAAAAATGAAAAATATTTTGTGTACAGAACACCTTTTTTGTGATTTCAAAAAACTTTCACAAAAAGTGATTTGCAGAACAGTCCTGTATGTTTACTAACTTCCACTTGAGTTACCCAGTGTTTAGACATACGAGTAAAAGTTCGAAAAACTCAATACACTCACATTTTTTTACTACCACATTCACATTTTTCGCACTCGCAGGTCTACTCGCAGCTAAATTTGCATGCGAGTGATTTTTTGGCACTTCCATGCAATCAAATGTCAAACAAACAAACAGTGTTACCGTGTAAATAATTTTAAATAAATCAACTGGATCATTATAAAATTAAAACCTAAGTTTTAGCTAGTTTGTATGTTAATTTATTAAAACTAATACTTAAATTATAAAGCGTTAATATCAATAATATAATGATAATACAAATTAATGCCAACTATTTTCTAAAAAATATTCTCAACTGAAAAACACGGCAACTCCAGTTTATAAAGACAGCCAAAGAAATAAAATATATGAAGGAAGCAAATTTGTGTGAAGTTCACGTGCTGACGACAAATTTAAAATGAACTCTCACTCGCATGTGTAGACAGAAATGAAAATTGCAAGAGATTCGAGTTTTTCGAAGAAATTTTCGTTGATAATACATATTCACCACTCGCATGAGATTACTCGTACGTCTAAATGCAGGGTTACAGATTCACAACCAAAAGTAGCGCTTAATGATAGTATCGATAGTTTTTCTTGAAACTATCGAAAATATCGATGGGGACGATCGATATCGATAGTTTTGCAGCTCTATGTCACATTCCGCTCATCTCCGTCAAATTACTAAAGTTCGGCAACTTTCAAAGCCACGTCAGGTAAAACATTTGCTTTGCATTGCAATTCAGATTTGATTTGACATCTAAGATGATATGTACATATACGAATTATGTCGTATAAAGTAATTATAGCGCAGCGTGAAGCAAACAAAGTTTGACAACTCATATACCACTTACGCCTCGTCTTCACGTGCCATCGACTTGAACATGACATGAACATAACGTCGTGAGAGCGAAGGTAAAAATAATCTCATGTACGCATGTTCGGATTTTCCTTATCAAAGTGTTCAGTTCGGCGCCATTTTGTATATTTTTGTTCGTGATGGCCAAAACTTCATGGCGAACATCGATGCTCAGCCATATGCTCGAGCATGAACGAAACATGGACATGAACGGTCTTACATTAGCCATTTGCGATGTTCGACAGGATGCTTATACCATGTTCATGGCTAATGGAGGCCCTCAGTTAACTAAAACAAAGAAGTTTATAGTACGTTTCCATTATAAGCATATTAAGTTGATTTGAGGAAATCATTTCGAAGTGTTTCCATTGTGCTGCAAGTAATTTTCTCTTTGAATTTTCGAAATCAGTTTGACGTTTGTATTGTTTGATTATGTTTTGACATAGAAAAAATAAAAATTTTATTGAATAAACATTGTGCAAAAAACTGTGTTATTCGGGAATAAAACGGGATTAAACACCAACGAAATAGTTAATGATGCTCTGGTTTATTTATGTGTTTGTTTTTGGCTGCGAGATATTGAATATCTTGTCAGAATGCGTTTCAACGGAGGATGATGGCTTACTTTCTTTTGATACCGAGAAAAGCGTTAAAAAAGTCTAGAAGTTGATTCCCTTATACGCAGATATGGGCATAAGAAACAAATGCATTATTACTAAATTGGCTTCAACATGGGAGGGTATCCAGGCTGCAAAAATTCTAGAATCCAACCATAATGTAAAGACGTTGCATGTGTTGAAGCAAATATAGCACATCCCCATTTGTAGGTAGCATTCTTAATGGACATGTTGCCATATAAAAAGCAATATGAACATTAGGAAGGTCCAAGACTACGACTATTATAAAAAATTTGAATATCAGGCTGTGGTTATGGATGCGTACTATAGAAATTTTGGAGAAATTAATGCACTAGCCGGCTGTGACTGCGAAAATGATGCCGATGAGGTTACGCCCCAATTAAATAGAGATCAAACAGCAAACAAATAAAATAGTTTCGTCTTTATATTCTTTATTGGTACATGATTAAGCTTTTATTAGTAAATAAAATATACATAAATACTTTATACCATAATTTTTTATATTTTTTTTTTTATAAGAGAAAATAAAATGATATTCATACAATTACTTTATATAGCAGAATAAAAAAAAACCTAAAAATCGAAATTAACATGACAATAAATGTTTTTTTCACTTCATCAACAAATAAAATCAACCATTGTGGTTTATATTTACATGTCACTTTTTCGAAATGTAACTCACTAATAATGGATGCCTCAAGGTTGCATTTGTAAGAATGCCAGTAGCGCAGTGTTGCACTGACAAATTTCGATTTAATTTGAAACAAATTAAGTTATTTGAGATGATTTAATCATATGAAAAATGTATGGGAAATCATGTCACAAATTACTTAATTTGGGCAAATGATATGATTTGGCCCAAATTACGTATATGGAAACGTACTATTATTCTTTAAACCACATTTTCAATCAAATAAATTTAGCAATAAAAATAATTCACATGTATTTAAAAATCACTTACAGTGAACTCTCGGTAATGTGAACTTCCAATATAATGAACTATCCAGTAATGTGAACACCTATTTTTTTATATGGACGCTCTAAATAGTGAACAAATTTTGATGGCTCTAAATAGTGAACAAAAATTTTGGAGATTTTTGTTTGTTTTCTAATTTGGGAAATCCCCCGATTGAACAAAAAACTGTAAGCAATTGTACTTACACACTTTGAGCTTTGTTAATGAAGGTCAGTTGTATTTCGTGATGCGTAGAAACTACTTGAACTTAATATTTCTTCTTACATTCCTGTGTATTTGCAAAAATGTCTAAGAATAACAGAAAGTTTTTAACCATTAATGAAAAATATGAAATTCTTCAACTTTTGGAAAAAGGATCAAGTGTTACAGCACTAACTAAGTTAAATATAATATTGGGAAATCTACCATTTGTGCAATACGCAACAAAAAGGATAAAATTTATAAGTGTGTTAATAATACGTGTTATGGACCAGGGAAACGTAAAACTCTACGATCTTCAGAGCTTCCTATAATGGAAAAATCTCTATACAAGTGGTTTCTTAACATGAGAAGTAAAAACCTTCCAATAAGTGGATTGATGCTGAAAGAAAAAGCGAAACAGCTTCATTCTAATTTTAATGAAAATGGACACCACAAAATGGCACTACAAATTTTTACAATCGAACATGTGAACAAATTCGATCATGTGAACTACCTTGGTTTTTATTAGTTCACATTATCGCGAGTTCACTGTATGTTTATTATTTCTACATTGAAAATTTTTCAAAATAATTTATCTTTATACAAAGTAATTCTTCTTCCATTTTATTAACGAATTTAGAGGGGAGACGAATTTTTTCGCCAAAGAAAGAACTTATATTATCTAAAATTTACTGAATATCTTTTTATCATTTAATATTTGTATATTTATGCATAATTTGCCAAATTAATATTTTAATATTTTGTGTTTTTTTATTATCTACAACCATCACGATTAACAGTCACAACTAAGACGAAACGATAACATACCAAAGGCCAGCTGAAATTTATATTCACCTGAAGAGCAGCCAATAAAATCAGCAAAAAAATCAAACATGAAACAACAAACTAAACAAAATATAACACTTGGCAGTGTTAATAATATAATAAATAGCAAACGAAAAATATTAAAAACTACAGAAGCAGCAAACAAATCGTTCGATTTAAAACCCCAAGAAATTATTGCATTATCATCATCATCAGACGATGATGATGATGATGAAAGTAAAGATAATGGAAATAAAACAGCATCAGCTGCAAATAAGAAGGCATACAACACATTCAATAACGACAAGAACAAAGACAATTCCAAATCAACAATTGACAACAAAAACAATGACACAACAACAACTTTAATTATAAATGACAGCGAAGAAGAAAGTGATTCATTGCAATCCCAATCGTCGTCACAACATTCAGAAAATTACGAGGCTGAAGATGAGAATGAAACGGAAATGAAAGCAAAACAACAACAACAACTACTACTATCGACATCATCATCTCAGACCCAACAACAATTACAACAAGTCCAAAGATTTTTAAAAAGCTTTGATACAAACAACAAAGACATGGAAAAACACGCACACTCTTTAAATGAATTGAGAAATTTTCGCCAGACTTCCAAACACCATTTAGCAGTAGGAGCAGGAGGCCTTACTACGAAACCAGGCAAATTTAATATCTCAACAAAATTTTTACGCAAGTCGCGTAACAAAATAAAATCCCAACAACTGGAAACTGTAACTGCAACAAGTGCAGCAGTTCAAACTTTTCAAAGCTTAAATGTAAATCACAACAACAACAACAATAACTGCAATAGCAGCAGCAGAGGCAGTGGTAGCAGCAGTAGCAGTAATAGCAACATTATTTCAACAAATAATAATAATAAAATCAGTAATAATAATCTTAATATAATAAATACGAATACAAACAGCAATGATGAGTCTATAGCTAAATTAAAAGATTTTTCTATAGATTCTTTATTGAACCATTCGAATAAAAATAATATGTACTAATAAATATAATTACATTTAAATCAATTACATAGAAAAGTAGTAAGTAATAGTGTGTTTTTATGTACGAGTATGTTTTTTTATTAATGAAAATTTGTTTTTCTTTTTTATTAACAAATTTTAATTTTTCCGACAAAAAAAAAAACAAACAATTTAAAAACAAATTTTATTATATATCAATATTATTAATAAAAGAACTTTTAAAATAGTACGTTTTAGGTACTAGAAATTTATTTAATTATTAAATAAAATGAATATGTTTGTTTTAAGTTGTCCTTTCTCTTAAGCAAATCCTACAATTCACACCGTCTACACTAATTCGTTTATGTATAAAATCAAAAAATATGTTAAAAACTTAATTATTAAAAAAAAAAATTAATTAATTTTATTTGTACTACATTGAAAAAATATAGCTTTGTAGTTTAATCAACTGAATCTATTATTATTTACTTTAAAAGATTATAAAATTTATATTTAAATAAAAAATAAATTTAACTGTTTTTTGTGTTTTCTAGCGGTTTAACAGTAGATTTGAGTATATTTGAAAACTGTGGTCAACTATTTAACTTTATATATATTTGTCTTTATATCTATATTTATCAGGCTATGAGAAGTAAAAGCAAAAAGTTCATTTAGACAGCTAGAAGACACACAAAAATCAGCTACTTACATTTACAATATTTCCCGATTTTGTATTTAATTTTTTTTTTCGACTTTTACTTCGAAATGATAGTTTTATTTAGTTAAACTTGTATAAAAAATAATAATTAATAAATTTTTAATTCTGTAAAAATATAAAATTTTAAAAATATTTCAAAGAAATTTTGAAAAATGTTTTATTTGTTGTTTACAACAAAGATTTATACGAGTAAGTAATGCAGATGGACAAAATATTAGATAAGTTTTTGAATCGCCATTATTACAAACTAACGATAAAATTCTTAATAATTAAACTGAACATTAGCTAATCTGAACGATAAAGTCACCATTAAATTTTTCCAATTTTTACAACTTAAGTTGCCATATTTTCAGGAGAAAATAAAGCAGCTTCAAATGCTTAAAGTTTACTTGGAAATTTACCATGAGAATAAACCTGCTGTTATCAGTAGCTTTTCAGGTTAATGGTAACTTTTAATAATTTATTAAAATTTATCTGGTAGACAAAATCCTAATTTTAACTATGAGCCCAATTATGAATATTTTCACGGAATTTATTTCTCTCGAAATTTATTCCTCACGGAATTTATTTCTCACATAACATACTTAAAGAGAAAAACTCAATTTTTGTTAACTTGACCGTAAGAGTAGATCTCTTTTTAGTGTATTCAAAGAATGGCATGAAGAAAAGAATAAAATAACTCATATTTAACTTTTGTTCATAATTGGAGGAAAGGGAAAAGTGAACAAATTCCTACGGAATGTTTATTCATAATTTGTCGCGTGTAGATTTTAATGGCCGATTTGAACTTGAATGAAAGTTTTTGTCAGATAAATAAGGGTTTGTTTAGATTGTGCTGTTAGCTGCTTCAACAGTTAAACTTCGATATAACGAATCAAAAGACAATCCAAAAATACTTGGTTATACAAATGTGTCACGAAAGCCTTTGGCACAACTATATTTGAAGAGATTTCAAAACAATTCATTATAATAGTAATATTTTTTACCCTAGTTGTATTTTAAACGAGAATAATAGTAGGCGTTTTCTTTTTAAGAAGCACATAAAAAATGCATTCAATTTTCACGAATAACACATGGTACAATGATATACAGGTAGTGTCGAAACGGTGGACTACAGTTTTTTTTTTTCTGTGATGATAACTATCAAAAGTTGTTTATATTGTGCACACATACAAACACATTTTTTATTATTGTTTACAAATTGAAAAAGTTTTAACAAAAATGTTCCAATAATATTTTTCAAACACAAAAACACATTCAAACACAACAGGCAGCTTTTTCTTGATCTTTATTTATATATGTATGTACGGCATTATGTATAATAAAAAACCTTGTGCTAACTAACTAGCTGCTATCTTTCCCTTATGGGAATTTGCACACAAAAAACTTAGCAGCTAGTTAGTTAGCATAAGAATTTTGATTATAAATAAGGCCGTTAATTTATTGCACGAGTTTAAAATGCAAAAACTTATTGAAAAATCATTTGTAAAATAAAAACACGAAGAAAAATATACGTTTTTTTAAAAAAGCAAAATGCTTTAAAAATACCTGTCAAAACATAAAAAACAAACCTTTTTCATTTATACACGTGTAAAAAAATGTGGAGACGTGTATAAATGAAAAAAGTTTGTTTTTGTTTTTTGTTTTAACAGGTGTTAATAATAAGCATTTCGCTTATTAAATTCTCAATAATTTATTTAGATTGTGGGTATATAAAGTTCAATGTTTGAGAATATCTTTCAAAAGTCTACTGATGATTAGGGTAGCTCCTATGAAATGTCGATATATAGATAGCTGAGAAACATAGAAAACAAGCTATTTATAATTTTTTTATTGGTATAATTTTTTCTATATTCAACTAATTTATTTTATCGAAAATTTTTTGTTTTTTGCATTTATTTATTAAATCTTCAAAGTGAACTAACAATAAATATTCAAATCTTAATAAAAAGCATAAACGTTAAAAAAAAACATATGCTTTTAAATTAAGTCCGGACAATGCTAAACGAAAAAAGTTATTTCGCGGTAAAATCACCTTTTTAATGTTGTGATGGTGGCAACCGAGTATGGCCGCCAAAATTAAGTATATTGCGTGCAAGAGGATTTAGGTGAAGTTCCAGCTTACTGACATACCTTGTTGCGTACTTAGAAAATTTGTCTTTTGCCAACGGAACGCACAGATCCTTATGAGTTCGTGAGTTTTTTACGTACTATGGCGCTGCAGTAATCGTTCGAAGAATTCGGTTTGATGTCTTCGATTTTTTTCAATGTTTGATGCTGTGGCGGTGCCGCAAAATTGAATTCCATAGCACTATATAGGCTTTAGGATTGCGTTACAAAACAAAAGTTTGGAATTAAGCTTTAAGGTAGAATTTCTGCTTATAAGCCAATTTAGTTGCGCTGCTTTTAATTTCAGCTGAGTGATTTTTGCATCAGAGTGAGACTTTCACGTTAACCTACGGTCGAGGTGAATACCAAAGTACTTGACTTCATTGCTCTGCGGAATAGGGTAGTTCCTATGAAATGTCGCCATATAGATAGCTGGGAAACATAGAAAACAAGCTATTTATAATTTTTTAATTTACAACAGTTGAAAATCCAAGTAAACTTGAATGAAATATTTTGTAGGTTTACAACCCATTTTGCAATAATTAGGTAAATTTTTGGTTCAGTGTAGAGCAAACTTTAACTTAAAAGTAACAAAGTTTTTTAAAACAAAAACGTAATTTGTAATGGTAAATACTAAACGAAAATAATATAATCTACGAATATTTAAAGTTTAAGATAGAAATATGGATTGGTCATTCCTGCCCAACAACACTGTGCAGAGCAGATGATCAATCTTCAAAATATCCATCCATATCTATTTTAAGTATATACAAACATACATACATATACTATGAGAAGCAAAAGTGAGTCAACACCAGTGGTGTATCTTGTTTTTTAATACAATAAAATTATATTATAAATATCGATTTTACTTACAATAACAAAAATGAATAAATCATTATTTATAGCGTTATAATAGGAAAAATAGCTGAAATTAAATATAATGTCTTTTTTTATACTTTACAACAAAGGGTCAATAATATATGATCAAAAGTGAGTGTACGTCAATGTATAAACAAAATGTATGTGCAGTCTTATTTCTCGAACACCTGACATTAATAAATTCATATTTATGCAAAGTGCGTCGTATTGTGGTATCACTAACTATCGGGTGGTTAAATTTCAAGGGCGGATGTTGAATGTGAACCACACCTAAACGCCAAGTTTTTTTCCGAATTTTATTTGACATTTCTCTATTTCAGACTTACTCAATTTGAACCATGGAGTGATACACAATCCAACAACGTGTTAAAGTTATCCAGACTTATTATGAAAATGAGCGTTCAAATCAAAATGCATATCGTGTACTTCGTGATTTTTTTATTCAATTTGATCGTCCAAATGTGCGTACAATCGCAAAAATCGTGAAAAAATTCGAGCAAACCGGGTCTGTAGAAGATGTGAGAACACCAGTGCATGCACGTACAGCTCGTACTGCAGGAAATATTGCTGCTGTTCGCGATAGTGTGGCTGAAGAGCCGTCCACTTCAACTCGTCGTCGTGCCCAACAACTGCATCTCTCACGCTCGTCGTTGATGAACATTATGCATAAAGACTTGCATTTACACGCTTACAAGGTGCAATTGGCTCAAGAACTAAAGCCTCTTTCACCTCAGTGGATTCGTCAATAAACAGAATTGCCGCATTTGGACGAATGAAAATCCAAGAGTGACTGTCGAAAAACCAATGCGCCCACAAAGAGTGACTGTTTGGTGCGGTTTATGTGCTGGCGACATCATCGGGCCGTATTTTTTCCAAAATGAGGCCGGTCAGGCAGTTACTGTGAATGGTGTTCGCTATCGTGAGATGATAACGAACTTTTTATGGCCCGAATTGGAAGATATGGATGTAGACGATATGTGGTTTCAGCAGGACGGTGCTAACGAAACAATTGTTCTTTTGCGCAACAAATTCAATGGCCGTGTTATCTCACGTAATGGCGATGTCAATTGGCCGCCAAGATCATGTGATTTGACACCGTTGGAATTTTTTCTTTGGGGTTATTTGAATGAAAAGGTGTACATCGATAAGCCAGCAACAATTCAACAGCTAAAGGATGAGATAATTCGGCACATTAACGGCATAGAACCTCCGTTATGCCTCAGGGTCATCGAAAATTTGGACCATCGGATGGAGGTGTGTCGCCGTGGTCGCGGCGCCCATTTGGCCGATATTTTGTTCCATACATAATTGAGTAATACCAATATATCATAATAAAATAAAATTACAATAATTTCCTAAATAGTTTGTGTTTTATTCAAAATCAACATCGGCCCTTGAAATTTAACCACCCTTTATATTATCAAAACAATATTGTGATATCTGATATAATATTGCAATAATACTAATTTTGAAGGCTACACGTGATATAATTCTCTCTACTATCAAATTTGACGTTTGCTGATAGAAAAATATTTGATATTATATCACGTATAGACTCTATATTATCAGACTCTGGATAATATAAGGATATCACTACCTTAGCAATTTGTACGACATTAGAATGTGTTTTTTCTTTTAACTATGGCAGCAATCCTTCTTTCTTCTCCTTCAGTTAACAGCTTTGGACGTTCTCTTCGCTTAAAATCGTCTATTTTCTTAAAGCTTTTTAATTTTTCCACAATGCTTTTTAAGAGGTGTAGTGTCTTCATAAAATTTTACTAATTTTTCGAAATGATTTACTTTTTTCTCTTAGCTCTATTATAGTTTTTCTTGTTTCTATTGAAAATTCCGTTTTCATCTTTATGCACGGATTTTATAAAACTTTACTGGCACTTCGACAACGTATATTGATTATCAATTAACTAAAACAATTATTTTTTGTCTTTCAATAAAAATCACCATAAAAATTGCTGTAAATCTACCGGTCTTAGCGAAAAAATTAAATGAGGAGGAAACTGTTTACTCACTTTTGAAACGTCATTTTTGACAGTTTTGGTTGTTGGTCTCATTTTTTGAATATTTTTTGAAACTGGTTAAGTAAGCATTAGATAGTCTCTTAATTATAGTTACTAAGATTATTCTAGTGCTAATACTAGCAATGTAATAAAACGAAATATAAAATTATCATTGATGTAGACTCACTTTTGACGCTGACAGTATGTCAACTGCTTGTTTTCGCAAATTGAAAATTTTCTTAAAATTATTGATAAGAATTGTTCATATCTTTCAGTTTCGATTTTTATTACACGGTAATTATAATTTTAAAAAAGAATGAATGATGATATAAAAATGTAAGAAGGTACAAGAGTCTGTATATTTGTAGTTTTTATTTTAATATTAGTTGAAACAAAACAATAGCAAAGAGAACAATCATGAACAAATCGCGGTTAATGATTGTATTGTTTAGTTTAGTGATATTTTATCGAACTGATGTGACAAAAAGTCAAGGTACTTACGTTCAGATATATGTACGAGTATGTACATACACACGTACATGAATATATGTATATATATGTATATAATAATATGTGTAGTGAAAAGTTTTAAGTAATAAAGAAAATATTTCTAGTGAATCCAACTACGACTCTTTCACGTTTTGCCCAGATTAGAAATTTATATCCGAAAGTTTCTATCACTGGTGAAGTTCGATATTGGCGTATGGCGCGCAACGACAATGTAAAAGATCACCCCTGTAAACGTGAATGCGTTGCCAACCACCAAATGACCTGTTATTATTATATGGTGGTGCATTATGATGAAACCATGGGCCCTGACTGCTTGCACTACTTGAGCCCAAACAATCGTTATAAGTATCGCGGCGAAGAATACATAAATCCGTATAATCTTCATGAGAAAAATGCCACAAGCAGTTTTGATGATTGCAAATATGCCGACAATGTGCCAACTCAAATAATGGTAGTGAATGGGCAATTACCAGGTAAGTGATGAATAACGCCAAATGAAATCATTGGTTAAAAGAAGTAAATTAAAAAAGATTTTCGGACTAAAATTGTCCAGTCCAATAAATTTAAAAAAGAAAATTTTTATTCAAATTACCTAAAAATTTTGTTACTACAAGTTTATTCGTTTACTTTACAGTAAAATGCAGTAAATGAGTAATTTTTCAGCAAATTGTAAAAATTACTCTCTGAGTACTCTCTTACCCAAAAAAAAGTACTCGAAGGCAAAAATAGCAAATTAAAAGATTCAGGAAATCAAAGTATATTTAATAAAGTATACGCTTCGCTACAATAAGAACAACTTCAAGAATAATTGCAATTATTTTGTTTTTGTAATGAGACTAAATAAGACTTTTACACATAGAAAACTAGTAAAATTAGATTACAAATAGAAATACAGCCCAATTAAGTTAAGTTTATTTGAGACTTTGAAACAAACATACATACATATATAAAGAAAACAAATGTTAAAATCCATTAAAAGAAAATAAACTTAAAATTATAATGTTTTGTTTAAATAAAGTTAAATGTTTAACAGTAGCAAACTTATTAATTTCTAGTAGAGTATGAGTTAAAATTAAAGAGTAGTGCTTGCTCCCGGCACAACATTTCTGAAAATTTAATTAAAGGTGTGCTTAAAACTAGACTTAAATCTAAATTAAACAAAAAAATTGGAAAAGAAGGAAAACAAAAAAAAAGTTATAAAATATTTACCCTCTATGGGAACCTTGGATTTTTGAAACATAAAATTTTGGCAATATACTATTTACGCAGGCGATTTCCTGCTTCACAAATCCTAGGACTGCTATAAATACGAGTAGCTATAAAGTAAATAACAATAAACTCAGTTTTTTTTGTTTTTTTGCTAAAGGAAGTATCGGAAATTTTTTGGAGAAAATTAATCTCATAACTAAATATGTAAAATAACGGGTAAACGAATGTTTAATCATCACTGTAAAAAAGTTTCCAAATAATTAATTAATATTTTCTTTTCAGGTCTCAAAATAGAAGTATGTTATGGCGATACCATTGTGGCAGATGTCATCAATAGCCTGCATGAAACAACTACCATTCATTGGCACGGCATGCATCAAGCTACTAATCCTCATATGGATGGTGTGCCGCATGTCACCCAGTACCCCATAGAACCGGGTCAGGCATTTCGTTACCGTTTCGAAGTCGATCATGCCGGCACTCATTGGTGGCATAGTCATACCCAACATCAAAGAGCATTTGGCTTGGCTGGTGCAATGATTGTGCGTGTACCGCGACAGAATAATCTACACGCGCAGTTGTATGATTTTGATTATACAGATCATGTAATTTTACTGCAAGATTGGATACATGATATGGATGAGACGTTAGCGAAAAATATACTTATTAATGGTTTGGGTAGGAATCTATTAAGGGATATTGCCGAACCTACTCTGTACTCGAGGTTTACGGTTGCACGCGGTGGACGTTATAGATTTCGCGTCATATTTAATGGCGTCACTAATTGTCCGGTCAGCTTAAGCATCGATCAGCATGATCTCTTAGTGATATCGAGCGATGGCAATGATATTGCACCAATAGAAGTGCAAAAGCTTTATTTTCATGGTGGCGAACGTTTCGATTTTGTTTTAAATGCCAATCGTAAGGTGAATAATTATTGGATACGTGTGAAGGGTTATTCTTTTTGTGAGAAAGCCAAATTACACCAAGAAGCTATTCTACACTATATGGGAGCTGAAATTCTGTCCATGCCTTCAGGTCCAACGCCCAGCTATGCATATGAGCCGCCAAATGCAGTGAAATTTAATGACTTCGATATCAAAACTACATCTGTAAAGCGTAAAAGTTTTAGCTTCAATGATGCCAAAGCTTTAACGTTAAAAAATAAACCTACTCAAAGTCCTGATCTCACATTGTACACCAGTTTGAACGTAGCCATTCGTGGCGGCCCTTTTCTATTTCAAATTGATGATATTACTTTCACTTTGCCTGCAGTATCGATGCTACAAACACGTAATCTCGGTATTGGCAAATTTTTTTGTAATCGAACACAACAACTGGCGTTGGGTATCAATTGTTTGAAAAGGCATTGCAAGTGTACAAATGTTTTGCAAGTTCCGGCTTTTAAGCACATCGAAATAGTCTTAACTAGTAAATCGAGTACGGCGCATCCAATACATTTGCATGGTTATACAGTCCGTGTTGTTGGTATGGGAATATTGGGCGTAGATAAAATTAACAAGGTAAAGATGTGAATAAATACATACATATTTATATAGAATTTTTTTTTTTTCTTTCAACAAAACGCATTTTGATAAGGTTTTAGCTTAAATGAGTAGTTTTTTAGCAAGTTGTAAAATATACTCTCAGGAAGCTCTCGTTATTAAGCAGCTAAGATACAAATTATGTTCTATTGCTTCAAACATTTTTCGGTTTCTATAACTTTTTATGTCTCGGTTATGTTTCCTTCAATTTATTTTATCTTCTGGTCTAGCTTTATATTTATAAAATACTTTACACTTCCTAAAACAATTCGATTACCATCACATAGTACTAGTCATATTACATGTCCGAATTGAACTATTATTTCAGATTGAAGAAATTGATCGTCAAACGCCACTACCAAGACGTCTTTCTAAAGCGCCACTTAAAGACACTGTTCAAGTACCTGCCTACGGTTATACAATTATACGTTTCTACACCAACAATCCAGGTTATTGGATATTACATTGTCACATCTCAACACACTCGGAAAATGGCATGGCAGCTATTATCCGTGTAGGCGAAGATACCCAGATGAAAATGTGTCCTGTCAGCAATTGTGGATTATGTAATTCAGTTTCATAGAAAAATTAATAAAATTGTAATTGTTTATGCGGAAAAAGTTTGTTTTATTTTCTTCTATTCAATAATTCTTAATGGCAAACAAATTATGCTACAAGTCTATGCCTTCTTGGGCGGCTAAAATTGATTTAATTTTCATGAGCAATTCTTTTTTAACAGCATCTGGTACTATGGCTCTAGCCTTGGGAGTTACTTCTGTTATTAATTGATCCACTTTGATGTTGTTGCCTTTTTCCTTGATGATGGTACGACACATAAGACGTACTTCATCTCGCCAACCGCATTCGGCCAGACGATTACAAAGCAAATCTTTAAGTCTGAGGAAATTTGCCGGTTTTAAATTAATAGAGCAAATCGAAATTTTTACTTACTTTGATCTATCGCCACTTAAAATAGTCATTTGATCTACAGTTTTTGTTAGTGTCATATTTCGAATCGATTATTGTTAATTATTCATGCAATCTAAAATTTTGAGAATTCTAAAGCAAAATTGACAAATAATTTTTGTTTATATTGTGCGGCCTGCATTACCAAATTTTGTTCAAAACAGCGGCAGTGTTGGAAATCGTGCAGAAATAGCAATACACTCATCAGTTAATTATTAGTTTAGTTCAAGCCTATTTCCAATATCATAACAAAAATATTATTACGACATTTACACAGTGTCTACAACTGATATTAACTCTGATATAATATCAGAGAGAACGTCAGCAGATTCACGAGAAAAAACAAATCATATTTTCTCTCATATCTAACATGGCGCCAAGTATTTTTGCAAATATCATAATATTTCACAATTTTTAAGCAACTATGCAGTAAACATCGTTGAATGTTATATTTTTCTTAACTGAATGTTTACACACGCAAGTGCAAGTGCAAAAAACCCAATACATTAACATTTTTTTACTAATACATTCACACACCTGCAAGTAGTAGCCTCACTTGCAACTGATTTTGGTTGGCAGTGATTTTTTCACTTGCATGCAAGCAGAAACAAACAGTGTTGCCCATAGATATTTCATTTTAACTTTAATAGGTATTTTTCAAGGAAAAATTTTGAAAATATTAATATTTTTAGTTATATGCCAAAAACATAATATAAAAACACAAAAATAAATAAACATCTATAACTTAATTTTTACTTGGATTACAAATTTATTATTTTAATTGTGAAAAATGTATGTACTTAATATACTTCCCCTGTAATATTGCTATGCTAAAACTTTGGCAGCACAGACATTAAAAGCGCATGTAGTACAAAGGCGTACAATGTTTGTCTTCGACGACATTTTGAAAATGAACTTGCACTTGCGTGTGTAAACAATCGTGCAAATTGCAAGTGTTTTTATTATTTTTTTCGATGTATTGGTTGTTAATATGTACACACAACTTGTAACAAGTTACTTGTATGTCTAAACGCAGTGTAAACAAATTTATATATTCCAACAACAAAAAGAACAATAAACGATTTTTTATAAATATTTTAATGATTTTATTATTTTTTTTCGGGAATTCTTCAAAAATTTAATATTATGTCGTTTTATTTACGTTTTTTGACAGTTCATATCATGATATGGTTTTCTAAATATATATTATCAAAACAATATTGTGATATCTGATATAATATTGCAATAATACTAATTTTGAAGGCTACACGTGATATAATTCTCTCTGCTATCAAATTTGGCGTTTGCTGATAGAAAAATATTTTAAATTATATCACGTATAGACTCTATGTTAGAGTGCAGCCGAAACCTTACATGAAAACATAAGATTTAACAGGCTGCCAGCAATTGAAAAGTCATCCCACTTAGATCCAATTTGATCCCGTTATGTTTTAGCTTAGGGCGGAATAAAAATAATGAAAAATTAAGATATACGTGTACTCCACTATGTAGCAACCGGACTTTCTAAATTATATTTTAACAGTGCGTCAGCTTTTCATGTCTAATACCATGTCTTCATGTGCCATCGACTTGAACATGACATGAACATAACGTCGGCAGAGCGAATGTAGAAATAAGTTAATGTTCTTGATGTAGCGTATACGTGTGTTCGGATTTACCTTATAGTGCGACCACACAGGCAATCTGTTGTGTCTTAATATTAGCAATAACGCCGGCAGGATTACGCCAACAAATTGATAATGTTCAACGCTGTACTTTTAGTTGGCGAACATGTAAATATCTTAAAACATAATTTGATATATCATGGCAAAGAGGGCTGAGTGCGATTTAATTAATTGTAATTGTTATATATTTTTTATTCTTTTAAAAGTGAGTGCTTTAAATGCATCAATCTCCGACCATGTTCATGGCTAATGGAGACCCCCAATAATGTAGACGGACGCTAATGTACAGTGACATAATATAACAGAAATTTTATATATACCTATATACGTATCTACATGCTTCTGACCCTCCATAAGTAAAGTAAGATTTGTTTCAATGTTTTGATTCAATTAAAAAGAATTCTTGACGTTGGTTGATAACGGTTTTTGTTAAATTTATATATTAAATTTTTATATGCAACACTGCCAAAACAGTTTTACCATGTTTAGCCAATGTTTAAAACTCAGCACAATGCTACCAACTTTGTACTATATATACCAACTAAACATAGCTGCGCAGGGCTACCAACATGTGCTCGTAAATAGGCGAAGTCAACAAAACGAAGTAGGCGTCATGTAAAATTCTTGGAAAGCGTATAAATACAACTGTGCTGTTGTAGTTTGAATCATTCGATATCTGTTTGGTAAGCTTCATAGCCGGCTGCTCCGAACTAGCGTCAATAAAATCAAAACTTGTGATTAATTTCTTGTGTGTAAAAATCTTAATTTATCAAAATGGTAAGTTTTCAAAAAAAATGTGAAGAAATAAATTGTGAGTGGTGGAATGAATGACGTTAATTAGTGCCGAAGAGAAATCTCGACAGCAGATAAAGTTAGAAAATTGCCCTCTATGAAACGATGTGAGATTAAAATTTGTTGAAAATTTATTTTAAAAAATGTATAAATTCAGGAAACTTTAAAGTTAGAAAATTGCCGTCTGTGGAAAGGTGTACGATTAAAATTTTTTGAAAATTTATAAAAAAAAAATGTATGAATTCAGGAAATTTGTATTCTAATTTGGCTTGTTAGGCTTAAAAAAGTCTCGAAGAATTTTCTCTACCACACGCCGGCCGCACCCTTATTTTCACATGGTAAAGAAGAAGAGTTAAAAAAATGTTGACGTCATGATTTTTTTTTTTTTCGCTCAACTAGCGTCATTCTGCCAAAGTAGTTTTTACAATCTAATATTAACAGAATGTCATTTTAATGTGTTTTACTTCTATTTTTTCTTTATAGCGTGAATGTATCTCTATCCATGTCGGTCAAGCTGGTGTTCAAATCGGTAACGCCTGCTGGGAATTGTACTGCTTGGAACATGGTATCCAACCTGATGGTCAGATGCCTTCTGATAAGACTGTCGGCGGTGGTGATGACTCTTTCAACACATTCTTCAGTGAAACTGGCGCAGGCAAACATGTACCTCGTGCAGTTTTTGTTGATTTGGAACCTACTGTAGTCGATGAAGTGCGTACCGGTACCTACCGTCAATTATTCCATCCAGAACAATTGATCACTGGTAAGGAAGATGCCGCCAACAACTACGCTCGTGGTCACTACACCATTGGCAAGGAAATTGTCGATTTGGTTCTCGATCGTATCCGTAAATTGGCAGATCAATGTACCGGTCTCCAAGGTTTCTTGATCTTCCACTCTTTCGGAGGCGGTACCGGCTCCGGTTTCACTTCTTTATTGATGGAACGTTTATCTGTGGATTATGGCAAGAAGTCAAAATTGGAATTCGCCATTTACCCCGCTCCTCAAGTATCCACAGCTGTTGTTGAACCCTACAACTCTATTTTGACTACTCACACAACCTTGGAGCACTCTGACTGCGCCTTCATGGTCGACAACGAAGCCATCTACGACATTTGCCGTCGTAACTTGGACATTGAACGCCCCACTTACACCAATTTGAATCGCTTGATTGGCCAAATCGTTTCATCCATCACCGCTTCATTGCGTTTCGATGGTGCTCTTAATGTGGATTTGACTGAATTCCAAACTAACTTGGTGCCCTATCCTCGTATTCACTTCCCCTTGGTCACTTATGCACCTGTCATCTCAGCCGAAAAAGCCTACCACGAACAATTGTCTGTTGCCGAAATCACCAATGCTTGTTTCGAACCTGCCAATCAGATGGTTAAGTGCGATCCACGTCACGGCAAATACATGGCCTGTTGCATGTTGTACCGTGGTGATGTTGTGCCCAAGGACGTCAATGCCGCAATTGCAACCATTAAGACTAAGCGCACCATTCAATTCGTTGACTGGTGTCCCACTGGCTTCAAGGTCGGTATTAACTATCAACCACCCACTGTTGTGCCCGGTGGTGATTTGGCCAAGGTACAACGTGCTGTCTGCATGTTGTCCAACACCACCGCCATTGCCGAAGCTTGGGCTCGCCTCGATCACAAGTTTGACTTGATGTACGCCAAACGTGCTTTCGTTCATTGGTATGTCGGTGAAGGTATGGAAGAAGGTGAATTTTCTGAAGCACGTGAGGATTTGGCTGCCCTCGAAAAGGATTACGAGGAAGTCGGTATGGACTCTGGCGATGGTGAGGGCGAGGGCGCTGAAGAGTATTAAAAATAAAGGCTCTGAAGAATATTTAAACAAATAAAGGCTCTGAAGAAAATTGAAAGATAAAAATTCCAAACAAAAGTTTTTTATTTAGAAAAATAGTGATAGATTTTTATAGAAGGAAAATGAATCTAATTAGGTGTCTAGCAAAGTTGAATGAACTTGGCAGAATTTGTCTACGCATGAACAGCTAGCTACATAGTATGTGTGTACTTATGTATGTAAAAGTGCATACGACTGCTTGATTTTGAATTTAGTTCAAAACAAAAAAGATGTTTACATTTAAGAAATTTTAAAAATAGTTCAACTTCTGTGATGCATCACATTTTTAACGATGATTCATGAGTTGGAAGCAAGTTTTAGAACTTGTTTCTTCTGCCATGTACAGTTTCTATCGTTTTATTTGTGTGTGTGTGCATTCATTTCTATTTATGGCATCTGCTTTTTAATCATGTTTTTATTTCTGTTGAGATCTGAATGTGTCATGGAGATTATTGTGGTGGGTTTTACTTAACTATTTTGAAGAGATTTTTTTTTTCTTTTCGACTCTACGAATTGCCTTTTTTGGTAATGTGAGTTGTTTGTGATGTGAACGCTGTTCCTACTGCAGTCATTTCATATTTAAATAGAAGTAAACGTTGAAAGATGATTTCACCAAGATTTAGTTTTCTAGAGGGCGGAGACAATTCTACAAAATATATGTACATATTTAATTTTTTTAAGTTTAGATGCAAAAATGAAAAGTAAATGGTTTAGTTTCGTAAAAAGTAAAGAAAAAATTGTTCAAAAAGTGTCATGCCAACGAAGTTGTTCCTTATTTGCCGTACCGGAGAATATACTATATTCATATCGTCACCTTAAATGCAAAAGGATGTAACTATTTTTTTTTTCAGGAGGACCAAAACACGTCATAAAATTAATAAAGTATTATTGACAATTTGAATTTAACAAAGTTGTAATTTTTCATCACAAGAGTAAAAATGGAAAATAGAATTTGTTAAAAAGAACTATAATTAATAGGCATTGAATATCATGAATTCATAGTAGGTATGTAATGGCATTCTTATTCACTTTAGGATTAGTTTAGCAAATCAATTAGCGATTAAAGAATTGAAGTTCAAAAAACCGAGTTTTTATATGAAAACCCAGCTTTACTGGATCTATATGAATTTTCAATAAATAAACATTAAACGAAAAAAAATACGTTTACACAATTAAATAAAATCATATTGGGTATCTATCATCAATTAAAAAAATAATAGGTAGGTACATTATAGAAATCTTAACCTCTTTTAACAGCAAAGAAAAGAAAGTAAATAAAAAATTACTTATGTATAGGTATATTACTTATGTATAGGTATATGTATGTAGGTATGTATCTATCTACCTGTTTCTTTAAATAAAAACTGAAGCCATATGTCCAAAGTTGTTTTTTTTTTCTCAACTCAAATTCATAGTCTTGTGTGATTATTAAAATATACAAGCATACATACGTACTTATATAATTATGTAAATACGTTTTAAAGTACATACATATGTATGTATGTATGTATGTCTATGAATATAATGAATAGGTATAGTAAATTGCAGTTTTTTTATATTTGGCAGCCATCTGCCAACGAACGAAACAAAAATTATTGACAAAACAATCGTACCTTTGTACACAAAAGTTTGGAAATTCTTGGCATGGATACACACACACACACACACATTCATATGTTTACTCTTATCCTGCTTTAAATACCATTTAAAACCCTTATACCCAGTCGGACTTAGCTGAGTTGACTCAGAATTAAATAAGTAATTTATTATTTAACAACAATTGAGTTTGAGCTTCTAGGCTAATATAACGACATTTCATAGGGTAGCTCCTATGAAATGTCGATATATAGACAGCTGGAAAACATAAAAAACAAGCTGTTTATAATTATTTGATTGGTATTTTATTATTATAATAACAATTAAGTTTTTTATTCGCTATTTAAGCTTCTAACATTTATACCAGTAAAAAAAAAATTATAAATAGCTTGTTTTCTATGTTTCCCAGCTATCTATATGTCGACATTTCATAGGAACACCCTAATCATCAGTAGACTTTGGAAATTTTTTGAAAGATATTTTCAAACATTCAACTTTATGTCCCAACAATCCAAATAATCCAAAGTCTACTGATGATTAGGGTAGTTCCTATGAAATGTCGACGTATAGATAGCTGGGAAACATAGAAAACAAGCTATTTATAATTATTATAATAACTTTTAATTTAATTTTAATTTGTTTAGTTGCTTTTTGTTGTGGAAAGGGAAGAGTTCAAGAATGTGGCTCATTTTTTATTGTTAGTTCAGTCACTTTTGAGTCCATTTCAATTCCGGCACAGTGATTACACATACACATGTACATTTATTTATATTGCGCATTTGAAATCCTTGCGAATGTACACGTTGGTCCATGTAGAAAGGCCTTAACTTACATAATTGTTATTTTTATCAAATCTTTGTGACAAGGTGTATTTATGTGAAATGTATTAGCATCACTAATAATATAAAATTCGGCAAAAACGTGAGTTAGGGCCTTTCTACATGTATGGTATTTACGTACAAATGTGTGCATATGTATATATCTGTGGTGTTTTATCATAACAACTTAAGTCAAATTTTAAAAATTGAAAAAATGGCATCTTTTTTAATTAATTTATTATATGTATGTGCCAGTTTACACACATCAAGTTTGACTCGTCAAGTCTTGAGTTTTTGGGAGAACGGGGAGAAGAGAGTGGAAAAGGGTGCAGAATTGACGGTACCGTCAAGTCTAAAACGGAATGCCAGAAAATATGAAAACTTTAAGGCAAAAAAACTTAAACTTGACGATATAAAACTTTTGTGTGTGAACGTGAATGCAAGTGCAAAAGAAAATTGAAGCAGAATTGATCAAGAAAACCTGATGTGTGTAAATTGAGACTATATAAAATTTTTATTTTATTTTTTTTTTAATTTGTTTCGTATTATTGTTGAAATTTTGTTGTAATTTGGGTTTTTATCATATTGCTCCTTTATTGCAACATAGTCATATCTCAAAAAAAGCTCGTTTCGAGAAAAACGCATTTAAAGTTTTTAGTTTCTATACAAGTCTTAGCAAATTTTTTGAGAAAATATCTCCTAAAGGAAACAGTTTAAAAGCAATTTGAATAAATTTTTGCTACAATATAAATAGTAGTACTATTAACAATTCAGCATTGTTAACTCGAAAAGCTCATTTTTTGAGATATGACTATGTTGCAATAAAGGAGCGATATGTTCTTAAGATAGTTTTCATTGAAATTTGTCCTAAAAACTTGTTTAAATCTTATCTCTACTTAAGATGTTATGCTATAATGCCACAGATATGTATGTGAAGAATTGAATATAAAGTGCTTGCTTACTTGGCTCTATTAAGCGATGAACTATCGATTTTTTATTGCACAACTTGGGTTGGCTTAAGCAGATATACATACATATATGCATATATGAGTGTATATACTTAGTTATACCTGTATGTATTACATGTACATGCAGAAGAAACAATGTCCTTTTTTTAAACTAGCAATAGATGAGTCACCAATGCGGCATATTTAAGTTTATTTACATAGTCATGCAGCCGTATGTATATACATACACACATACATATATAATAAAGATTTGTTCGAAGGCCAGAACTAAAAGAATTGTTAGTGCAGTATTGATGAAAATTTCATGTTAACTAAATTCATGTGTCCTAATTTGTTCTATTATTAAAAATTATTATTAAAATATTATTATTAAGATATTTAATGTAATTAAACTAGCTGATACTTTAATTCATTATTGCTTATTACTTTTGAAAAGTAAATTTTTTTAAGAACAATTGTTGCGGGAAAGCAATCTAAAGTAAAAAAAAAAGAATAAAAAAAGTAAAATAAAAATATAAAATTAAATTCAAATGAATCTAATAACCAATTCTATTGACGAAAGTTAAAAAAGTATTTTTTATGAATACTGTAATTTTAAATTATATGCGCTAGTAATCTAACAAATATTAACTTTTTCGATTCGTATTTGTATATTCGAATATTCCTTACAATATTTTTAGATACAAAAGCGTTTGCGTTGGAAATTGTTTTTTCAAAGATAACTCATGCTAGTCTTTGCCTTCTTATTTACATTCCATTTTTCACATAAATCTTATTACAGTTCATATTTTCTGAAAGTTCCTTTTGTCGTTTTTGTTTCCTGTTTTTTTTGGTCATCTATTGAAGTAACAAACAGCACCTTAGCAAGAGTGATCAAAAACATTTAACGTCTGCTAGGTAAAACAAAAGCAAAACTATTTTTGATCGTAGGCAAAATTTTTACACCCACAAAGCTTTTACTTTAGTTTGTTTTACTGTTTCTAATTGCATGACGTTAAAAACAACATCGCTTCGCTTTACACAATTACCTAAATTTAGTAAATCTCGGTTGCGCAAAATAAAAACAGAACTTCATATATGGCAAACTGGTTTTCCTTCTATGAAATCACATGCATATGTAGGTATACTACATATGTAAGTATGTATAAGCCGCATAGGTAACTTCATTCCTTTTTCTTGGCTAAAACTTATAAATTCTTTGAAATAATATACACAAAACAAAATGTTTTTTGTGTCTTTTTTAACTATTCGTTGCCTTAAATAATTTTATTAGGTAAATTTAGAGCTTTATTAATATTTGTAAACAGATGTCCTCAAAACAATTGAAATCGCAAAGGTCACAATTAAAAATCATGTTCATGACATAATTCAATCTTTTTGAGTAAAATCGATTGTAGCTCCATGGAGATAAAAAAAAAATGTTTTTAAATTTTTTGTCTATTCTGTTACTAAAAAATTGTTATAAAAAAATAGCAACATATAAATTTGAATGTGTTAAGCCATTTGAATGTGTTAAACCATTAAGTCTTTGAGTTAATAAGAGATATTTACATATTACAAATATCATCTAGGAAAGTACCTTTTTTTTTGAACAAAAAGCACTTGATTCATGTAATATCTACATAATATGTACATATGTATGCATATGAATATGTATGTATGTATATGAATATGCCTATACAAAATCAAAATAAGTTCTTTTTTGAGTGGTAAGCGTACCACAAAAGATATTTTTGTATTTTTAAATGATGCATAATTGATTTTTACGTGTAAAAATAGTATCTATAATATGCAGGAATTTATCTATACATATTTAATACAAATAGACGCTGCTATGACATATAAACAGTACGGTAATTTAATATACATATGTATATTTACAATCATATTTCGTAAATATACATATTTCTATATGTGCTTTTAAAGATATGCAACTTCCTTTCTTCACCTGTCATAAAAGTACATATATTTTTTGACTTCCGGATTTATTTTATTAATTTAGCTTTTGCGCAGTGCTTTAAATGTGATATAAATGGCATTGCAGTTTCATTGATTGGTTATATTTAAATATTGGTAGCACTGATGTTGAAATAAGTGAACGAACCGCCATATCCACATTGTAAACAGAAGTTGTCCGTTAAGATATGCGTTTTACAGTTATTTCAAAAAGATAAAACTGTTATGCATTTGATGTGTAACACATCATAATTTTTTAACGAAGTAGAAATTGCCTAGACGTGTCGCCGTGGTTTTATAAAAAAACGTGAATATGTGAAAACTTCTCATATATATTAGCCGACACCGATAAAGCAGTGTTGTAGCCAGAGAAGTGTTATTAGTATTAATTATTTTTCTCTACGCAAGCAAACACAAAAAAGACAAGATTTTTTCAGAAATATTTTTAAGCATTGAAATTTTTTTTCTTAAAAGCATCATGATTCAGACTATTATTGTTTGTGATCACAGATATAATTTATGTCCAATTTAAAGAACACGAATGAGCGACGCGCCCAGAAAATTTTTATTAATGAAATGCTCTCCTAAAACAGAGAGCTGTTCAAACATATTTTTTGGACGTGTCACGCACGCGTATTCAGAAAATTGTGCATTTCTAACAATTCAAAGTGAAAAATGCCAAAAAAAAAAGTATAACTTCAAGGTTGTTTTAGTGTTACATAAGTTTAAATCAATATAAAACAAAGAAATATATTTTCAATGAAACAGGTATTATTGGATAGAAAATTTTTTGACATTAATATTTAAAAATATGGTTTTGGTCGTGACTAGGACATACAAAACACCAATTTTCAGAAACTATTCGTATCATTTGCGGTCGTATATCCCCAATAACTCTTCATACGTCGGTTACGAGCGGTTCAATTGTCCCTGCTTTATCGAGGAAGACAAGTGGTTCTAGCGTTCAAGTAGGACTACATGTTAAGCACCCCATACGTTGGCAACTGAGTCGGTTGTTGTCCAAATCAAACCATGTATAGCTTTGTCAGTTGGTTAGTTTAGCAGTTGTCGAGTTGGTTGAAGAAAAATTAAAATGTTGTGATTTGAAAACACCAATTTTCAGAAACTATTCGTATCATTTGCGGTCGTATATCCCCAATAACTCTTCATACGTCGGTTACGAGCGGTTCAATTGTCCCTGCTTTATCGAGGAAGACAAGTGGTTCTAGCGTTCAAGTAGGACTACATGTTAAGCACCCCATACGTTGGCAACTGAGTCGGTTGTTGTCCAAATCAAACCATGTATAGCTTTGTCAGTTGGTTAGTTTAGCAGTTGTCGAGTTGGTTGAAGAAAAATTAAAATGTTGTGATTTTTTCAGCTTGACTAGCAAGTCTTTCCATTCGATTGTGTTGTGTGTGTTCGAGTCTCTTGATTTTTATTTGTAGTGTTTCTGCAAAGAGAACGTCATATATTTTTAAAATTGTCTATAATTTCATTGATTTAATAGTTGAATGCAAATCTTTCAATTCAGTTTATGAAGTGTGTGGGCAATAATCAATTCAGTTGAAAGACTCAATTCTCAATTGAATTGAAACGTGTATGGGCCGCTTTAGCAAAATTAAAGCCATCTAATTGAGATATGAACGAATTTCCAAATAAAACAGTAAACAACTATCAGCTGCTGTCAAATAAAACAATGTTTCCAGTTCAAAGTTTTGAAGCTCTAAAAAATATAACCAAGGCGAATTCATAACAGGTGAAATTGACAGCGCAGCTTAAATTTTTTTTTTTAATTTTAATCTTTTTCAGTATCAATGCCATAATTAAAACAAATTTGAAAAAAATTAAAACAATTTTTCAAATTATGCATTGTGTGGTATGAATTCGCCTTAAACATAACTTTTATATATACGAGTACTTGTGCTTAAATGCATCTCGAAAAAAAAATTGGAAAAATATTCATGGAAAATCGGATTTGAAATTTTCAGTATAATCTCCACCGCATTGCGTGTTCTAAGTCATTGTAAATGCAAAACAGACCCGATGTACTGAAACATATGCGGCTCAATTATTTTCCATTGCATTTATTTTATTTTTGCCAAGCAAAATCAGTTTTCTTTGTAATTTTATCATAAATTCTATTAAGGTTATAAATCAATTACACATGCATAACTCGCATTGACACTCCTTGGTTTTTATGTTCTCCATTTTCATACTGTTCTATAATCTTCCATATCCCCCTCCTTCCCCTTGAATTAACATACATACATATTCCACGATACCATCAATAATAAAACAGCAACAACAAGCTAACTATCTTGTCAATATTACAACAAAGCGGCATAAATCAAAAGGAGCCGCTTTTGACGCTTGACCGCATTTTCAAATCAATTTTGCAAATGCTGAATGAAAACGAAGAAAAAATCGATAATAGGAGAAACAACAAATTAGATTTGATAGAAATTCTAGCATTTGCGTGTGCTTGTGAAATTAAAATCGCATCAAATATAAAATTTCCAAACGTACTGACTAGTGATTGCAAGAATTAAAAGGAATGAAAACAAAATTGAACAGTAAACATAAATGTAATATGTAAAATTTTTATCAAAAGTATGAATTTAAGTAAGAAATCAAGCTATTGAGTTTATTATTATTTAAATTATTAGTTACTAATATTTATACGAATTAAAAAATATATACATATGATTCCTAGCTGCCTATTCGATATTTTATATCAGCTGCTAATCAGTAGGCTTAAAAACCTTTGAAAAGTATTTTTAGACATTTTCTACCTAGCTCATTATTTTATATAAAACAATGAGAATTGAAAAGGAAGAAAGATCTAATAATATTTTTTAGCCACAAAAGCAGCAAGCAATTTTCTTTTCATATGTTAAATGTTGTTAAGAAAAGTAAAAACATTTTAAAAGGAAAATACTTGTGTTACCTAAAATAAAACAATGCGCTGCTTCTTCGCTACTACCTCGTTTACTGTTGGACCATGGTTTACCAAAAGTACGGAACAGTAGAAAACCTAATTTCTAACAAAAATAAAACCCTTGCAGTACTGTTTTGATATATTAATAAGGATAGGAATTTAGTTTTACAAACATTTGCTCTTGATTGTGGATGGATATTTTGATTGGTCAACGTCGCTCTCTGATTTCCACCTGGTCGTTTGTAATTGAGGTTATTTTTAGCCTTACACTTGTGCAAAAAAGTGGTAAGTGCGTATCTGCTCATTTTTTTAATGCAAGGTGAAAGTATACTTGTCAATTTCGAAATTGCTATAATGCAAGGATATGGGACTGATCGCCTAAAAATATAAGTTCTTAGTTGGAAGGTAGAACACTGACAATAGTGGAAGATTGACGACAAAGCTTACCCAAAACATCGTCAAATAGATAAACAGACCCAGTTGCGGACGCGGAGTAAAGTTTGAATTTCCAAAAACATCGTGAAAAAGAGCTTCCAAGTAATGTCAATTTTTACATTTATCATGGCAACTCTTACGGCACTGCTATAAGTTCAATATATATTCTGATATTTGGATCGCGATCCTTTTTAATGGATTGTTGGATCATACGTGTATGGTATTAAAAATCATCCGCACTGATACTACCCTAACACTTACTCGCTTTCACTATCTTCTGCCATTAAACTTATTGCGATTTAATATCACGAAGAATGCTACACGTTAAATATTTATCGCGCTATCTGCGATCTGTATTTCAGAATATTAGGCTATCGGATCACGATCCATCAATACAGACTGCTACATGTTTAATGCATATTGCGATACTGGATCGCGTTTAATAAATATTGAGCTTATATTTTCTTGATATAAAAAGTGACAAAAATTTGGCAAACATATTAAGAAGTACAAAAATTACTTCTTTTAAACTTCTGCATAAGAAAACTGTACTTTTTTTTTTTAAATAACAAATAAAAAAGTTTGGTAATGGAAATTAATGATTTTGTTTAGAAGCGGAAGTAAAAGAAACAATTTGGCTTTTGCTCTCATATAAACAGGAAATTTGTAAAAATGTTTGTGTCGGTCTGTACGAGAAAAAAATTTTTTTTTTTTGCCAAATGTACTGTTATCATCTTTGACTTCTATTAAAAACTAATTGAAAAAAATATTAGTTTAAAATATTGTACATGCATATATACATACGAGTGCATATGTACGTACCATACATACCTATATACGTATATGAGTGTGTGTGTGTGGTGTAAAAAACTGAAATGAGCCAAATTAAATAAACATAGAGAGCAAAGCGTGTTAAAAAAAACGGAACTATAAATACTAATGTACTCATTGTAATAAATATTTATGTATGTATGTTCGCCATTAAGGAAAGAGATCAACACAGAAGTTAGTGTATTTAATTGTAAAATTGTTTGCTATTTCCCTTTTTGATAATTTTAAACAGCCCCCGTTTAATGAAAACACATAAAACAGAAAACAACTGTTCCATACAACTTCTACTCTATCGAACCATATTTAAAGCACATGTCTAAATGTGGGGGGAAAACTCAAATATTTTGAAAAGAAACAAATACTCGCAGCAGCAGCAGAATTTCACACATACTCGTACATACATATGTACATACTACGTACGTATTTTATGGAAAAGAGCTGGAGAAGAGATACAGGTTTTGGTCTATGTTGTTAGTATGTTTGGTAAAAAAAAAAAAAAAAAAAAACTTTTAGACTAGAATATTTCAAAGAATATTTTTGCGTCTTATTTCTCTATTATAGTTAAGAAGTCTATTAATTATTTGTGAAGCAAAATATGTACAGTGAGTTCAAAAAATAATGGAAAGCTTAATCTGAACATTAAGCTATTAAAAGTAAGATTCGACGGTAGTTTAGTTTTCAGAAGGGTCGTACCATATTAACAAGTTTATTGACCCATTTACATAGTCTCAAGTTTTTTTCTGACCCTTTTGCTTGTTTTATCTCTATGAATTTTTAAAACCTCTAGAGACATTATTTTTTATGGTGCCGTAAGGTGAATTCAGCCAATTTAATAGTTGTTAAGCTAGCACTGGAGACTCGACAAAAAGAAACCCACATTTCCCAACTGTGTTTGTTAGAGAAAATTTTTGCCTTGCTGCGTATTCAAGTTAAAGGCTAATATAATGGCTAATACATCTAAGAGCCTTTTATGCCATCTGGACTCAAGATTCTAAAAAGCTTTTCACGCTTTTTGATTTTTAAGGTCTTATAATTTAATTTAATAAAAGCATTCAAATGATTTGTATGTGAGTTAATTCAATTTAATTATTTTCTTCGTTATTGTTTATTTCTCAAACAGCTGACTGATTACACTCTGCAACTTTGTCTTAGATTTAGGATCATATTTTATCAAAATTCCTGTAGAAAAACTCTTATGTAAAATGGTCACGTTTACTTGTTGGAAAATAACCGAATTTGTATAATTTTCAGCAGAAAAGAAAACACTTTCCCATAAAAACTCTTTACTATCAAACAAATTGTGCTTAAAATTCAGCTTAAAGAGCCTAAATAATATATAAATATGTAATATGAAGCTTATGTGTCCAAAAAAATAACAAAAAATGCTTAAACGAAGCATTACCATTTCTTTTATCTTAATAGAAAAGTGCGTTATATTTTCTTCAAAGAAAAAGCAAATTTTTCAAAATTATATAGAGATAAAAGTAGACTCTTTGTTAAAGAAAATATCCATTAACGAAAAATGTTAGTGTGCCAAATTTGTGAAATTTGTGATTATTTGCGAATAAAAATATTGTAAATAACAAAAATTGCCGTATAAACAGTAAATAACATTTTTATTTGCGATTAGCTAACTCACGAAAACAATTACTGATTAAAAACTTATTTGCACTTTATTTCATAATTTCAAAGATTTCGTCGATGAAAAATGGTAAAAATTACGTTCAGAAGCAAATATTCAAAATGTTTAATAAATCTTTGCTTTAATTGAATTACAAAAAACATTTAATTTTTTGATTTTTCTGTTATAATTTCAGTAATCAAAATGCTTTTCAAACTAACAATGCTACCAATTATTTATATTTTGAACATATGCCACGCTAAATATACAAGTTGGCGCATAAACAGTGAGTTAGTTATTAGCAAATAGTTTTTATTTGTGAATAGGCTGCGTATAAACGTAGTAAATGAAATTTAAGGTAAATAAATAGCGTATACATATTATTATAGGATATATGTTTTTTTATTATACATACGACCACGTTCGAACTTTCAATTGGATTTGAAATTTGTGTAAGCACAAGGCGAACTCATTTTACCAGATGAAACTGGGATTACAATAAATACAACAATGCAAAAACAATACGGCGATTTGCATACACACACACTTATACACTTTACTCGCAGATATGTTTGTATATGAGCAAACCGGAAATAGCTTTTGACACTTGATGTTTTATAAAGAAAAAAAGTAGTGCATCTGTTTTTTCCAGTTTCACCTGATAAAATACATTCGCCTTGCCAAAGCCTTGATAAATTCTAATATTCCAAATTCACTCCAAAATTGGAACTGGCCTAATATATAGTAATCTAAACTTGGCACATTGGGCTATAACTATAGTCTTCAAAAAAGTATACGTAATGTTTAATAAAAAGTATATTTTTCGTCTACTAAAAACAAAAGAAGCATATACCTATGTACGATATTAACTAAGTGGTTGTGAGTTCGAGTCCAACTTCAGTAAATAAGAAGGATTATTTTTAATTATAACAATAATTGCTGTGAAACAATAAGACCAAAGAAGAACAGAAAAAATAATTGAATACCATATAGCTGGGGGACACAACTAGCTGTTTTGTAGTCGCTACACTACTCATCAGCACCCACTGGGACTCGAACTCGGGTCATGATGTATTTTCAATAGGGCCGCTTAACCATAATAAAATAATACTTCTTCTTGACTGAAGTTGGACTCGAATTTACAACTACTTAGTTAATATCGTACTTATGTATATAACTAAAATTTCACTTATTAATGATTTACATATGTGAAAGAAGCTTACTTTACTTCCAAAAGACGGTTCAAAAGTTAAAGGACTCGAATATACAACTACTTAGTTAATATCGTACTTATGTATATAACTAAAATTTCACTTATTAATGATTTACATATGTGAAAGAAGCTTACTTTACTTCCAAAAGACGGTTCAAAAGTTAAGCAGAGAAAAAGCTGTTTTTAAGTAAATTTACTTAACTCTAAATAAATCAGCTGTTTGCTGTCTGCAATAACATCGAAGTACATGTTTATAAATTCACGCAGCAGTTCTTTTACGTTTGTGCTCCAGTTAGTGTCGAGTTCCCTTTTATGTTGAACCTGTCAATAAAAGCGCAAATTTATAGAATTAAAATAATTTATAACACACAGAACCTACCTTTCCCATTGTAAATAATTATTTATAATAGTTTTTAAAAATTTCTCTTTTCCCATTTTTATTCAAATTTTTTTTACTGTTTGTTTTCCTTTAACTTTACCTGTCAGCTGAGCAGAGCTGCCACTTGTTTATATTTTATACTAGATTGTAAACAAATGTTTAATGAATTTGACTTGTCAGCCATTTAGAGCCAGTTCAACTTACACAGAAAAAATTATAGTACAAATAAAATCAACAAAATTTTTGTCTGAAAAAATAATTTTATGAATATACATAAATATAAAAAAGAAACCCTGGATATTGTATTTTGTTGTTGTTTAAAAAAATAGTTGTTTTCGATCAATAATTATTCTTACTAAACTTTTGTTTGAATCCACGAATTCTTTTACAGGTCAACAATTCAAACAATTTTAATTGATTCAAT